>JAUMJM010000024.1:9005000-9277500 GCA_033558235.1 Neomorphus geoffroyi | reverse complement strand
CTGGTTTTAATTTGAGCTCAAACTCCTCGCCGAGTAACGTTGGCGGCACAAAACAGCTGTGAGAAAGTTGCCAGATCCCATGAAAGCAAGCGGTGGCAAGAGGCAGGGCTGGCAGCCGCCTGCCTCCCCGTGCCCAGCAGCCTTGCCAGTGCCCGGCAGCCGGCCAGCCCCGGCGAGCGCGGCTGCATGGGAATGGTGAGAGGAGGATGGAGCCGCCTTTTATTGGCCACAATATCAATGGCTTCTTTCTCCAGTAATGCCATGGAGCGTTGCTGGAATATAAACAGCCAAAGCTTCCTCAGGCACAGGGTTTGCTTTTGGGAAAGGCAGCAGTTGGGACACAGCGGGGCCAGGAACGTTGAAAAGAAGCCTCTATTCTCAAAATCTTGGAGGGAGAGCCTGTGTAGGAGAGGCTCTGCAAAGAGCGATGGGGCGAGCGGGAGCTGCATCCCCGGGCTTGCAGGCTGTGAGGATGCGCTGGGACGTGGGACAGGCCACCAGCTGCTCCGGCCGACTCAGCAGAGTTGGAATGAAACACCTTCTGAGCTTTGATCACGTGTTGTTCGGTTGAGGAGTTGCCTTAGAGACTAAGGATACACTGAACTGGAAGTAATGGCAGCAGGAGAAAGGGATGATAAAATATGGCTGTGTCTGGAGGTGAGAGCTTGGCCTCTTCCAGCTGCACTAAAGGTGGGATAAACAGTAATTTCAATTTGATTTCTTTTTAAATGAATTTTTTATTCAGGAAATGCTGGAATGAAACTTCTTGCAGTTGGCTTCAGGGTGGGCTTTCGGTGGGCTTTCTGTCTGAAACAGATTTCTGGACTCACCAGGCAGGTCACAAGAATGTGTAGATGCCAAGACTTAGGATGCAGGAACTTGAACTTGAATTTTCTGGTATCAGGAGAAAGGCAGAGGAGCACATATTTTAGTCAAGCGATGCTGTGTACAAGTGGAAGAATATCGGTGTATCCTGGAAATAAAGTGTGCTGCTGAAAATGGGATCAAATTGCAAAAGTGTGCAGGTAGGATAGTGCTGGCCGTATTTTAGAGAGGGAGATAGAGAGGGAGGGAGGGAGAGAGCATCCTTCTCGGAGGATATCATGTAAATAAATCCTGCTGTGAGCAGTGCAATCCTTTGTGTCAAGTTGATCGCAAATCCTGGTATTCATCTTCAGGGGAGGAGATGATGTGTGTGCCTGAACACCTGCAACCACGGAGCTTTTATTGTGGAAATTCTGCTTGCTGACCCTCTCCCACTCAGGAGCTGAATTTAACGTGCGTTGTATTCCTAAAAGCAGTAAATCAAAGCAGCACTTCTTTACTCTGCAGACCTCTTTCCTGTATGGCAGTCCTGTTTGCTTACTTTAGTGGCAGAGTTAAGGTTTTAAAATTATTTATTCCTGCTACAGAATGACTACAACTATAGGAGAGCGATCGGGGGTTTATTCTGACCAGGGTGGTGTTAGTAGGAATAGGAAATAAGTTTCAATTGCAAATCTGGGGACGGTCCTTGGCTGCACGTCCTGTATTTGTGAGGCTGTTTCCAACAGCGTGTGGGCAGAGGGGAGGCCACCAACTGGACCGTTAACTTTTATTGCGGGTGCCTGAAGCACAAGGCAGGAGGAACTCAACCTGATTTGCAGATTCGAAGCTGAGGTTGCAGTGGCTACAAGAGGATATTTTTTAAAAGCTTATAAACAGATTTTATTTTATTTGTAAACCACTGAGACGCAATAAACATGGGGCCGCGCTGTACTGGATTACGCTGCCACTTTTTAGAGCTAATCCACAATTCCAGCAGAATGTTATCTGCAGTCTCCAATTTATGTTTTAACGTGACAGGAAATTGCTGCTTTAAACCCCAGCCCCCGGTGTCTGTTGCTGCAGCCAGGCAGGGCTGAGGCAGTGCTGCCGAGCTCCGCGGGTCCTGCGCCTGCTGGGGTGCCTGTGCTGAGCTTGCAGGTTGCCCTCCCCACTGGTGCCCCCCAGAGTACTTCCCCTAACAACAAATACCACAAGTTCAAAGGTATTTAAAGTCCATGGAGTGCCCGCGTGACCAAGGCAGGAATAGTACTCTGTAGGAATAGCACAGCTGTATCACAGCTGCTGTTACCTCCAACAAGATCGCTTCAATCGCCATGCGATGCTGGGGGAAGTGCGGCAGGGTTAATCTGATCGTTCACACGGTGAGGGGTTCTCACCTGGAGGGAAGGTTGGTGCCTCCTTTTTGCTCCTGAGCTGTGAGGAAGAACTTCATTTACTAAAAAAGCCGACGAAGGCAGAACCAAAGAGCAATACCCCTGGGGAGGTGTCTTAAATCTCAACTGGAACTGAAACACAGGGACCCTTTGCAGGCCGTACCTGAACGGTGTCGGGGAAGGAAATGTTGCTTTGTATCTTTCCTTGGCTTTCAGCCTCTCTGCCGAATAGATGCCCTTGGATGCTTTGTAGCCATTTTCGTCCCAGGTATTGCTGAAATTCCAGTTTTCCCCGATGGTTTGCAGTGCTTAAGCGTGTTATAACACCGTTATTTTACAGTGACTGAATAACGATGATTCTCTGTGCCAGCAAAAGTAGAGGGATTTTCTGGTAGAGCACCGTTTAAGGCGCAGTGTGTTATCAAGAGCAGCTCCAGAGGTAGGGAATTTGCTTTGTGATGTCTCAGCTTCCCAGAAAAAAAAAAAAAGGCAAGAGGGGATCACAAAGCTCAACAGACTCTTTAGGTACTGCAGTTCCTCCTGCACATGGACGAGCGATTATTGTTATACTAACACAAAGGTATTTGGTGATTTATAATAATGGTTTTAATTCTGAAACGCCAGTGAGCAGCTTGTTGCTGTGAGTTCAAAAGGGAAAAAAACCCTTCTGCTGTCAGGAGGAAATTCACGTTGCTTTTGTTTAGCCTGTTTTGCGGTGATGCTTGCAGACAAGGCTGCAGCCCGCGGGGGTGCACGCACGCGCTGCGGTGATGGGAGTGTGCGAGGCTGGGGAGGAAGGGCTGCATCCCGCGGCCTGCTCAAGGAGGAAGGATTGGTGAGCCACGTACAACTTTTAGCAAAACAAGAGTCAAGAAGCTGGAAAGAAGAATTCAGGAAGGATTACTTCAGAAAGTAGTGGCGTATGATCTGAGGTCACAACACATTTACCTTTTTCACTTCAGTTTTCTTCTAAAACCATCTTGTACTTGTCTCCTCTTCACATCTGTGTAATGATGTGCAGCTACAGGGCTAACTCATTCACATTTTGCTATCTTATTGTCTTTGGCAAATACGTCTGAAGGGGCTGCAGGGCTGAAAAGGACTCCTCAGCGAAAGTCGTTGTGACAAAGTAACATAAATGAGAGGAATCTTGCACATGTGAATGTACTTGGAAGATGCATTGCTTTGGCAAGCGGTAACACGGCTTCAGCTGCCTTGGAAAGCTGTCCGTGTCCTTTTGCCTCCTGTATTTTTCCTTTTCTTTGGGTTGCTCAAGTTTATTCTCACTTTTGATCTCCGAATGATTCCGAAGTGCTGCAGAGATGCTCTAGCTAATCCTTGAGCTTCCAGTTGGTGAGAGAGAAATTGTGTTTGTGGTGTAAATGGAGATTGCGCTCTGCAAAGTGCTCTCCCGCTTGCACTGCTGTGTTTCAGATCGAGGCACAGCAGTGGGTACTCTATTGTAGTCTCCTAAACTTCCTGTCACAGTCTATCTTTTGCCTAATAGTTTTTTGAGGGAGTGTATTGATTTCCTTATAGAATGACAGTGACCTTTGTGCTGCTGTACGCTATGCCAAATTGCAGTAGCCCCACCGAGTCCCTGTAGCCCTGACCCCACATCGAGCTTGTGAATCCAGAACTGCACATTTTAAACCCCTGCATGTTTACTCATAGAATTGCTAAGGCTGGAAAAGACCTCTAAGATCATCAGGTCCAACCATCAATGCAATGCCAACAGGCCCACTAAACCATGTCCTGAAGTGCTACATCTGCGTGGTTTTTGAACATCTCCAGGGATGGAGACCCTGCCACTCTCCTGGACAGCCGGTCCCAATGCATTACCACTCTTTCAGCAAAGATATAGAATAGAATCATCTGGTTAGAAAAGACCTCTGAGATAGTAGAGTCCAAGCGTACCCATCCCCTTACTAAACGCTGTCCCTAAGAAACTCATCCACCTGTCTTTTAAACACCTCCAGGGATGGTGACTCTACCCCCTCCCTGGGCAGCTGTTCCAATCCCTGACCACTCTTTCAATGAGAAATTCTTCCCAATGTCCAGTCTAAACCTCCCCTGGCGCAACGTGCGGCCATTTCCTCTTGTCCCATCGCTGTCACCTATGAGCAGAGCCCAGCACCCACCCCGTCACAGCCTCCTTTCAGGCAGTTGTAGACAGGGATGAGGTCTCCCCTCAGCCTCCTCCAGGCTAAACAACCACAGCTCCCTCAGCTGCTCCTGTAGGACTTGTTTTCCAGCCCCTCACCAGCCCTGTTGCCCTTCTCTGCACATGCTCCAGCCCCTCAATGTCTTTGTTATAGTGGGGGGCCCAAAACTGAACATGTTTTTCCTAATATCCAGTCTAAACCTCCTCTGGTGCAACCTGAGGCCATGTGTGTTGGTAGGCTGGAGGGGAGGCCTCGGATATGTAAATGTTCAGCAGCTTCCTACCATCTGCATCGCATGAAGGCTCAGTATTACAGGCTGAGATCCCCCTCTCCTCTTCCTTGGTTGGCATGTTAGCAGGACACAGCCTGAGCAGGTGCTGGAGGTGTGCCGGCTGTGGTCAGCATCTGCACACGGGTGTCAGGTTTTGGGTTGTCTCATTCTTGCTTCTGTCCGTGCTACCTCCAGTGCTGCTGTTATCTAAACATCAGCAAGGAGGATGTCACTGGCAACGGAGAAACCTTGATCTTGAGCTGTAATTGTCTGTTGATGAAAGCATCACCCCTGTGGATGCTGAAGGAATGAAGGAGTCGTGTGAGAGACCATCATGGCACGTTGGTGACTTTCACCTGCTGGTTTTGTTATACGTTACTGAATAACACAACGAACGCTCCGAAGGCTGCTGCGCATGGATTTATCAGTCTTAGGATAACTGTCAGCGTGAAGATGGACTGTCAGCACACTGTATACATGAAGGAAGCTTAGTAATAATTAAGGACTTTCGATTTGAAACAACATCCTGCAGAGTTTCAAGAAAAAATGGAGAGTTTCCTCCCCTTCCTCCAGATAAAAATATGTATCTCTACATATATGGACACGTATACTAACCTAAACAGGAAAGCATTGGAGATCATATTGAACAAACACAAGCTGTGAGAGAGAATCCATACTGATGGCATTAGCTCTGCAATGCCAGCTCAGCAGCAGGTACTTCAAACGTGCTGCTTTCTCCCAGAAACTAAACAGTAAGGAGAAAAAATCCATGCTAACTTACTGCAAGTTACCGAGGGTTAAAAGTTAGGAACTGTCTCGGAGCCTGCCAGTCTTGGTCAGCCAGTTAATAGGTGTATAAACTAATTGGATTATTGATATAAAAGAAGGCATTAATACAAAAAATAGGTGTAAGGGCTTTCCAAGTAGCAAAACTCATCATTTTTCTTACCATGGTGGATCTGTCTAGAAAGATCTCTCCTCTTCCTGAGTTTTATGGGGTAGAGCAACTCGCTGTTCCTTTCCTTGCCTGACTGTAACCTATTCCACCTGTTGCTATTGCTGTGGTCCCGGCTGGTAAGATGTTTTATTTATGTTGATGCCTCTGTGGTACAAAAGACACGCTTTGAGAATTAGTGGGATTATATTTAAAACTCTGCAGCAGTTCTGCGAGCGGTTTAGTAGTGTGGGACAGCGGTCGCCACTTCTGCTCTGAGCTTAGCGCAAATGGCCTGGGAATATCTGGGGCTGAATAACTGCTGACAACACAACCGCGATGTCTGTTGAGCAGGAACTGGGAAAGCCTGGCATTTCCCAAGGCCAAGTTTGTGACCTGACATTCTGCCAAAAAGGAGCTGCGAGTGGTGAGGTTAAGGGCTCACTCGCTGCCAGGCCACGTCTGAGCCTTTGCTTGGAGTCCCCTCACCCTGGGATCGCTCTTGACAGACAGAGCAAAGGCTTCCTTCGGCCTGGGCAGGACGAACAACACAAAATGTCTCGCTGTGAACCACGGGGGTAGCGGTACAGTGGCACCAGCTGCTGGTGGGCCTTAGTTACCCTTACAGGGTCGAGGTCTTAATTTTCTTTTATCTGAATCCTTCTTGAAGAAACCCCACTAAGACACAGTCAAAAGCCTTTTGTGAACCCTGGGCAGAACAGCAGAATCGGCTGCTTTAATCTGGCATATAATTATTAAAAATCTGACAAACCATGTAAATGAAACAAAATTTTCCAGCTGCCTGTTGGCTTTCATAGGATGGTTTGGGTTGGAAGGGACCTTTCAAGGCCACCAGTCCAACCCCACTGCATTGGGTAGAGACATCTTCAACCAGGCCAGGTTGCTCAGAGCCCCATACAACTTGACCTTGAATGTTTCCGAGGATGAGGTGTCTACCATCTCTCTGGGCCACCTGGGCCAATGTTTTACTGTTCTCATTGTGAAAGATTTGTTCCTTATATCCAGTCTAAAACTACAATTTTTTAGCTTAAACCCATTACCCCTTGTCCTACCACTACAGGCTCTGCTAAAAAGTTTGTCCTCATCTTTCTTATCAACCCCTTTTAAGTACTGAAAGGTCACAACAAGGTCTCCCTGGAGCCTCCTTTTCTCTAGGCTGAACAACCACAACTCAGCCTTTCTTCATGGGAGAGGAGTTCCATCCCTCTGATCGTTTTCCTGGACCTACTCCAACTGGGCTAAAGTAAAGAAATTGTTCTACCTAATTGCAACGATTTTAGCCAAGACTGATTACAGTCATTTAAAAAGATTTCTTCTGCAGGTGACCATTTTTCCTGGCAGCCAGGCTAATTTGATCACACTCGTTAATTTGCATCACATTCCATAAGAGAACGGTGACATAAAGATTGTAGATGTGTGACTAAAGCTGTTTATTTGCTGTTTATTCAACCAGATTACTTTCAGGTGGTGACCTGTTTCTTGAACTGCACGTTCACGAACACTGCAAAAGTGTTTGTACTCTTTCCAGAAAGATGAGTTTTCACACACCTTCAGCTGTCCATATTCCTGGTGGACCAACCGGCACTGTCAAGGGTGCCGAGTCACAGGCAGGCTGGGCACAAGGCGAGCACCAAGGATGAGCAGAACGTTTACAGCAACGTTTACAACAGCAAAAGGCTGGCCCGTTATTTATAAGAAGGCAAAGGTTGGATTGTCACATGACTGTGCAGACATAGCACCCGTGACTTGGAAATGTCGAATAAGGTGGATTTAAGTCCTTATCTGCACTGTACAGGTACATGCAATTGCCACGTGTGTGGATGTGCCTGGACTAGTTTTCCTCTGTGAAGGAGTTGCCATGAGACACCCGGGGCTTGATATTTGCTCTCTAATAGAGGCTTACGTGGTCATGGCTTGCTCAGCGCAGGTCACTGGACAGGAGCCGTCTCGGAGACAACCTGCAGCGTGACACTGCAGCACAACCGCCACACCAGTCGGTGTGCGAGGTTTCTCTCCTTGGAGTAGCGCAGTTATCTCCGTCAGGTCTGATGTGTGGCTAGGACGAGCTGACGTGGGTCCTGGTGACGGTTTCACGGGGTCACAGGCAGTGCTAGTTTCTCTGTACAGCTGTGCGACTGCTCAAAGCCTGCTGGTTGTTGTTTGATAGAGACGGGGTCTGTCATTCTCATATCTGTCCCGTTTCCTCCATGGTGATCAGTTTATAGGAGTGAGGAGGCAAAGCATGTGCTTATACACATAACGTCCTCAAAACCTGACACATAAAGAAGTCAGGCCAAGGCACAGGTACAAACGTACACGTGTACAAACAAAACCGGACACAGAATTCCCTACAAGTGATAGTAAGCAGGACAGTGATAGTCCTAGTCTCCTCCACCTCAACCCAGACGGAAAAGACCTGAAAACTGAGTGAGGAGTTGTGAGGTGATGTGGTTTCCTTGTCTGCTAAAGCAAAACACAGCCTTTGTTTTTGAGGACAAAAAGCAAGGTAAGGGTGAGGCAACTTTGGGGTGGTAGCATGGTCTTTCCCATTAGCTGAATCTCACTCTGGCTTGTGCGTTGGTAACAGTCTTAGTTTCACTTGAACTCTGTGCACACAGAAGGATCTGCTAAGGACAGTAGGAAATAACATATGGATTGAGACAAGTAACAAATAAGGTGCAATGCATTTATTTTGGATCCGTCCACTCCGCCTCCCCATGTGCCTAAAGCACAGATCTCTGCAGCAGCTCAGCATCATGGCTTATCCCCGGCATTTTCGTGTTTGTTCCTCTGTTCTGTGAAATAGTGAGGCAAATTACAGCGTTTCCTTATGTTCCACATATGTTGTGTTATTTATTAATCTTTTTTTGCTCTTACCTCGAAGAAGTATTTCAAATCATCTTGACATCTCATCTATACACAAAGCTAGGAAATTTTGCTTTTCCACCAGTTTTACCACTCAGTGAAAACAATTCCTTTTCTTTTTTTTCATGGAAGAAAGTATTTTTGCCAATGCAAGCTGAGTTTTTGCTTCAGGAAACCATACGAGTCGCCCATATCCCTGTGGAGGCAATTGTGGGGGGTGAAATGTTAAATTTGGATTTTCCTGTGACTCCTCCTGTTCTAGAGTTAATTTGCACAAGAATATTACCCAGCCTAGCAAAGAGGTGGGGCAGCAGGAGGACTGAGACAGGCACCAGTTCTGAGGTCCAGCCTTCCTCCCACGTGCCTCCAAGCTCCACCCTCTGCCCCAAGAATGTGATTGAAATACTGATGTCCTTCAAATGGCTTATTTTGGGGGTGACCAATGTTTTCTGGCTTAATGCAGTGTCCTATCCTGCCTTGTACTGCCTGGCATGCAGAGCAAAATAAATGTTTCCAGTTCCAGTTGTATAAAAGTACGGTGGTTTGGGGAATCTAGGACAAATTATGCAGCCAACAAACTTCTGGAGTACCTGATGCCCAGAGCAGGGTTTGGGGGTGTTGTCACAGTCGTTCTGCCTGCTCGTTCCTCACACTGAGGACATGACGTTGATTAAAAGCCATCAGACTCCGTGGGCAGTTTCAGGATGCTTTTGGATGAGCTACCAAGCCCTTGGAGGGCAGAACTGTGGGCTTGTCCAGCCAGTTCCAGGTCAGGTTCTGGGTTGTCTGATGAAGAGAGAAACATCCCTGCCCTGAGACGTGAGGAGAGGGGGAGGATGTGAAAGCAATGCTAATTCCTACTTCTGCCTCTTGTCAGGCAGGTGAGAAACGAAATCAAAAGGAGCTGCACAAGGGGGTGGAGAGCTTGTAGTTAAAAAAAAAAAAGAAGAGAGAGCGACAGATTCCGGCTCTGGGTGTGCTGGAGTTTAGGGGAGCTGGAATTTCCTGGGGCAGCACATCATTTCAACGGCAAATTGGAGGACCTGATTTTTTTTAGAGGAGGAAGGAGGCAGGATGATGTGCGCTGCAGGAGAGCTGGTGTCTTGTCTGATGTCTCACAGGGAGACACAAGGAAGAGAAGTCTGTGGAGGCTTCTTTTTCAGCTGATCACAGGTGAGCAGACAGGTCACTTGTAATTAGTACTTGTCAAATTAAACCAAGTTCACTGAACCGAGGCAGGGGGTGTTACATCAGAATCTGGGCTGATATTGAGGACTTTTATTTTCTGGGCCAACTCCAAGGCTCTCCTGTGTTCTGGGATCCTTACCACACTCTTCACAAGGAAACCAGACTCTGCATTCAAGTGTGTGGCACTCCTGGCTCTGTCCTGCCTCCCTCTGAGGGTGAACCTGCCCAGGGTGGACTTCCTGGCCCAAGGCTTGACATGGGCAGGTCTTGCTCTGTAAGTCACTCTGTGCTGTTGTGCTCCCTGTTTGTGTGAGTTGAGAAGTGAGAGGCAAAATGCAGTCCTTCACTCTGTAGGCATAGGAAGGGTAACTTTTTATCCTGACTCTTCTGCAGCGTTCAGTGGAGGTGACAGGAGTTGGTAGCCGAGATCGTTGCATTTCAGAAGTGAGACTGAAGAAGGCCAAGCATCTTCGGTCTACCATATTTTGTATTTTTGAAGTGTTTAATGTTGTGTCCAATTTCATTGATAGAAACTCTTAATAAGGCATTTAAAAAAAAAAAGCCTGAAGTAAGATTAGCAATTTGCACCTTTTCAAAAATGAACAGTACTCTTGTTTTGATATGCAGCTCCGTTAGCAATTTGCATCGTTGAAGAGGTGTAACCGCTCTCTGATAACTTCTGCTCTCTTTTAGTTGGCTGAAAAGACTCGGTTTTACTTTGCCCGTAACGTGCTTTTCTATGCACAGTCAAGGCAAGCCAGTAGCAAAACCAGATTTTTAAAGAACTGGAGTGTGATTTAGCTTATTGTAGCCTGGGCTATCGGAGTTGACTGGTGATCTTGCTGAAGAGTAGCCCTGCAGGTTATTAAAGAAAAAAAAAATTAGTTTCTGAGAATATATCAACAAAAATTTCTTCATGCTTGAACAGTCACATACCCACAACCTTCTTATTTATCAAACTAGCTCCAGGGAATAGAACAACCTTCAGCCTGCTATCATACAATGAACTGTGCCTGTTGGCAGAGCAATCTTGACTGATAATTCCCATCTTCCAGCCTGCCTTACCCAATCTGTTCAAATTGACTTACTCAGCTACAGCACCCAAGGAGGCACCTCCTACCGCGAGGTCCAGTTGTCAGAGGTCAGTCTGTCCGTTTAGGCTGTTCTCCAGCATCCTGGCATGTCCAGGAGGCCTTAGATTTATAGACTCTAGACAAAATTGTTGCAGTGTAAGTGTCATAGAGAGCCATGCAGTTAAACATATGCAAAGAATTCCTTTGGCTGAGAGACACTTGAAACCTTTCACGACAATGGTTTTATTCCTAACTGTGAAACTGAAATATTATTGTTATTTTCTTTCTATTTCACCTCCCCACAAACATTCAGAGAAAACTTGTTAGAAGACCAAAAATTAGTTATGAATTGCCATTAGTAACAATTAACACATGAATGGCAAGGCTTGCCAATCAGCTTACCTCCGTCTGGGCTTCCACACGGGCTGAGTTGTGGTGCAGGCTGCACGGCGCACCGCAACCTTAGCAGGGAGCTGTGCTTGCCCATCTCTCAAGGAGGAGGTGTTTCTCCAGCATTAGGAATGGACCTGAAGAGAGCAATCTGACTGCTCGCAGAATAAGTCCTAGAATCATAAAGTTGGAAGAGACCTCAGAGATCACTGAGTCCAACTGTGCCTGTCAAGGCTATGAAGAATAATCCTTGATAAGTGTCACCCATCCCTTGCTGAAATCACGAGGAATTCAGTGGCCTTTAGGCCTCATTAGTAAAGTCAGTTTTTGTTTCAAAGATGGTTCTTCTCCGAGCTGGTACCTGAAGGCAGATGAAGTTTGGCTTCAGTGGGTGTCTGAAATGGGAACTCGAAGAAGAGAAACAGCCTGAAACTATCGATCATTGACACTTCAGGTGGAGGATTTAATAAATTTAATGATGCATCTTCCCAAATTGTGTGGCAGACATAAAAAGTAATATTCACTAAGAGATACTCAATCATCTTGTGCTGAAAACACACAATTGAAGTCAAACAATAGGATTTTGCTCCTTTAAATGTGAAACCCTCAGTGCAAACTGAACTACAGGATGGTTGCTGAGTTCTTGTCAAGTCTGCAAGCAATTGATTATGTGGGGGAAATCAAGACACATCACCTATCAGCTCTCTGCATGGGGGAATGATTAGAAGCTTTTGATCGTTGATGGGGTAGATTAGGTCTCAAAATGAATCCACTCCCGCAGCTTTTAAAGAGAGCAGTCGCTCCTAACGGAACATCGGTGTGTACAGGAAGATCATAAATGGGAAGCACAGGGCTGCAGCACAAAAATATTTGAAAACCCAGAATCTTGGTGTTAGTCTCAGCTTGATTTATCTTTGTGCTGCAGGCAGGAGGACTGTCCCCAGTGGCGATGTTCTTTAGTGGCTTACACAGCCTCTGCACTGGTAAAAGTGTTGTCCTTGAAATCACCAAGGAATATCTTAATTTCAATTTCAGCTTGAGGTTATCATTATAGCACATTTTAAAGATACATTTAATTCCCAGTTCATACATGGAAGTCATACAAATTATTGATTTTTAGCCCAGATCATTAAGAATTTTAACACAGGCTGTGGCTACTCAGATAAAAGAGGTTCTATTAAGAGCTTAACAAAGGTTAATTTTGGCATATAATTAACTCATCAGCTAATGAGCTAAAGACAACTTTATCATTTAATTGCTACATCTGGTAAGAAGTTCAAAGAGGAAAAACAACAGCTTTCAACATCTAAGTGCTCAGAGTAGTAGCCGTGCTTATTCCCTCACCCCAAGGAAGTTTAAAACCCAGGCCCTCTTACAAATCCCTTTTCTTTGTGTTTCTCATTTTCCTTCAGGCTGCTTATGGGAACAATTCCGTCACCCTTGCCTCGCTGTATCCATTCTCGTGTGTTGTGGAGTAGCGTCTAAAATGAAGATGAGTGAATTTGTAAGCGAATTTCGGAAAGCATTCAGATCGAGGGGGTGGGTCATGATCTGGTGGAAGATGGCACTGCCCACCTTCCAGCCCCACGTTTATTCCATAGCTGCTGTAGGAGCTTGGTAGAGGAAAGGGGAGGCAGTATTTCGGCTGGACAAGAGGAGCAGTGGCATTCCTCATTGCTGTTATGAAGTAATGTGTTTTATGGCTGTCGTCCTCTGGCATAACATGTCGACCTACCTGGAGTCTAGGAATTAAATCTGGAAATTTAGTTAATCTTTGAAGTTAATGTAAAAATGTTGAGCGAGGCAGATACTCATCCGCTGTATCTTGTACAATTTGTCACCTGAGAATCTGCCTCATTGAACTTGGTGTGACCTTCGTTTGGGTGTTGGGCTGCCATCAGGCAAAAAGGCCTCCCAATGACGGCACCGGCTGTTCTCTTTTTGGGAGCTCCTGGGTGTGATTTGCACCTTCCCAGCTGCTTTCTACACAGCTCACGCGGGCTGAAGCCGGAGCTACCTGTGGTGCCGAGTGGGACAGAACAAAGGATTTGATGGTGTTTTGGTGGGAGGTGGGACTAGAGTCTGAATGTTCTGGTTGTAAGGGACTCACAAGGATCATTGAGTCCATCTCGTGTCCCTGCACAGGATAACCCACGTGTGTCTGAGGGTGTTGCCTGAAAGCTTCTTGAATATTGCCAGGCTTGGTGCTGTGACTGCTTCCCTGGGCAGCTGTTCCAGTGCTCCACCACCCTCTGGAGGAATAAAGTTAGAGAAGATCATCAAAAAATCAGATAAGGCACAGCAAGAAAGCAAAAACTGGGCATGAGCGATGTGGAAAGCCCTGAAGCATGAGAAATAAAGCAGTTATGGGGCTGAGAGAGTGGGGAAGCAGCGGCTGAGGTCTGTCTGTCCTCTTGGAAAGGGGAATATTTAAAGTCTGAATGTGGCTGAATGTCGAGGCCGCGGTTTGTGATGGAGTTTGAAATTCAGCAGCTCTTCTATCCTTATTCCTTACACCTCCTTCACATGATGAGAAACTTAACTTTCCTGCAAATAGGCACCCCGACAATGACAAACCGAATCCTCATTAAAACAAAGAAAGGTTAAGAGGAAAAAATAACCTATTTAAAATGAGGTAACTCGCCAGTCTTTGAGCTGTAAATTGACAATAGGATTTATATAAATCTGTAATTGTATCTCTTTTACCTGCAGTTAGGCCAGTTAATGATGAAAAAAGTATACAGCCTATCGTGAGGTTTTAATGAGGATTCTTTTTGCAGAGTTAAAAAAATCCACCAAATTAAATTCTGCCAATTTACTCCATTGCAAATTGAGCGCCACCCTGTGCGCAAAAAAAATCATCAAGTATCTTAAATCAGTTACAGCTAAATGTGTAAGTCAGCATGTGCTTTAGCCTTTAGTCATGAAGAATATATTAGATTTTAAAAATAAATGGCTTTCTGCTGAGTCTTCATTGCAATGGCTTTCTGACTTTTAATTAAATTTTCAGTACTTGTGGGTGCTTCTTCATGTACTTTGTCCACAGAATTCGCAGCATTTCTATCATTATGTGCGGTGGAAAACCAGATTGGAGATTATTAAGCTTGTTCAGGCCTTTGTTATTCATTGGTACAATACCTAGAGAACTTCCAAAGCATTTGTCCTACAATAATACTCTATAAGAACCAAGCGAGAACACGTAAACTGAACAGGATTAGCAGTAGCTGGCATCTCGTTACGTTTCGCTCGTTAGACCCTTCTGGTCTCTTTCCTTGGTGTTAAAATGAACTTGATGTAAATTAATAAGTGTAGGTTTGTGTCGTTTTGAGGAAGCTCGTAAGGAAGAGGGGAAGCATGGGGCGTTGCTGACCTCCACGAGGAGCACCGTGGCCGTCGGAGCGAACAGCAGCTCCTCGCGTGTGATGGTGGGACCAGTCCTTCAGAGGGTGGAGGTTGCCTTTTTCAACCACAACACCAGTGGTTTGGGAGGTGACTTAGTACAACCTATGGCTGACTGTGCCCATCTCCCTGTGTGCTGGCTCACTGCCGCGGGAGGCCAGGCCTGGGGCGGCTGTGGCCTTGTTGGCTCCATGGGCCCAGGACAGCTGGAGGGGCTCCATTTAAAATGGCTGCCAGCCCCCCCTCCCCCTCCTGTGGTGTCTGTGGGCTTTGAGACAGAAAAACCCTGCACTTGAGCCAAGCCAGAATGTGTCGTCTTGAACAGTACGGGTGCAGGTGAGCAGCCCTCTCCCATTGCTTGCCAGGTTGGGATTTAATGCACCAATGTTGTCTCACAGGGGTGGGTGAGGTCAGGCTGGGGCTGCCCTCGCCCTTCCTGCTCCCAGAGCTCCCCACCACCCCAAAAAGGTGTGGCCACCACCCTGCCTTGGCTTGGTTCCCCACTTTCTGTGGTGGGCGGCTGCAAGCAGCCTGTGGTGCTGGGGGGTAAGAGCAGGGCTATGTGGAGACTGAGTTTGGTTGCCGGCTTCTAAAATCTGTGGGAATGAGAAAAAGACCCCTTTGGCGAGCTCTGCCTGCAGCCACGTGTCCACAGCAGAGCTGTGTGGGTGGCAGCCGGAGTAGGACAATTGTCTGCATGTCTGAGAGAGATGGAGTCATGGACAGGTGACAGGAGGATGCCAAGGTTTAAGAAATGTTCTTACCCCCGCCCCCCCCCCCCGCCCGTCAGTGCTCATTGACTGTAACAAAAATGAATGTGGCTGGGCAGTAGAGGACCTATCATGCACCTAATTTCAAGTGTCTCATCACCAATTATCCCCGTGCGTATCTCTTCCCTTTATCTGATGGACTAAGATTGACTCTCAGAGCTGGGCTCTCTTCCTCCTCTCTCAGCGTGGCTTCCAGCGTGTCATTTTTCCATTTGGCTGTAACTGCCACTTTAAAGGCTGCGGCCGGGATCACTTGCTGCCTGTGTGGCTATTTTGTCTGCAGCCAAGTGTCAATCTTGGAGAACAGCATTCCCTGCACCCCCAGTCCGGTTTATCATGGGAGAGCTAAGAGCCTTTTCCTGGAGTTTGGTGTAAATGAATTTCGCAGGGAGATCAGCCTGTATATAGGAGACTTTTAAGGGGCCTTCAGATGGGCGTGGGGAAAGTGATGGACACTTTCTTTAAGTGTCAGAAAATTATAAAATGGTGTTGCCCGTGCAGGGTGTTTCTCATTAACCTTTTACATCTGCTGGAGCTGGCTGGAAAGCAGGAATTATGGTGGGGCCAGGAAAGAGGAAATTTGGGAAGTTGGTTTGTTTATGCTTTGTGTCAAAACGAAGAGGGGTTTGGGGGGGGAAGACACATCCAGAACCAGTCCTTCCCCCCTTCTCTCTCCCTCCTGTTGCTCTTGGTATTCACTCTGCATGTGACCAAGCCCTGTTCAAATCCCTTCCTGGCCTCTTTTGGAGGGAGTCCTGGCCCAGGACATCTCGGGGAGGAGCAGCAGCAAGGGTGCTGGCAGGTTTTGCCGCTGTCTGTATAGACAAGGCTGTGTTGGAGCTGGAGGGGGTTTGCCCCTCTCCGCTCTGGCAGCGCGCAGACCATGCGTGCGTGCTGACCTGGTGACCCTGGGGCCCTCTCTGCACCTGCCTGTGCTGACATCCGTGGGCCTTTTGTCCTTCCTCTCGCAGGTGTTCTACAGAAAAAGGCTCCAGAACGTGTTTTCTATCAAAAACTTTCCCTTTTGACTTTATTTTCCAATGAAAGGTGTTCTTTCATCAGCGGTCTCAGCCCAGTTCCATCCAGAGGTTGCTGCTCTAAGTCGTTAGCTGCGAAGCACTTCAAGCGCAGGGAAGCTGCCATTTCTTGTGGTTGTTGTGGCACTTGGCTGGGGCAGGGCTGGGTACCCAGGTGTTCAGGGACGGTAAAAGTAAAGGGGGACAAAGAGTCAGCCTTATTTTTGGTTCCTGTAGGGTGTTTGGCGTGGAAGGTGTCGTTAGCACATCCGAGTACTGCGAGCCAAGCTGTTGGACACCCTAAACATTCTTCAGCACATCCATGCGAGGTCTCATTTGTACAAATTCTGGTAAAACAAGCTTTCTGACCTAAATCAGCACCAGCCCAGCTCTAAGGAGCTGGGTCCTTTATTCGGCAAGGTACCCTCCTTGTCAAAATGCATTTACATAGAGCCCTGCAGCCTCCGCACCGTAGCGCCTCCCCCTGCTCCTGCCTCCTAGTGGGCTGTCTGAAGGAGCCTATACATATGTATTAAGTTATTAAGCAGTGGTATGGGTTCTCACAAGTTCAAACGCAGAGCATGCTGTGCCTATGCTCAAACGTCTCCAGGAGGGCCTGGATTAATAGAAATGCAAATGGAGCATCTGCACAAGGCCATATGATTAGAGCCTTCCCCCTCACACCTCAAAGTCAAAAGCAGAAAAACACTGCATGTGAAATACGACCAAAAAAAAAATGGTGATATAATATGCAAAGTCTGTTACCAATTTCAACAGCAGTCAGCAAAACATTGAGCCTCACCCCACCTTGAGCACCACTGGCCCTACCTTCTCAAAGGTAAGGGTTTTAATCAGCTTTGAATTGCTTGGGTCTTAGAGTCCGTAGCGATGCTTGCCTTTGCCTCGGATTCTGATGGGCTTCGGCTCAGTCCGTCCAGCAGGAGCTCTGCTCACCTGAGCAGAAAGGCTCCCATTTCATGCTGCCTCATGCAGGGTTCTTTCTGCACTGATGGGAGGTTTGGATGTGGCACGTGCTACTAAAACCAGCTGTTAGTGAAAGCAGTTAGGGCAGAAACCTTGGTCAGATTCTGCTGTAGGAACTGGTATTGATGAGAAGCCCCGTGTAACCACTCTGGGTCTATTTCCATCCACCTGATGGTAGAATTTGTCTCAAGACGTATCCTGCTGCACCAAGGTTCTACATCCTTCTAGACACACCTATTTAGCCATGGTGTGAACTGGTGTGACCTTACCAGGTACTGGTCTCTGTTTCCACAAAGGTGGAATAACCAGAAGGCGGTGAAGCTGTCATTTTGTGCCCTTGGTCCCACACAGAGCCATGAGATGCACAGAGGGAGGGCAAGTCATGGAAAAGCCTTTTCAGATTTTTCCTTGTGCAGTGGAATCCGATTCCTTAGAGAGAATGAAAGAGAATGACTCCTCTGTGGAGGAATCTCGACATTTCTGCAGCAGAGACCTGTACGTGTTTAATACCCATAAAACCAGGTGTCTTTTTACGCCACTTCCTAGCGGTCTGTCTGCTCTGGAGGTAAATTGTCACAGGTTCCTGTGGGCCTGCTCTGGCCAGGACCCTCTGAAGAGAATCTCATTGCGCTGAACATCGCTGGGCAAAGTCTGTGGGGACAGAGGGACGGGTGCTCAGCGTTCTGTGCCAGCTTGCCAACTTGATTCCAACCTCGCAGGGGCGTGGCTGAAAGAGAGGTGCTCATGGGGAAGCAGCTTACCTTGTGTTCCACATCTGAGACAAACTTCCCATTGGATGTGGATCTGCTCTTGAAACATTCCAGAGCCAGATGTGTGCAACAAATCTCTCTTGCCCTCAAGGCTCTCCCTCCCGTCTCTGTGCCGTAGATGATGTAACTGTGCATCCAAATATATTTTTGTAAGACGAGATATTGCAAAGCCTTTTTTTCCTTATACAGTTGTCGTATCTGCTTGACCGAGAAGCCATCTTGGCTTTGGAAAGGTTTCTTGGAATAGAATTACAGCTGTGTTTCTAAATTTAAGCCACTATTAGTGATTCTGTCAGAATAAGAAATCAGACGGATCTTTCATACTTTATGGAGGTTTTATTTAGTTTATCCTTGACAATGACTCTCCTGATGGTACGGGCTATTCGCAGATGCTCGCATACTTACTGTCTCTGTGAATGAGGGAGCAGAGTCCTGAGCTCTTCCATGCCCCGGAATGAGGCTCAGGAGCAGCTGGGTTTGCCTGTGCAGTGGGTCTGTTTAATATGTAAAGAGTAAAATCGTATCTAGCACTCTGCCTACGAGCTGCTGTGTGGAAGTGGGGAAACCAACCTGAACGTAATGTAACTTGGCCTACGAAGGACAGTCCCATTTATCCAAGTCAAATGCCCCTCAGCTTTACAGCGGGCGATCACTAACAGCTGAGATATGGATATTGCTCTGCAGACACAACAGCTATTCCTTCAGAAGCAATTGCCGTGTTCTCTGGCTTTTTCTGTGCTGCTTGTTATTGAAGGCTGTGTTTTGGTCACCTGCCTTGCATTCTGAGAACCCCTGTAAGCACATTTGTTGCAGCAAGCACCCTCTTTCAACTTTCCTTAAAAGACCTGGAGAATTTGCCCTTCTTCCCCATCTTAGGCTTCTGAGCTGGAAAGCAACCCAGAAACCTGGCAGGTCAAGAGAGGGGGTCTGCCCCTCCACTCCACTTTCATGAGGCCTCATCTGGAGTCTTGCATTCAGTTCTGGAGTCTTCAGAACGGGAGGGACATGGATCTGTTAGAGAGAGTCCAGAGGAGGCCTCGGAGATGACCCAAGGGCTGGAGCACCTCTACTATGAGAACAGGCTGAGAGAGCTGGGGTTGTTCAGCCTGGAGAAGAGAAGGCTCTGGGGAGACCTTAGAGCAGCTCCCAGCACTGAAAGGGGCTGCAGGAAAGCTGGGGAGGGGGCTCTTGGTCAGGGAGTGTGGGGACAGGATGAGAGGAAATGGTTTTCAGCTGAAAGAGGGGAGACTGAGCTGAGATCTTAGGAAGAAATATTTTGCTGTGAGGGTGGGGAGGCCCTGGCCCAGGTTGCCCAGAGCAGCGGTGGCTGCCCCATCCCTGGAGGGGTTCCAGGCCAGGTTGGATGGGGCTTGGAGCCCCCTGATCCAGTGGGAGGTGTCCCTGCCCATGGCAGGGGGTGGCACTGGCTGGGCTTTGAGGTCCCTTCAACCCCAACCATTCTATGATGAAAGAGCCCTCCCCCCACTCACAGAACACTGTTTTCTACCTTTACTGACCAGCGTGGGGAGAGCTGTGGGGTTGGGGACAGGCAGCTGGAAAGGAACCCTATTTGTAAGGGAGACAGTTTTGTATGTATGTTTACACAGTGTTCCTGGGAATGCTGAACCTTTTCCTCCTCTTTAACATTCCTGGGGCAAATGAAGTGTTGGGATGGAATGGGGTGTCAGGTGTGACTCTCGCCTTCGGTGTTACGATAAGGTGACTGGGCCGTAGCTCACCTCACTGGTTCCGTAGGTGCTAGCACCCTGCTTGGCCGTTTCCCAGCAGAACGGCAGCGCGTCCGTCTGCACGCCTTGGCCCTTCGGAGGTAGCACCAAACTTATTTTGCCTGGTAGTTAATCAACATTTAATCTGGTCTCCAACATTGGAGACAGTGGCATGTAAATTCCTAAATAACGGCACAGACCGAGACAGAGGAAGAATTAATAAAACATCTGTATGAGTCTCTGCTGATTTCTCTGCGCATTAAAGGCGAGCGACCGCCCGGCAGCGAGCACGTTTGTACACGCGCTTCTCACACGCCATTAACAGGGCTGACCTCTCCCAGCAGCCTACCCAAACCCAAAATACAGCTACAGGAACCTTCTATTTCTTTTAGTCAGATGTTTTTAGTGGGATGTTTGTGCTTTAGTGGAGAAATGAATAAAGCAAATGGTCCCCTCAGGTTAGACGAGGCTTTGACTTCCACTATGATGTGGGCAGGGGGAGTATAATATCTCATGGGACCGGAAGGCCATCGCTGTCCAGCCAGCCGCTGCAGTTTCACAGTAAAAACAGTGGTGTATTTCTGGGAGCTCGATGTGCTTTGGCTGCAGTTTACGTGGTTGATTCAAGTAGAAGAGGAGGAACGGAGAAAAACAAAATTATTTGAGATACAACTCAAATACGCTGTAATTAGAAGAAAATAATTTATTATAACTTTTACAGGTATTCTTATTTATTCAGGGTGTGATTATATTCTGAAACAGTGTGTCAGTTCAGTGTGTAGCACTGTACCTGTCTGTCTGTAGCTGTGTCTGTTTGTCTTGGTGTCTGAAGCAGGATTTTGCTGTATATGAATTACTTTAAGTGATAACATAGTGTGACCTACAGTGACAAGCCAAAGCATTCGAGTAATATTTCAAGCAGGAACTCTGCCTTTCAGTTATGTAGAGAAAAGGTTGGTTTACCCCTGTGAAGGGGTAATGGAATTTTATTTAACTCATTGTAATTATCCTTTCCTGCCCCACCCTGCCAACAGCTGGGGGTCTGGCTGGCACGTTGTGTACTCGGTGGGCAGCCTCATCACTAGACATCACTAGACAGGGCAGGTGACCTGGGTCAGCAAACTGTCTATTACCTGCGCTAAATAAAACCTAAGAGTTCATTACGTCGTCATTTGTATTCTGAAGAGTCCTTCCACTCCCCCGGGGGCATTCTCTGCTAGGTGCTGTATAAAGATGTAGAAATGTGGGTGGAATTTCAAAGTTTGGATAGATTCAGGGTTCCTCACCTGTTTACAGTCTTTAGAGACACGTGAGCAACCAGAGATCCTGGATGCCAGGCATGTATCAACTCCAAGGGATGGCAATGAGAAGGCAAAATCGCTCCTGACGCTGATCACAGCCGAAAGGCGCTGTGCTCTGGCCTCTGGGTGTACATTTTGGCCTGACGGGGGAACCTTCAGGACAGAATTTCCACAGAGAATCAGGAGGCACTAATTTGTTGCTCAAAGTTGAAAAATAAACAATGTTGCACTTCATAAATAGGGTGTTAATGACAGCAACGTAATAATCGATTTCTCCTCATTAAGTAACAAACAACACAAGCTGAAAAATGAACCCGTTTGTTTCACACAGTTGGATTAACGGAGAACCAAGTGGGTCTTAACTTCCTCTCACCAACGAATAATGGCCTAGAGAAACACAGTGCTAATCGAGGCAACACCAGTGGCAGTAAACAAGTCAATCCTGTATTTATTAGAGCAGTAGAACATGCATAATACATCGATCTCTAGTTATCAGCTGAAAGTTGCACGAGGCTGGAAAAAGTCTGTTGTATCTCCACTGGAAGATGACTGTTTCCACGGCAGGAAATCCATGCGTCTAGGAGGAGAGGTGTTAATTTATAGAAGGTGAGAAGGGTCTGCGTGTAGAGCAGGTGGTTTGCTCTTGACGTAACGACCATTCAATAAGCACTCTAAAGGCATCGCTAATGCAGCAAAAGGCTCTGCGAGTCATTCAGCGTCCTGTACGTGTAAACGTCACGCTGCTTGGCTTTGGCTAGAAGCTCAGGAACACAAGATCTAAAACCTGAAAAGCAACACTGCTGTACTGGGCAGTTCTCAGAGCCTGTGAAGCAAGCGTGTTGGAACAGGGTTCAACTCAAGTGACTTGCTGTGGGGAACAAGAGGTTTTGTCTAGAGAAGAGCGAGCTAGATTCGACTTTGGGGATCCTGGGTTCTAGTCGTTGCTCTGCCTTTGACCTGCCAGATGATCGAAGCATAGAATGGGTTGGGTTGGAAGGGACCTTAAAGCCCATCCAGTGCCACCCCCTGCCATGGGCAGGGACACCTCCCACTGGGTCAGGGGGCTCCAACCCCATCCAACCTGGCCTGGAACCCCTCCAGGGATGGGGCATCCCTGACTTTACTGGAACAGGTTGCCCAGAAATTATCTTTGGCTCAAGCCTGTCTCTTCATAACACACCTACAAGATAAGGATGAACACAGTGCCTATTGTGAAGTGCTCAGAAAGCTCACAAGTGCCCTACAGAAGGCGTGTAAGGATTGCTAATTTCCTTATTCATGCTTAAAGTATATTAATCATGAGTTTACTGGTGTTAGGAGAAACAGCCATGATGGTCTCGCTGGAGGAATTTCCTTCTCATGGGGGTGAAGCTTTCCCTCTTCTGCTTTAGTTGGCCGTTTATCTGCACTTGGCTGGTTATGCTGGTCTCAGGCAACCGTGTTATACGTTCCTAGTTTAATAAAGAATAGATTTAATGCTGGGACGGGTTGGAAGGTAGTCAGATAGCTTCAACTTTCTAAGGCAGCCAAGCATATAGAGCAGCAACTGCTATTCAGAAAAATGAAATCCAGGCCTGCAAAACTAGTTAAACCTCCTAGAGAGTCATTTGTTTTCCCAGAGGGCTCCTCGCTTTTGTCTTTGATTTGATTCAGGCAGCAGCCTTTATGGCAACGTGATTTGTTGTGACTAATTGCCTGTTGATGGCGTTCCTCATGCCAAGCGCAGACTTTGGTCTTGGCAAAAGTCGAATGGGAAACATTTTCAGTTTAAGATCAGGTCTATTTTCAGCAGTCAAGGGTGTCACCCTTTTTTTTTTTTTCCTAACTGATCACATCATGACAAACAAGAAATGTGATTTTGCAGAACTGCAAAACCCAGAGAAGATAATGAAAATTCATAAAGAATTGATAAAAAGAAGAGGAAGGAGGAAGGGTATTCCTGAAAAAGCTGTATCAGTAGGGGAGATTCTATTACAGGTAACTGGAGTAAGTCCCTCAGGAGTCTTCTGTTTTCATCTATTTATTAAACAACTAAGAGGGTAAGACAAACTATAAATTAATTATACTTGCCAGTAACATAAAGTCAAGGCAGTGGTGAACACAGATAATGCAATTCCTAGACATCAGGGGGCCAAATTTTCTCCTTGCTTACACCTGTTCAGTCTCACTGAAGCCAATGGGATCGGACAGGGGTAACTGAGGGGAGAATGTAGCCTCAGGCCCTTTCTAGAGAGGGGCGGAGAGCTGGTGAAAGACGCTTAATGTTAATAAATACGAAGTCTTGCCCATTAGCCTGGGATGCACAAAGGACAAGGAATGAAGTGAGTGGAGAGATGAGGTGCACAAGGTGCAGAACAGGCACTTTGCGTACAGGAGGTCTGGTGGTTTCGGGGGACGCTGTGTGGCCTCAGCCCAACCCAAAGCCAGGTGGGTTTTGTGGCAACTCAAGTGAGTTGCACTGACGGAGGATTTTGAGTGTTTCGGTCTGTGAGCACAACCTGCAAGGCCGCTACAGCATAGTGTGTGCCTGTCACGCTGTTTACTAGGGCCTCACATACAGAGTAGCACGGACGACCTCTTATTAAGACTGTTGTGTCATAAACAGGTTTAGTGTCAGCACTGCTCAGCCCTGTCATCCTCTACCTCAAACTGTTCATCACTCGTCTGATAAAAGGTGGCCATAGCCTTATATATTTATTCACAATCTAAACCTCGGGTTACCAAGGTAACATGCAGGTTAATCAGCTCCACCACACTTTCCTTAATTGAGGGAGAGCACTTCATTCTCCACTTCACTCAACTAAGTACAATGGCCTTTTTTAGTTGGCTCTCATAGACTGGTTTTGATCCACTTGACTCTGAGACAGTTCTCCTCTCCAACTATAGTGTACGGTACCGTACGCTGACAACAAACGTGATTGAATTGCTGAATTACACAACGTGCTTTCCAACCGTCTTGTGTGACAATGTTCATACATAATTTATCTTGGAATTGCATTAGGTTGTGTCCTTTGCGTGAGGTTGGTTGTCCTGTATCTCGTAGCTCCAGCCCTGTGACGGAGGTGGGGCAGAGCCATTTGGCACCAACACGCCTTTGGGAGAGGGGGCCCGTGGCTGAAACGGCGCAGGGGTGCACAGGGGGTGAGGAGCCTTTCCTTGGCTCTGCCTCAGCCTGAGGGATGGCCCCTGCTCAGTTCTCCATCACGAAAAGAGAAGCTAATTTCCCGTACTGCCAATTTGGATTCCAATTCTGCTCACGCGTGCTGTGCTCCAAGGCAATCTGTGCCACGGCCTCATTTTTTCCTGGCACCCCTTACCCGTCAGAATTTAAGAGAAAACACCACGCTCTATCAAGTGCTTTTTGTGAGCGTTCAGTGAGAACCCGAGGCCCTTCCACTACCAGCGCCTCAAAGCTCACCGTGTTTCCTACAAGGATTCCGAGTGGTTGGCCGCGCTTCTTGCACGCTGCTTAAGCGGGGAAGCATTTAGGTGTCACTGAAATGCAGCCCCTTCTCCAGCGTAGCACGTACTTAGCATGCACAGAAATCTCAGCCGGCAATTACAGGCAGAAAGCGACCTGCTCGTAACAGCCGCAGGGGGACTCAGGTAGAAGAAGGCGGTGTAACATAACCGATGCAACTTGTGACAGGGAGTCTGGACTTTTATTTATATCCATGTGGATGAATTTCCGGTTTTATGTCTGTCTCAGGAGATGGGAGCTACAATAACACGATGCCCTCAAATGCCAGGCTGGAGCGTGAGGCCAGGAGCAAAGCTTTGCCCCGGTTCACAAGTGTAAGGTTTCCAGTAACCTTCTCAGGGACCCCTTCTTGTTATTCTAAACCCACCTGAAGCCACTCAAGTACCCCTAAATTTGCAAGAAAAACCCCAAGTAAAGAATTACTAAGAATTTCAAGCCAGCACATTCTTTTAGTGTTTGTCGCTGTGAGCATGAAAGGTTGATTTGTAATGAGAACGGGATAGAGCTGGCGTCACGTTTTCACCAGTATGGGACTTCTAAATGCCTGCTACTAGCGGTGCCTTTTTATTTATCGTGGTGTGTGCCTCTCTTTAAGTTTGGGAACCATCAAAATCGGGTAGACTCAGCCTTTGTAATGCAACCCTCTAGGAACAATTTTATTCAGTCAAAGTAATACTGAGACCTTGGAGAGGAGAATGGATCTAAAAAGCATAATTTTTTTTAAGAGAAGCTCTCGCACCAGCCTTCTGTTCTATATTATCATTAACAATTTCTGCTAACCCAAAAAGATACAGTGCTTTCTGAAGTACAAGCCAAAGCTCGCTCAGCTGTGTTAGAAGATTTTTTTGAATCCCTTAGTTCCTCAAGTCTTTAATACTGCCCATAAATCTTGACAAAATTACTTTTTCAGGCTTCAAACAACGCTTTTTTATGAACTTTTCCAACTGTCACCTTGAGAAATATCTAAATGACCCAAGAACTACTTACACTTTCCACAGTGTGTAAACTGAAATTTCACAACTGCCTATAATTTGAAATATTGTATCCTTCACTCTTGGAAAAAAAAACAATCCCAAACCCTCACACAATCATGTTTGTTTTTTCCTCTGGACTGTATATCATATAAAACCAGCTCCCATGTCTGGGGTCCCAAGTAAGCAAGACAGAAATCTGCTAGTTTTTAAATTAAAGGCCTATAGTCTAAAAACGTAGAGGTTACACCACAAATGAGGTATCAGTTGTCTTGCCAGTAAGAAAACGTACCTTCTGCTGGAGAGGGAAGAGGAAGAGTGGGGACCCCGTGGTCAGAAAGCTCCACTGCATTTATGCCCATTTATGCCCCCTAAAAAAACCACTCACAGGACCAAAACCCCTTCCAGCATCCTCTGGTCTTTCAACCCATGCTTAGAAAACGTGGTCGCCCTCTCTGCAGTCAATTTGCTCGAGATGCCAAACAAAGACGCGAAGTGGCAATCGGGAAGATGATGTTAGCAGTATAAAGAGAAACAAACATTGTGCTGAAGCAAAACGAGGCGAGTGGGGTGTCTGAGAGCGAGACCAGAACCATGAGGGTGGTGGTACTTGGAGAAATACTGGCCGAGAAGGTGGACAACAGGGATGTCTTCTCTGTTTTCTCTCTGGTAGTGCCATGATGTTCACAATAGAAATGTTTATCTGGTTTTGATCAATTCAGTATCTTTTTTTTTCACAGATACCTAACAAAATGCACATTTATTTTAGAAGAAAATACTTTTGCTGTTTATTTATGGAACATTTTTGAGTGCCAGCCTTAAAAAAATGGCCAAAAAATATGCTTGTGGTAGTGAATTTACAATTAAACAGGAAAAAAAATTCAAAAGAAATGCACATGGTGAGTTCAGCACAGAATCTTTGCAGAAATTGATCCCGGAAAGTGATCAGCTGAAAATATTTATTCCTTGCTAAGTCAGAGTTTTATTTCTCTCTCTTCCGTACCCCCGCTTGGAGATGTCCTTGCTGTCTGTGTGCTCCTGCAGAGCCCTCCTGTCTTCACGGAGTTCTAATTGATAAAAAAGGGCACAAAAGACAAGCCAAACAAGTTGGGAAATTTAACACAATCAAAAAGATAATATTCTATATCTTGGTGATATAAACCGAAAATACAATAATGAGCATCGCTAGGACGCGAGATTAATCCCACTTGTGAAAAACACCTCCATAACTCATTTGTGACTACAGCAGCCTTGAATTATGAGATTTGCAGCTCACTCGTGGGATAAATTACACCCTCCTCAGATAACCATTATGTATCTGGCGCTGTCTGCATCGCTCGCAGCTTTGGGTAGCAGCAAGAGGCTCTGCTTTCCTATTGCTTTAGCCAAGCGTGCTTTTCAAACGTTTATTGTACAATGTTTATTGCAGGGGATAAATAACGCATACAAGGGAACAGAATTTACATTATAAGTTGATTAAACTGCTTAACAGTTTTTAGCCACTCTCTAAATAAGGATTTTTAACCAGATTTAATCTACGCAGCGTTTCATGTCCAAAGAACCAGCATTTAATCTCTGTTTAACTGAAATTTAGTTAGCAATGTTGACACCCCTGCATTTTAACACTGGGATTTCTTTGTGGGACACAATCCCTTTCACTCAACTTAATATCCCATCTTGGTCTCTAAGGGAAAATAATTGAGTTTAGGCTAGTTTTAAATAGCGATAAGGACAGGGAACACAGATGGGTATTTCATTGATTAACACTAACACTGGCCTAAGGCCTTGGTGTCAGGCATTAGATTAGGACATTACGAAGAGAATGACAGAGTTTTGGCACTTTATTCCTCCTCAATAACATTCTTTCACATATTAAGTTTATCCCACCCTAGGTAGCTACTTTATCATGCAGAAGGCCTTAATCCACTGATGTGACTCTATCTGCTTTCACTTTGATGCTGCCTCTGTTTACAAGAGTAATGCAGCCTGTGTAAGACAAAGTACTCGTGACAAGAACAACTGAATAAGGCTTTTAGATGCACAGAGCTCTGACCTAAAAAAAAAGGAAAAAATCCTTCAATAAACTTCAAAATACTCCAAACCAAAAGAGGAGGGAAAAAAAAAAATCAACAAAAACCAGAGGCTTTTTGAAATGAAGTTATGTTGTTTGCATCCCGAAGAAACAGACATGAGTTTTTCATCAAGAAGACTCAACTTTACTGATCTTCTTGTACCGCACTTTATCTTTTCTTCACCTTTGACCTTCCTTTCAGTGTCTCCTCAAGGCATCATGAACGTAAGCCTTGTGGTGTTCTTTTAGAAGTAGGATTGCTGCTATCCCCTCTGGTGAATTTAAGCAGCTGTTTGGAGTCAGTGACAAGGTTGGCTGCAGATTTGGTCTGCTGGCTGGGAAAGAGATTAGGGGTCAGTCCCCAGTGCTGGGAGACAAAAGATTCAAGCGGTTCAGGATTTTTTGGATATCCGAAAAAGATTTCATGAAATTTGTAAAGATCTAACAGTGTATCGCAGGTTTCATGTGGCCTAAACAGCTTATAGCGAGTAGAACTCTGGGCAGCCGGTAACCAGTGTTTTCGCCGCGATGCTGGTTTGCAGAGGGGCGTGAGATCCGGCATAATATAATTGCACAAAACTGCATCGCTGAGGACACAAACCAGGGACTCGGAGCACTCGCGGGGACGGTGGGCTGCCCCTTTTATGGGTTATCTCTGCGTTTGTTGCAGAAAGCCTGAGTTCTGGTGAGGGTTTTGTCTCTTGTTAATAGGAGATTTTACGGGCCCGCTACCACGAGCCGTGTTTTGTTGCGTACGGCTTTGTAAGGGCGCGCTTAAAGGGACCCTCGCAAACGTACCTCAGATTTTTCCTGATCATGGGAAAATTTTGGAAACTTCTGAAAGACAATAGAGTTACGGGCAGCGAGCCAAAGGTTTTGACCTTACTGGTTTGAGTCTAATGAAGGCTTTGCTGCCACAGACACAGTTGTGTTTGGAGCGTGGCTGTGCCAGGATCCTGGCTGAAGGTCGGGAAGGAAATTGCCTCTTTCAAAGTTTCAGAGGGTTTACGAGAATCATTGTCCTGTGGGCACCGGTGCCTGCTGTGAGTTGTGGCAACAAGCGTACGTTGTATTTAGGTTATATTTTTATATTCACACCTAAAGCACGTCCTGTTAATATTGTTTAAAGTTATCCACGTGACACAGGGCAATCTTAAATAGTTCCTGTTTATACAGGCTGCAAGCCTGGCCTGCAGGCCTCAGGCAGGGACACGTGTGCTCTTCCTTGGAGCAGACAAGAAGGAACTCCGTGTGTGTCACCGGAGCTGGACGAGAGCCAGACAAAAAGATTCTCTCTGCTGGGTGGGCTTTTCTTTTGGCATGCACTGAAATATTTCCCTTTTAGAAGAAAGAATAAAAATTTACCACGTGACTTTCCCACCCCTGCAAAGGTTGTTGCAATGTATTTAGTAGTTCGGACACTGTACGCACCGTCAGTTTTCAATTTTCATCACAAATTATGTGAGTTCTGCTTGAATTCACCAAACAAAAATATTGCTGGCGTTGTCTCTTTTGGACACTGTGACTCTTTTTATAACAAAAGCAACCCGAGTGAGTTGTGTTCTCACAGAACGCAAAACCGACTTCCAATTCTGCTTTCCAGCTCACGAGCTGTTTCTTGTACAGCAGTTTCAAAATGCAAAAAAGTCTTTGTTTTCCCCCTTTTCTCCATGACAGCCGCACAGCAACGGAATTCGTGGTAGTGGTTGTCAGTGCAGTTCCTTTTCCTAAATTTCCCTGTGAGATGAGATGCTGGCAGTGCCCATGAAAACCAGGGCTCCTATCAGACTAAGCCGGAGCCTCACAAAGTGTGGCTGGATGCTGAGAAGCTTCTTCACTTTGTTTTATCCTGGCAGCCTGAGCTTGGTTTCCTGGAGCTTGGGTTTTCCTTTCTTGGCAGCCTCTCTGAGCAAAAGAAGGTGTAATGGCAAATTACAGCTTGGTTTTTCAGGCGTGGACAGGGATTGTCAGCACTCGGCACGTTTATGTTCATTTGCCCCCTGATGCAGGATTTCAGCTCAGGTTTCCAGAGAGGAAAGGTGAGGACAAACGTCCTATGACTTCCTTGTTCTCTCCGCAGATCCAGAATCTGCATTGGTTTTCACGAGGCTTGAGCACGTGTAAGGTTTTAACAGTTCAAAGGATGGTGGTTTTTTTTAAAAATAAGCTATACTCCTTCATTCAGAACACTGAAGTGATATGAATTTACCTAATTGCTTGCTCCCACCTGGAAGTTTCTAAAAACTCTCTCTTTCAAGTCCTTATTTTGCGACTTGTTTCTCTGTAGGGCAGAGAGAAACTCTAGGTTGTTGGGAGGAGAACTGACTGAAGTCGCGAGGCTTTGGAGCTCTTTATGTGCAGTGATGAATAAGCTGGTTTCAGATTTAAGAACATGGTGTTACTTCAGATCAGGAACAGAGTTTCTGTATAATATCCACCCTTCGGTGCAGGACATCCTGACAAATAGGGTTTTAAATCTTCCTGTCTCTTTTGTTTGTTTGTTTGTTTGAGAAAGGATTATGCCTGTGCAGGAAAATGTGGAACAACCTTTTCTTGAGAATTCCTGTCAGTATATGAGTTTAATGCTCGTCTGAGACATTGGCAGCACTATAATGAGCCACAGTGGTAGTTACCATCTGTCATGTTGCCAAACTATCTCAAGGCACATTTGTCTTTCTCGGGCAGGGGAGAGTACATCAGTGCACATGGAAATGGAAAGGAAAGCTGTGCTTTTAGCTCATCCCTGTTGCTTCTGGACAGACGGTAAAGAAGCTCAGCTCCCTCTATCCAATATGATGCCCAGAAAGGCAGTGCAGGTGTCTGGTCACTCTCTGCAGCATCATCCATGTCCAAGGTTTGGGTCAGAAAGGATCCTAAAGATCACCCAGTTTCGACCTCTCTGGCACAGACAAGGACACCTGCCACTGGATCAGCCTGACCTTGAACACCTCCAGGGATGGGGCATCCACTGCTTCTCTGGGCACCCCATGCCAGGGCCTCCCCACCCTCATAGGAAAACATTTCTTCCTTAGATTTCATCTCAGTCTCCCCCAGCCTCATTAACACCACCACTAGTTTTTGATTTATTTGGCTACTGGGAGCCTTTCCCAAACTCCAAAGTGGCAGGAGACAAAGATGGACCCTCAGCGGGTCTGGGAGCTGCACGGAGAGGCCAACGCCTCCACAGGTCATTGCCCTGCGGCCAGATGAGCCAGCGACGCCTGTGCTGGACCCTGCTCCTGGGCAGGGGGCAACCAGGTAGGGAGCCTCCAAAACGCTCTTGTGAAACATACTTTGTGTTTTCTACTTTCAAAACAAACGTGGCGTGTGTGAACCCAGGGGCCGGGGCAGCAGCATGGCAAGGCCTGGGGGGAAAATGGTCCAGGAAAATAATGTACCTGGATGGGAAAGAACTAAAATCACCCCACTCTCAATTAGAAAAAATCTGCATGCAGGGACGCTGGTGAAAATAACGTTAATGGTGAAGCACCACAATAACTCGCCAAAAGAGAGAGCTTTCAATAATGTTGGTTTCACTTAAGCGTTCCACAGTTTCTGGAGATAAATAAGACAAGTGTCTGATTGTGAGTGTCAGATGGGGTCTGTGGTGCTCATAGGCAATTCCTGTGTCACTGTTAGGGTGTATTTTCCACTGTCATTGGTATCAAATACAGTCTCAAGCATCTGATTTTACTCTGAAAAAGTGAGATGGCAAAATTGCAGCTTCGGTCTCTATTGTGTGCAGATTGCCGAAAACTAGATACGTGTCGCACTTCCTTGACAAAATTGGACTGTGTTAGTATGGATTTCATCTTAAATGCTGACTTTCATCTCATTCAAGCCACCTCCTAAGATGACTGTGCATGTGAACGTAATCTAGACAATAATGCAACGGCAGTTTAAGTAAAACCCAAAGTCTTTAGGCCCCAACTCGGAATTAAAACTCTTAGAAATCTTGTCTAATGTGTTGTTTATGCTGCCTGCCCCCATTCTTTGGAAAACGCAGGCTAGCCAAAAGTTTTTGATCCTTCTGCTATTAACAGATGGTATACGTAGCTGAGGATAAGCTGGGACCATCACTTAGGCCACAAGCAAAGGGGTGAGGGATGCTCCCCTGTGGGTACCCTTGAAGGGCCATAAGCTTGAGTAGCAAAAATGAAAAGGTCTGGTGCTGGTGTTAATTACACAGAAACCACACAGAAAGTGCTCGCTGTCACAGAGTTGAGAGGTTGTGCATCCCTTCCACAGATAAAAGGCATGGTATGAAAACATTTTGCAGAGGACAATGAAGAGAAGATTAGCATAATCTTTTGCCGTATCCCCGGTAAGCTATCCATGAGTGAGCTGCTTTTTTCTCATTCCTTTTGCTCTAATGTCTGGATTTAAGGAATGGCAGTGTAAGAATAGGCTTTGTCCTTGAAGCCTGACAGTTGTGTTTTCCCGCCTTCATGTGATCATCCTTGTTGCTAGTGCACTGCTCTCCTGGTAATCAGACAATGGAGGGAAAATGAAGTGTCAGTTCATTGACAGAACCTTATCCTGGCTGTGTTTTTTCTTAATCCAGACTCCTCGGTGCTCCTGTACTCTCTGTATTTCCTCATTTCTTCTGAATCGATAGGGCAAAATCTCTTTTATATAATTGTTTGAGATGAAAGTAAAAGCAAACAACGTGGGAAAAATCCTGAAAACAGCTCCATGGAGCCTAAAAGCAACGTAATTGTATAATTCCTCCCTGCTTGGGAGGGAAGCGTCGGTGGTGGGTACCTGTTTAGCACGGCAAATGGAGCGTGCTTTCACACAAACCTCAGCCAAAATGGCCCGTTAGACGCACGTCCTCTGGAGCGCACGGTTTAGTGCTAGCGGGAAGGCTTAGCCACAGTCGCGCTGCGGTTTGGGGCGATCTCTAGGGCTGGCGCGGTGGCTAATGCTCAAGTTTGCCAGCCACTTTGATCCTCAGTGCCCTGTTTTAAGTCTTGCTACTACTGGTTAAGCCAGCGCTTTGTTACCGCGGGGATAACTTGAGGATTCGGAGTGTTGGGAGGCGCTATCCCCAAGATCAAAATATAAAAATAGGTCTGAGGTCAGGGAACTGCACAGACCCCCAGAAGCCTTCCAGTTTTACAGCTGGAGATGGTCTCTTAAGTATATCTAAATCGTCATTAGGATTCTGACAAAGAAGTGCACGATGGGATTGCTGCAGGGCAGGCTCTTTGAATCTTAGTCCTGATAAAAACCACTTCTGGCTGGCTGACAGGAGACAAGGCAAGTTCAAGGAAGGCATTAAAAACATCTTAAATCTATTGATGGCAGCAGAAGTGTTGGGATGAATAGTTTGGGATTAGGACGAAGACTTCTGAGTGCAATCAGGGCAGAGAATTTGGGGCCAGTTGGCAATTCTAAGGGAAAATATGTTTCTGAATATGGTCAGATCCAAAGAATAACTCACAGGATCGCTGTGAAACTTTGAGAGGGAAGAGCGGATTTTTTTCTTTCTTCCCCAACCTCCCTCATCCCCCAAGTAAAGCCTCTGTCTGATTGAAACACCACTCCAGCTGGAGGCAGGGTACCTGTCAAAGTGTCCCCCAGCAAAGGCGCTGGCTGCAGGGTGAGGGCAGGAGCAGGTTTTGGGGTGGTGATGGGCCTCTTCACCCCATCGGCAGCAGCCACAGCCCGGCCGAGTGCCAGGGACTCCCCACAGCTCCCTCTCTTCCACAGAGGAGCAGTGGCTTTCCCCTGCCCCGCTTGCCCTGGCAGCCTGGCATGGTGGAGGACCTCCTCGGGGCCAAAATTTCCTGGGTCTTTGCTGAGCAATGCAGATCCTCCCATGGCAAGGGAAGCAGCCCAGGCTGTGCCCACCAACCCAGAGGCTTTGGGTGGCACGTACCTGTGTCACCACATGAGCGGCTGCACAGTCGATAAGTGACGTTTGTTTTCCCGAATTAATCATCCCCCAGAATAAAGTGAATGTAGAGATTTCTACCCTAGAACAGTGATGTCTCAACGAGTAATTTCAGTGTACTTCTAGACCTACTGCTCTCAGCCAAGGAGAGCATCCGTGGGAGTAGCACTGCTCATTTACATTTGCATTTTGCATTTGCGTAAGAGCACTGAGTTGCTTAGAGCACCATGTTGACCACAGGTCTTGATGTATAAATCCCTGCTACCTTTGGACCTCCTGGAAATACTTCTCTCTTCACCCAGGTCTGTCCACAAACAGGTGCTCTGTGAACCACTGGAGTATTGACAGCACGGCTGTTCAGGCTCGAGCTGTGCTTGCTCCTTCTGGCAGGCTGACGGAAATTATAGTGGAAAGGCTTTCCCTACTAATACGGTAGAAATTGCGTTAATAGTCTTCCTACCTGATACCCAGTGGAGCAGTGACAGCCAAAACCGTGCTTGGTTTGGGAGAAAGGCTGGACACACTGGTATCTGAGAATATTTGCCGTGGAGTGTGGGGTGGAACCTGCCAGCACAGTTCAGAGCCCCTTGATTGAGAGTCCAATCGACTCTTGCTCCTTGGGACCCTGGGGTAGCGTTTCTTTTCCCGTGTTACACGGACATCGCATCGATCTGACCGAAACGCAGCCCAGCAGAGCCCATGTTGTGCCGAGCGCGGATGAAAGCAGCCCTGTGAAAAGAAGAGTTAGGTGAGAGGGTGACAAAAAGGCTCGGCAGTCAGAGTTGTCCTGTGCTCTGTGCTAGCAGGGCGGGCGGTTATCAGCCTTTTCTGAAAGGGAAAAAAATAAATTGCAGCTTTTCTGTCCAACCCAGAAATCTGCCCCAACCTAATGCGGGCAGACAGGTTCAGTGCTACCTAAAAATTATTTTGCCTCGTCAGTGAACTGTGGTGTTTGCCTGTTCATAAATACTGTGGACACCTTATTGTCTGCTCCACTGCCATCTGACACACGAAATTGAATCAAGTACTCACGGTATCGAAGTTGTTGTCAGATATCAGATACAAAAATAAGCCTGCTTGCCTTTGTGTTTCAGCTATCATGTTTGGTTATGTCAGGCTGCGGGACCGTACTGCGTCTGACTGGGGCTCTCTGGAAAGAACCCAAGTGATGTGCAATTTATGCTGATTGGAGGGCGGCAGCAGTCGGTGGGCAGCAGGAAATTGACCGTTTGCGTGGCGTTACACTTAGCTGGCAGCGTGGCACTGCTTTTGCATAACTGTTTAAACCATCAGTGAGAACAGTTACATTTAATTACGTCTTATTTACAGGGGACTCTCTACAATATTTGATTTTATCTGAGAGAGCGTTAACTGAGGTACCAAAACCCCAGACCTGTGGAGAAACAAGAAGCGGCACATTGGAAAGCTCGTTATAAACTGGCTAACTAATAATTATTCTCTTCTTTTGGAAGTACTTCATAATCAGATATCCTTAAAGGACTAGGAATAATAACCATTCAAAGCCCCCGCGTTGAACGGGAGCGAACGCAGGCGTGGCAGGACAGACAGCTCACAGCTTGCCTACTGCTACAGGATGAGACGGGGAAGGTTCAGCAGAGGTGGCATTTGGGGTGGCAAAATTTAAGATACACACATAGGCCTGGAAGCCAAATTACACAACAGGCTTCTTGGAATGCCTTCCCTTTTTAAAAATGCTTTGCAATACATGGCCATTTCTCTTCCACGCTCTCCTGGGAGCATTACTCTTCATTAGGTGCCTACGGCCAAACAGCATTCAGAACCCTCCATTCCTGTGGTCTGAGTTCGTGCAGGGTGTCTCCTCTTTTATTCACTATCAGGAATAGTCCCATCAGTATTTGGTTATCACTGAGTCGTGCAAGGGTTTGGGTTGGAAGGGACCCCAAAGCCCATCCAGCCCCACCCCTTGCCATGGGCAGGGACACCTCCCACTGGGTCAGGGGGCTCCAAGCCCCATCCAACCTGGCCTGGAACACCTCCAGGGGTGGGGCAGCCACCACTGCTCTGGGCAACCTGGGCCAGGGCCTCCCCACCCTCACAGCAAAATATTCTTTCCTAAGACCTCATCTCAGTCTCCCCTCTTTCAACTTAAAACCATTTCCCTCATCCTATCCCTGCACTCCCTGATCCAGAGCCCCTCCCCAGCTTTCCTGGAGCCCCTTTCAGTACTGGGAGCTGCTCTAAGGTCTCCCCGGAGCCTTCTCTTCTCCAGGCTGAACAAACCCCAGCTCTCCCAGCCTGGCCTCATGTGGAAGCTTCTCCAGTCCTCGGATCATCTCCGTGGCCTCCTCTAGACCCATTCCACCGGTTCCACGATGTCTGTGAATCTGCTGCTTTATTCAAATCAAATCTCTTTGTGTGGGAAAAAAGACTTTTCCTCTTGGAGAACTGTCATTCATCCAATTAGGAGCAGACATGATATTGCATGACTCAAGTAAATGATTACTCCTCAAAAAGCCACCCAGGGAAGCAGGCTGTTCCCAGGCTCTCTGTAGGTTCACCTGCAGCACACAGAGAAAATTGATGGAGTTCAATGGGATTATGGGGAATACGAAGAGCTAAACACATGTCTAAGTGTTGTCAGGATCAGGGCTGATGCACACATCCACCACCGTCAGGAGCAGCTTGTAAATTATTAATGATCAGAAAAATTGCCTAAATTAATTGGATAATTTATTTGTGATGAATAATTCGAGCAGCTCTATTCCTGAATGTCTTTCTGCCCTTGAATAAAGCAGTTTGGTAGTGCTGCCTGCCTCTTGTTTCGAATGTAGTTAAAGCTTCAATTAGGCTTGCCTACACTGAAGCTTGACATACCAGTTTCTTTCACGTATTTGTACAGACAGAGAAGCAAGTCTGTATTTGGGTTGTATTTTTGCAGGGTTTGAAGTCTTGTTCAAAGATCTTGAAAAATTGAATGACTGAGGACATAGACTGGAATTCTGCCCTTCAGTTTATGTGCAAAATCAAAAACATGCAAAGTTTGGTAGTATCTGAGCTTCATCTGATAAGGCATACATTAAAGTATAAAAAGAAAGCCCAGAAATAGGAGACTTGTCAGTTTGAATGTTAGTTAAATAAGTACATAAGATAAACAGTTCAGTGAGGGTTATGTAGCTGAATTTTCAATCAGGATGCACAAAAGCCTGTTACAACAGCATCTTCCATTACCAAAAGCACGTAGGATTTGTTGCCCAGAGTAGCAGGCATACTTTGAAGGAGAAAATCTACCAGTTTTAACAAAGCTTCCCTTGTAAATTAAATATTATCAACCAACTCGGAGCACCAGAAATCCCCCTCACCCCACCCTCTTTTTAAAACCCAATATTCAGCAGTTTTTGACTGTTCATCTGCCACTTAATTAGGACTGAAAAGCCTTTCTTTCACAACTATTTATTTCACACCTGCAAACAGGTACTGGCTCACTGCTAAAGTTAATTAAATGCATCCCTCTGTTTCATTTTAAACTTAAAATAAGTGACTGCTGCCATTCTGTTTAGTGGGATTAGATTAACAGCCGCAAGGTTTTGTGATGCAACCACTTCATTTCCATGTGGGACAATACATTTTTTTAAACCACTTTGCTTCATGGTGGTTTGAAATATCTGCCCCAGAAATTCAAGCTGAGCTTGGCTTTTAAAAACAGGAAAGAAGCACTTGATGATTAGGTAGAGGCAGCTTCTCCCTGCTTATGTCTCGGTTGAAGAGAGCCGCCTTCGCTGCTGGAAGATGTGTCAAGAGTTCAGGAGACGGGCAACGGGGCAAGAGCTGAACGTCACAGCTTCCAGTGGTGCCGTCTGAGGGCAACCCGGGGGCTGCCGCAAAGTTACTCTCTGGGGTGAGACAGGGTAAAGGTGGGGTCCAGCCTGGTCAGGGAATGGGTGTAAGTGGGATCTGGGAGGGAAAAGAGTTGGCTGTGGGCGACAGAGAAGGTGGAAAGAGGGAACAACTTGTAACGCACCGGAGCAAACACTTGCACTGGGGCTTTACTGAGCTGGGTGGAGAACCTTGCTGGAGATACCGGAGAGGGGAGGTTGCCTGGGGAGGCCCTGTGTGCGCGTATAAAGCTTGTACACGTTTGTGTGCTTGGGAGCGATTGGAACACTCCGGAATTTGCAAGGTGCAGCACCGATCTCTTGTGCGTCTTCACTTCTGCTTCTTGCATGTGGTGCTGGAAGGAGCTGCTAAACCTGAAGGGATACAGGCAGCGCGGTATCCACACGCGGTCTGGGAGCCGCACGCAATCCTGGGTTAGCCAGCTGCCTGCAGCTCTGCAGCCTCCTGGGGCAACACGGGCCGAGCTGTCCTGCTCACGGCATGGACACCTAAGGTGTGAAAAGGGAGAGCACGGCCTGCTGCTTTCTCTGAAAAACGAAAGGGCCAATTGTACAAAGGACAGCCAGGAAGGACAGGGAAGGCAGGAGCTGTGGTCTGCTGAGTGCCCGTGGCTTAGAGGTGGTGGAGGTGCGTCTGCATGGAGGCCATCGGTGAAGCCCTCTCTGTGGCTATAGCTCTGCTCTGTGGAACATCAAGGGCTCTATGAATGTGATACATAATCTCAGCTACAAACATAATTTATCAGAAATGATAAGGTTCCTTTTAAGGTTTTTTGTGCCTTCCCCAGGGCTATTGTCTCAAGTTTCTGATGCTAGAGAAGATTCCCTTTTTTATCTACAGACATTGCATAGGAAATTTGAGCACGACTGTTTATTCTGGTTTTTCACATGTGTAATTTGTCAGGATTGTGCAGCTACACTTTTTTTTTTTTTTTTTTGCATTTGTTCTTTGGCGTTAATGCATTTTTTGTAGAATATGTGTAAATAGATATGAGCAAACTGTGTAAGAGTTATTCAGCCACCCGGTGAACCATGTAATCTGTTGATTCATAGAGACAACAGATAATAGAGTGAGATATTTGCTTTACACTGCCTGTGTAGTACCTAGGCACAGAGTCAATTTGTGTCCTGTCGGGGCATGTTGCGCCACACTATATTATCACTTTGAGGACAGGCAATTTGGGTAATGAATATGTGCGCTGGGTGGGGGTGCAGGAGTATAACCAATATCTACAAAGAGGAAATGTTGAACCAAGGTTTTGGCTTCATCCCGGTTCACTCAAAGCACTATCATCACAGACAAGCTCTTTGGCTGTCTCGGAAACAATGCTGTTGATTAGCTTTTCTCTTCCTTGTTATCATAAAAACGGAAACAGTGCACTAAACACTGACGTTTTCTTTGTACAGCAGGTAGGAGCAGAAATGCCGTCACTTTGGGAAAACACAAAAATTAAATGGAAGTAAATGAGCATTTTGAGAGCAGCTGAAGAAAACCAGGTGCTAGTTTCTATGGTTGATCCAAGGAACCATTTGAGCAGGCTGTTCTTACAGCAGCCCATCCCAGCAGCGCTGGCGTTGAGAGCTTCACTTCATCCAGGCAAAATTCCTCTCGAGTTCAACAGAAGTTTTACTTAAATGAATAAAACCTGCAGGTAGTCCCAGAATTCTTCTTTCCTTTCTCCTTTCTCCTTCCACCCCACACCCCCAGCCTACTTGAGGCTCTCACTGGTGCTCTCCAGGTAAGGCTGTGGGCTGGCCTGAGCTGGTGCTCCTCTCCTTCCACAAACCCACCGAGTGCCACAGCCACCCCGGCCACGCGGGACAGTCGCAGCCTCAGGGAGAGGAGGCAACGTGGTCAGAGCGGGGCCTAGTCACGATTCCCGCAGAGGTACAGAACAAGCGGGCTTTTTTCTTTAATTAGTTCTATTTATTGTGTGTGCTGAGGAGCTGTGGGGAAGGCAAAGGTCAGCGTTGTGATACGCATTGTACAAACACAACAAAACCCGGCCCGTACCCTTGTAGGGGCCAATTAGAGTCTGTGGTGCTCAGCAGGAGCTTTTTCCAAGCCATCTCTCAGCCATGGGTGCCAGGTGAATTGAGCTGCTTTGCGTGCCTTGAACAGAGCATACAAGGAGGTGGCTGTTGATTGCGTTAGAGACATTCATTTTCAATTTCTGTCTTATACAGCACTTTTCCTAGCAATGCTAGTTATTGCTGAAACGGCTCCGAGGATGCGCCTTGTACATTCGTTTGTGCTCAGCTCCTGGAAACCTGTTGCAAGCTGAGATTGTACCTCCTCCTCCCATGTATGATGGGGCAACTTGCTGCTCATCCATCAGTCACAAGCTTAATGCAAGCAGGGTCAGGGTGGGCTTCTGGTGGGCCTGTATCTCCTCCCTGGCTGGAACTCTTCTGCTATTCGTCTGCTGGTCACCAGCTCCCACAATCACAGCCGCAGCAGCGGATGGTTGGACCCTGCTTAGAGAGGTTGTGCCGAGGTTTTCGTTGAGGCCAGGAAACGATTCCTTAGCTGTTCTGAGTTCTGCTTGGGCTGGGGGTGTTGTGTTCAAGCCTGATACACCAGGGAAAATGTGTCCTGCTTCGGTACACCCACTTCTCTTTAAAGCCAAAGATACCCTTGAAGGCCCCTGTAGCTCCATTTTAATCGCCCCCCACTTTGGTGCTGGGGTGACTGCCCTGGCTATGGACGACCTTCTCCTGGTGGGAGTCGGGACAGAACCCAGCGTACTCCCAGCTTCCCAGCCCGGGAGAGCTTGCTGCCTCGGCTTAGCTTAGCTGTGCCAGAAAGCCTTAACAGGCTGGTGACTTCCCTGCCACCCCAGATACACAGGATCACTCTGAAAGAGAAGTTAGAGAGTGTCCTGGGTATCGTGTACCACAAAAAATTCTAGTTTATCTTGCATGTATTTTTAATAGCAGCCACTTTCCTGCTTTACTTTTGTTCGATACCGACAGCAAACTTGTTCTTGAAGTAAATACTGTTTTAGTCTTCTGTTCTTATCCCCTTTATTTCAGTTCAGTTTAGTTTAGTTTCGAGCTTCTGCCTGAGCAGCCAGGGAATATATATAATAGGGCATGAATACATTCTTATAAGTATTAGAACAAGTATGGAAACACAGAGCCCTTAGTGACCTTGCCAGTCCTCTGCTGATCACTTGTGTTTGTTGTTGTAGGAAGGCAAACATAAGTATAGAAGTGTTATTGAACAGAAAACCCTTCAAAAATTTCACCAGCCTTTTGTATTTGAGTCGCAGAGCAATGGGGGGCCGCCCTGCTCAGAAAGCATACTTATGTGAGTATTAAGAACTGGCTGAGATAAGAAGCGAAGCTTAAGAGACCTTCATCATTAGCTGCTAGTGGTGGAGATTAGTGATCCTACTACGGGATTACAGAAGGAAAGAGTGCTAGTGTTGGTTAATTGTTCATTAATGCTTGTAAAATAAGGTAGCAGTGGTAAAACTTGCTATTGTCTGCTCTCTCAAAGTAAAACAAAATTGGATCTGCTTGTCAATAGCTGTATTGATGTTAACGGGAACACGTTTAACAGATCATTTTACAGTGTAAACTGCTATCCAGCTCTTTCAACATTTAATTAGACACTATTATCCTAATAAGAAATAATTTATGTCTCAAATAATCTGCTCTCTACACACGAACGTTTTATCCTTTTAATTAGCAATGCCTTCACTGGGGTCCTTTTAATATTTCAGAGTTTGCATACAAATCTCAGGTGGAACATTACCTCCCTCTAGCCTGGTGGATTTATTTTATTTACAACACCTTCAGAGTGGCCCTGCTTTCCCAGCAGCGCTTTCCCACACCGTTACCAAACGGCAGCCATGGTGCCGGTAGCGGCACCCCTCTCCCCAGTGCAGCCCAGGGTTACACCAACTTCTGCTGGCAAACCCCTGGGGGCAGAGCCCTGGGCGCGGGATATGCCTCAAGGAGAAGGAGCTGCAGCTCTCCTGGGGGGCTGTCGCGTCACACGAAGCAGGGTCTGCTTGCTGCTGAGGGGTGACGCTTGCCCTCTGCGTTGGTGGGATGCTCAGGCCAGGCTGCACAGCAGGGTTCCTTAGGCTTCTCCTTGAGGTGAGGAGCTGCTGGGATGGCTGGGCTGCGACCCTCGTGAGCAAGGAAGGTGTGTGAGCACCGCCTGCCCCAGTTGCCCGCGTGGTGCCCCCAGTATCGCTCTCTGGAGGGAGCTTGGTGGTGAGCACCCAGTGCAGGAGTAGGACTGCTGCTCCTGGGAGAGGAGAGCTCTCTCCTCCCACAGCCAAGTGTGCCAGCAAAGTGCACGGTGACAAACAATAGCTGGTGGACAAGGACAAACTGGAGAAGAAAATGAGACCCTCCTTTTTTATTAATAAAAGTAGGCTTGAAGTGAAATATTAATCCTGGAAACAGGAAAAACATTTTCAGTGAGAGAGGATGAGAGGAAACGGCCTCAAGTTGTACCAGGGAAGGTTTAGACTGAATATTAGGAAAAATGTCTTTACTGAAAGAGCAGAAGCCCTAGCAGAGGCTGTTCAGGGCAGTGGTGGATTCTCCATCCCTGGAGGGGTTCAAAGAGCGAGTAGACGTGGCACTTAGGGACAGGGTTTAATAGGCTTTTAGGCTGAACCAGGTGCCACCAGCCCTGTGGGGCTGTTGCAGCATCCAGGCACTGCCAGGGCACCGAGGAGGGCCCCGACGCCGGCAGCAGGAGCCGTGCGCCCGTGTGAAAAGCTGCCGTGCTCTGATAACCAGCTCAAGAGGGGATGCACGCATGGAGCAGCAAATGCCAACCCTTCTGCTGAGTGCCACTCACCTACCAGCCCCAATCCACCATCAACCGATGCCAGACACCATGCGAACCATTGTACCGGGGCTCCTGGGAACAGATGGGTTAAGGCTTCCCTGTGTTCATCACCCACAGCCCGGTCTGTCGGGACGAGCAAGCAGAGGCTCATGATGGATCGGTGAGTTGCCCTGTGGAGAGATTTGAAAGCAACAGTGTCTCCGTCAGTTGATAAGAAGCGATACTGCTGGTTAATTGCCTCAAAAGTGTTAACCAACAGCTCATTAGTCTCAAAGATACAAACTTGATAACGCTTTTTGTGTGGCGTGGAATGAGAAGTGAATAAATAATTGCATGCTGAGATCTGCCACTGAGAGACCGGAGATGTTGGTTTAAGATAAAGAAAAACAAAGCCTGACTGAAATCTCTGGGAAGATGAGAAAGATACAAGTCACAACCTCGGTTTGCAATACAAACTCCAGCCTAGCTTTTCCGTAATGACTTTTGTGATGGGAGTAACAAATAATAGCCAACTTGTCTGTGCTGAGAGTTAACCCCGGTACAGAAACAAAACCACCCCACTCTTCATTTAGTAACGAAAAAGCAATACCATGGAGAGGCTGAGTGGGAGATTGTATGGAACGCTGCAGCTTTCCTTATGGCCCGTCGACTGCGCCTCTCCTGCAGTTTATGGGCGCTTCTTCAATCGCTGCAGCTATAAATTACCTTTTTCAGCAAACCGCCCCCGGTCTGGTTTGGGCAGAACCTCTGGGCCTGGCAGTAACTGTTCAGCTTGGGCCGTCCGGCAGGAGTACGCCAGGCAAAGGAAAATAAAGAACTCATTACTGTGGCTTTGTTACGCTGATGGAAAGCTATGGATTTGGAGCATATCCCTCTGGTTCCTCCAGTGATATTAAGGGATGTGTACATAGGATACTCCACTGTGTGCTGGCTGCTGCTTAAAATCTAAGCATGAGCAGCTGGACAAACATAATTTAAGGAGAGATGAGTGTAATATGGAGATGTCCAGCTTGGGGACACGGCAAGTACTTTGATTTGAGTTTGGGGTGTGCATGAAGATGTCTGTATAGGCAGCCCCCGGGACTACAGCCCTTATGTGCAAGCATTCACGTTGCAAATGGTTACAAGGGAAAAAGGTTCCTTGGTGATAGACATTCTCCAAACAGCCGCAGTTACCTTGAAAACGAGGTGTTGGAGTAACTGTGTGGGACACCGGTAGAGCTCTCTAGGAGAAACCTCTTGGTGTGTACTGAAAGAAGTGAACAATGAAGCCCCTCTGTGGCTACAGGAGAGGAAGCGACTGAAGAGGGGTCTTGCCATTCATTCTGCCTCATTACAGGTACCTGACTGAAAGCAAGGCTGCGTCTCGGTGCAGCGGCTCATTAGTGGGAGAAGGCTGTGACGTTAGTTCAGATGTTGATCGACGTGACTGGTACTGTGAAGTCTGGATTGTGTTGTCAGATGGAGCTTTATCATCTGCCTCGCAGCTTGGTGGTTTATCGTGGAGCACTGCTTTAGGAAGAGTGTGTTAAGTTGTTTGCCAGGAGGTTTAATACCCACCCAGCCGTTGCCTCATAGCATGGACCGACTCGACTTCCTTTACCTACAACCTCGTAAAAGGCCAGGTGATCATGGAAAGGCAAGACACGTGTCCATGCCAGAGCCTGGGGACGGCAATGCCACGCGTTGTGTGATGGGACAGCAAGTGTTTGGAAGTCAGGCCATGGCAGTGCGTGCGTAGGTGCCAAAACCATGACCGTGTAGAGTGTGCCGGCGCAGCTCTCCGACTGGGCTAACGTATCGCTGTTATTATCCACCCTTTTGACTTAATGCCGCTTGACAGAAGCGAAAAACCCTGCCTATCTCAGTTCTCCATCGGAGCATTGATGGCAATTTGCAATTGTTCTGCATTAAAAGCTTATCAAGCACGATGTGGCCTCTGGGACTTTGTCCTTCGCATGCTCTGGATCGTCGTGCCCGCACGCATCTCTGCTTCCACCGCCTCCAACAGAAGCCTCCATGACTGCTTGGAAGGAACGCACCAACCGCCTGCATGCAATGTTTTTCTCAGCAAGATCTTTTTTCCAGCTCGCCCGTTCTAAACAGCTGATGGTTTCCTGTGACCTTTTGGACCTACACTTCAGTTTCTTGTACGCTACAATCCAGCTCCCTTTTCTTGCCTTGTTAGGAGCCGGCACATGATGGATGAGCCCTCAGCATGCCTTGAGGTGCAGCAGGAGCAGCGGAGGAAGTACAGACAGCGGATCGACTTCAGCAAATTAGCAGCAACAGCAGGCTCTGTTGTGGCAGTTCTGTTGAATGCCATCATTTTAACTGTTCACTATGGGATAGTTCCTAAATGGCATTTATATTTAAGTCAGTTTATTATATTATTCCAGCCATGCAAAGCTGTACTACAAATTTACCAGCTCAGGCACAAAATCTATTCACCCACCCTTTTCTGAGATGATGGTAATGGACCCCCTCCCTTTTCCCTCTTTCTTCCCTCAAATGATTGCATTTTGCTTGCCCATCAAAACAAATCACTCATCTTGGGTGAATAAAATTTTGCAAGGCTGCGCTATGCAGGATGACACAGTCGGGTTGGGTTTTTTACATTTTTTACCATTGCTCTCCGCAGATTTCATGCTCCCTGCTTAATTTCTGTACGCAAGCCACCCTCCTGATTTCTGACACCTGTCACTTTGTTGCAACTCTGATAACACAACACCATTTGTTCTCCTACAGCAAAGAGTTTTGACATTCTTTTCTGATTATTTCTTTAATTTTTTAAAAAAGAAAATAGAACAGGTATGGCTTAGCTGGAGCTTTTCTCTGAGTGCCCCCACTTTCAAAGGTGCTCCATGGAAATTTTAACCAAAGACAGTGGTTCCAACCAGCATTTCATGGGGGTGCTCATACACAAACCAGTGTGCCCAGATTTAAAAGGACCAACCTCCAAAAGGCAGCTGATGGGTCCCTGAGCCTCCAGGTACCTCAATAAAGTTTTGAACCATCACCTGCTCGCCAGTGTCGTGCAGTGGCACCGAGACGATGGGGATGAAGTCTCTTTCACTCATGTTTCAAAAGGCGCAGCGTGAAACCTGAATTACTGCCAACATTTCCGGGTGTCCCACGAGCCGCCTGCCCTGCAGGAGATGTTTTTCTCCCTTTCGACACAACAAACTTCCTTCCAACGTTTGCCCCGAACTGAGGCCTCGGCTGCGCGTTCTGCAAACGTGTTGGTTTGGTCACTTTCTCTGCTTTCCTTTCTGCTCAAAAATCAATCCAACACTTGGAAAGCAGCTCTTTTCCCCACCCCCTGACCACCTGTGCTGGCAAAGGAGCTAAAAATCAAAAAGTAAAGTAATCACTTATTTTAAGCCGAAGCTTGAAAGGTTCTTAATTCAATGGGATAAACTGCAGTTAAGAAACTTTTATCGAGCAAGCCAGGTTAGGTGCTTAAAAGAAAGAAAGAAAAAAACCCCTAAAAAAACATACAGTAGGTAGCAGTTTATGTGTCAAGAAAACTGAGCGAAATTTTGACACTCTGATGTCTAGCAGATAGCACTTAAATCATTTTTCTCCAAACTTCAGTCATAAAACTTCAAAGTGGTTTAGCCATAATACAAATTTTTAGACTAAGAAGCAGTGTTTGAAGTTATTTTATAGGATTTTGCTGTAAGGGCTCCCATTGATTTGTAGTAAGATAAAAGAAGAAAACTTTATTTTCGAAGCTTTGTCGGAAAAAGCTTAGCTTCTATTGGCCGTTCTGCCAATATGCCTGGAGGGGATGATGATGTCGACACGGATATTATATGCCTATACGAACTGAACTGAGTTTACACCTCCTGCTGTTTGTGTTATGGTTAAAATCTGTCACAAAACTGGCAGTGATTTATTAAATGTTTAATGAAGTGAGACAAAAACTTCAAGAACTACAAACAGAAAAGTAGAACATCACATTAAAGTATAATAATATAGGTTACATTTCTGGTTTTTTTTGTATTTCTTTTGCTAAAAATGGGAAAAACACAATTAGGAATCAAGGCAGTATCAAAAGATTCGGGGGTGTGACAGATCAGCCTACCAAAGGATGGGCTTCTCGCGTTCATTTTTCTCTTTCTAAAGAGAGAAATGAAAAAAATCACACGAAATAAGGGTGATGTAATATGAAATGACGAGGGTGGGGAGGCCCTGGCCCAGGGTGCCCAGAGCAGCGGTGGCTGCCCCATCCCTGGAGGGGTTCCAGGCCAGGCTGGATGGGGTTGGAGCCCCCTGACCCAGTGGGAGGGGTCCCTGCCTTGTCCATTCTGTGATTCTATGAAATAAGAGTACGCTCGTAAAAAACCCACCTTCCAACTCCAAGAAAAACCCAAACCAGCCTTATAGAGTTTCAGGTCTCAGCGACAGAAAATGCTCCCTACTGAGCTTCCAGAAGAGCAATATCAAATGTGGCTCAGTGTTATCGCACGATTGCGGAATGTCCCCGTTAGAAGAAAATGCCGCACTGCCTTGCATATTTAAATAATGTTTTTCTAATAAATAATTTTTAATTTTACCTAATGAATCTAACCAGAGTTATTAGTTACGTTAAAAATTAATTCCTGAATGCAAAGCTCAAATTTATTTTCTTTGCCAGCAGCTCTCAGAAATTATTATTACTCGTGGTGCAGCTTTATGTTTCCTACATTAGAATAAAATACAATATTTGTTAAGCCTCCCGTCTGCCGGTGCGTGTGACTTTTAAAGCCGAGCAAGTTCCCTCTGTGGCAGAGGTTGTTTACATTTTATTGTATAACAGAGACTTACTCAGTATTTTAAGTTTAATTATTTTTCATTGTAAAATGTAACTCCCGTTGTTTGATTTGCCTGATTATTTATGGACGTCCAGAACTAAAAAGTCATCAAACACGGCAGGAGGGGGTTTAGGATTACAAATTCGTGTTTATTCTGTTATTTAACTCAAAGGACATTGGCCATCAATCTATCCATACCAACGTGCTAATTCACCTTGTGGTTTACGGTGGACTTTGCTGGTGCTGTTACGCTGCACAAGTAGCTGTAGCACAGGTTGCTCCTCAGGCTTCCTCCTCCTGGTTCTCCCTTTTGCTCAGAGTCATTTTCAAATCCAACTTTTCTTTCTGCTGGAAAGGGATAAAGCAGCGTTCCTGTCCAAGTCTACCTTGCGGCCTGCTTTCTGAGACCCAAGGGAATGGCAGGAAGATGCCAGGGCAGGGTTAGGTTGTGCATCAGGAGAAGGTTCTTCCCCCAGAGGGTGGTGGAGCACTGGAACAGCTCCCCAGGGAAGCAGACACAGCCTGACAGTATTGCAGAAGCCAACACCCTCAGCCCCACGGTGTGAATGTTGGGGTGTCCTGTGCAGGGACAGGAGTTGAACTCGATGGTCCTTGTGGGCCCCTCCCAACTCAGGACGTTCTAGGAGTCTATGAGAGTTTGTCCTGGTCTCTTCCAACGCCGTGCGTGCAGACAGACCAGCTACTGCCATAAACCCTGACCTCACCAAACACCCTGCCCTGAGACACTCGCTTTGCATCGCTGTTTGGCAATGACTGGAGCGTTAATCTGTTAAATACAGGCGGCTTCCACACCGCACGGTTAAGCACAACACCCAGTGCCACAGCCAGCTGCCTCCTGTCGTAAACGACTGCACCTTTCCTGCCTTCCCCCTCTCTGCAGCTTCAGGTTCGGCTCTGTTTGCCGAGGGTTTGGCTCTGCTGCTCTATTGAAACTCTATGGTTTGAAACTGCATTTTTGTCTCCTTTGGGTATTGGTAGATCAAATGAACTTCAATAAACCCAGGAAGTTCCCGTTAAAAAAAACCCAACCCAACTTAATAAACGAGCCCTTAATTCTTCGGCTGCTGCAGCTTTCCCTGCTCTGCTGCGCAAAGAGCCGGGTGGATCGTGCCTATGAGCGCTCAGCAGCCTGAGGGCTGCCAAGTGGGAGAACCAGGTTCTGAGCTACTTACCAGGTACTACGAGTTGGAAGGAAATCATGTCGTCGTTCCTTTCTGCCCTCTCTGCTGGCTGCCGATGCCTATGGCGAGTGCAGAAATAGTCACGGGTGCCATAACACAGCGCACCACAAACAGAAAAGCAAAAGACATTGGAGATATCCTTAATCCCTGGCCTTATATAAACTAATCTGGGGGGTTGAAACAGGTTTATTCTTTCAGCTCGTTTTTAATCAAGTGAGTCTCATATTCCCTGTAATATATAAATGCTTATACAGTAACTCAGACGTCTTTTTTTTTGCTTAAAGGGCAAGGCATAAATACCAGCTGTGTATTTTTTACTATCACATGTGATTTTTTTTTCAGCCAGCTTTGTATTGCCAGAGGATTTCCAGCACATAAAAAAGTCTATGGCAATTGGCTTCAAGTGACCATATTCTCCTTTTTTTTCCCCCCCACCCTATTAGTGCGTGTGTTTGCGCAATATGAATGTGCTTGTCTCCCCATTTCCTGTCCTGTATTTCTGGGAAGCAATCTTTAGGTGCTGGAAAGTACTGCAGTTTAACCTTTATTTCCATATTTTAAATATGAGTGTTTTTTAAAAATATCGATAGATGCTTCCTCTGATTCCCCATGTGTTTGTTGATCTTAAAGGCCATCGCTATGAAAAAGGGTTTCTGGACCCTTCAGGTCCTGGTGGAGAAGCCACCATCAACTTCATGTTTCCAAACTATCAGGCTGCCACGTTTCGTAGCCCACTACACCTGCAAACTATGACAGAAAATAAAAGCCATGTCTAATTTGTCACCAGTCTCCCAGAAATTAAATAGAGAGAGCCCTGTGACCCTCTCGTAACACAAAAATGTGATACCTGCTTCTGTTAAAAATAGATGTCCTTAAAAAGAGAACAAAGGGGAAAGCTTGATCCCGGGGTGGGCAACTCCTTATGGCTCGAGAGGTGGAGAAAGCCTTAAGCAAAGCACAGCTGTGCAACACAGCGTGCCTTAAAATCTGGGCTGCGAATCAGCTTGTGCAGGATTTTTATAATTGTTTCTTTGCAAACTAGATGGCAAGGTGTGAGATAACAGCGGTGCAGCCGTGCGGGTAACCCGTCCCCACCAACGGGCAGCCGCTCGAGCCACACGTCCCTAAACTCAACTTGCAGACTCTGGTCATTAGGCTGTCAATGGGAATGGTGTGACCCATCCCGGTGGTTTAATCCATGGGACATCTAGTGGTGGGCTCACAAATAGCAGCAGGGCTCCCTGGCGGGGCACAGGGGTCCCTGGGCTGGGGGAGCACTGGGTGCCTGCGCAGGACAGGGGAGGGTCAATGCAGGGGGGGATCAAGTCCCAGCATCTGCCGAGCTGGATTGCACTGGCATTGCTCTGCTCTTCACACATCGCTGTGGCTTGGAACCAGAGGGGAGCCATCACACACGCAAAGAGGCCGCTCGTCTGCCCTGGTACTCACACAGTCCTGCATCCAGTTCTGGAGTCCTCAGCACAGGAACGACGTGGAGCTGCTGGAGTGATTCCAGAGGAGGCCACGGAGATGATCCGAGGGCTGGAGCTCCTCCAGTACAAGGACAGGCTGAGAGTTGGGGTTGTTCAGCCTGGAGAAGGGAAGGCTCTGGGGAGACCTTAGAGCAGGGTGCCCAGAGAAGCGGTGGCTGCCCCATCCCTGGAGGGGTCCTGGAAGGCAGGGGACGTGTTGTGAGGGATCTTGTTAGGTGGGAAAAAAGATGAAGAACATGAAGAAAAAAACAGAATAAATTATGATTTGAAAGATCATAAAATATATCTGTGATTCAAAGAAGGTAAGGAGGAGAGCTGGACTTTAACCTGAGCATTTCCTTTAGGAGGGTTTGTTTGGAGTGCAGTTACTTTACCAGGCTCTTTACGGAAAGCGTGTTCCACCACTGATACGTGGGGAGCCTCAGACACGTCGCTAGTGGCCTTTCTGGCCTATTAATGACCCCAGTCCCCTACTTGCATTCTGTACATTGTATATTTACTTTTAAAGAATGAAAAAATTCTAATGCAGCAGGAGACATCACAGCCTTCCTACCCACAGAACCTCGCAGACATCTCAAACAGCACCGTATTTACCTCCTGTACTCTGCAGGGGGACGTCCACTGCCCTTACCTACGCTGCTCGTGGACCCCAAACTCGTGAGCCCTCTAAGGTTTAGATGCAGACACAGCCTGCCTGTATAAAAATGCAGCGGCATTCATCTTTCCTCCAAATTTGGTTCCCTAAAAGAGCTCCCGCTTTCTGGAATGGATTTCAGAAGCCTGCAAAATTGTTCCTCTCCACTCAATTTTCGAATAATTGCAGCCACGAGCCCTGCGCTGTGTCCATTAGCAGGTTAACGAGGTAGTAATAAGTAAAATGCCAAAGGTTACCGTAGATTTGTTTCAGCATGAAATGAAGCCGAGTGTTAAAATGTGATCTCTCCCTGCCAGGATACCTGAGTGCACCGTCTTAATTATTGCTGGAAGAGCTGGCCCGCGTCTCCCAATTAACCAACCGAGCATTTGTTCATCAGAGCAGCCTTCCTCGGCGAGGCGCTGGGGTGCCCAGACCCACGCAGCCCCCGAGGCTGGCCAAGGCAGCCCCAGCTGCGCCGGGGGGCCCGGAGCCGACTCCTCCGAAACGGGTGCTGATCTGGGAAGAGACCCATCCCGCGTCTTTTAAATGAAATGATCTAGAGTGCTTTTTCCTTCAGGGAAACTGTGGGATGTTTACCCTGCAAAGAGCGAAGGTAATGATTTTATTTGGTTTTTCAGAGACTCACAGAAAGGATCATTTGGGCCTGTTAAAAGTCTCCGTGTGGTACCACAGTATCACAAGGCTGGAAAAGACCTTTGAGATCGTCGAGCCCAGCCTATGACCCAACATCAACACCTACTCGTCGTCTAAACCACGGCACTAAGTGCCTCATCCAGTCTCCTTTTAAACACCTCCAGGGACGGTGACTCCACCACCTCTCCAGGCAGCGCATTCCATGGGCATCACACCACGTCCCCATAGGGGAACTGGGGCAGAAACCACCCAGTGGTGTTTCCAACAGGGAAACTCCTCTCCATCCCAAGAAGAAGGGCTTGAAGAAGACAAGATGTGGCTTCCCACTACAGAAAGGGCACTAACCCTGCATGGAGGCTGGCACCTGCAGGGACCTCCTGTTAGCTCCTTGGCTTTCGCTGCGCCCTGCTGCAGGGAGCCCCGCATTCCGCACAGGTACCTGCACAAACACCCCCCCGAGGCTCCTCGCTGCTGGCTGTGGGTTGAAGGACTTCATAGCAATCCTTGTCTGCGCCACATGGGAAACGTGCATCCTTTTTTCCCATATCTGTGACTGCAAATGGCACCCTGAAAGATGTGAACTGGCACAAGAAAAATAGGGTTTAAAAAAAGAAAACCAGAATCCACTCTCAAACCCACTGATCTTACCACAAACACTGTCGCTGCACGTGCATCCTGTATGTTACTGTTGTATTGTGAGTATAAATACGTTCACATCCCTCTCGCCACTCCTGCTTTCCATGAGCTGATGGAGAACAGGCAAAAGTCACCCCCCAGTTTCACACTATGCACACCCCCTCTGTTTCTGTGCCGGATCCCAGTGCCCGCCTACCACTGCCCCAGTGGCACCTGGAGCTGGCGCAGTGTGCAGTCTGACCCACACTGAACTGGAGCGCAGCACCCCTGCACAGCCACCGGGGCACGTATGCACACCCCAAAACGTGTTACGGGGCTCCAGCAGTTTCACTGAACTTCAGTTCACGCAATAATACAGAAGGAATCTCTTTTTTTTTGCACTAATAGGTATCGAAAACAAATCCTGAAACCTCTTCCACAGCACACAACCGTCTGTTTCCAGCCAGCTGCAGTTACAACCGCGGTAACAATGTCAGAGCCACAGGCAGAGAGTATTGACCAGTGATTGAAGTCAATATACACGACATCAATGAAGATATTGCATAGATTTTTCTCAGGGAAGCAGAAACCCGACAATTTGAAGGGTTCTGGTTAATCCCGTGCCTGCCCTGCCTTCAGGAACTCAGGGGCACCCGTTTAAAATGCCATGATTTGTAATAAACATATTTTACAGTGCCTCAAAAACTTTAATAAGGACATGCATGTTTCTATGAAAAGTGTTTTGTTCCTCCTGTAGGCTTTCATCTGGCTAAATGTGCTCAATATATTAATTAAATATAAACCTCAAAGCTGATCTTGCAGTGTTCATCGACCGGCAACAGCTGACGCTCAGGTACCTTCGATTGGATGCATTGTTCTGCTTCCTGTGTAGCAGAATACGCAACCAAAAGGGACTGGTAACTCATCTTCTTAATGTTATCTCTAATAAATCTGTGTTTAATTTGTATATCTATTTATCATTTAGCTGTCTCAAACAATTTGGGTTTGAAGGGATGATTTGTGTACACCTTTCTCCCTCACGAAACCCAGCTGGAGCCGCTGGCCTTCCGCGAGTTACACAGTGTAAGGCTGCATTTCTCCCTTATTGGCAGCTCCTTGTTCACTGTCTCCATAAACAGAATCACAGAACAGTTTCAATTAGAAAAGACCTTTGAGATCATCGAATCCAACCATCCAGCCAGCTCTGCTAAGTTCGCCACCAGACTGTGTCCCCAAGTACGACATCTACTTGTCTTTTAAACCCCTCCGGGGATGGTGACTCAACCACCTCCCTGGGCAGCCTCTTCCAGTGCTTGACAACACTTTCACTGAAGAAATTCCTCCTAATATCCAACCTAAATCTCCCCTGGTGCACCTCGAGGCTGTTTCTCTTTGTGGATCCTGCATCATATTTCAGAGGTAAATCCATTCTCATCTCGAAAGCTCATTTGTATCAGCCCGGGGCATCCACGCAACCAGTCACCTGTCCTGATTCCCACATCTCCATGAAGGAGCAGTCCCATCCACCATCATTAGGAAGAGATGGATGACTTGAGTCACAGTATCACAGTATCGTAAGGTTGGAAAAGACCTTTGAGATCATCGAGTCCAACCTATGACCCAACACCTACACCTACTCCATCAACTACACCATGGCACTAAGTGCCTCATCCAATTTCTCTTCGAACACCTCCAGGGATGGTGACTCGACCACCTCCCTAGGCAGCGCATTCCAATGAACAATTACCCTCTCAGTGAAGAATTTCTTCCTAATGTCAATCCTAAACCTCCCCTGGCGAAGCTTGAGACCGTGTCCTCTCATTCTGTCACTGGTCAGGTTCCTCCAGGAACTGGCTATGGACCTATTGGGAAGAGGACGCCGGTAGCAGTGCACAGGAGGTTCAATGCTGCATGTTCGATGTAGACTGCCGGTTAAACACACCGCTGGGTGTTGCGCTAAGGACTGTACAGCACAAGTACCAGCTCTGTGAAGGCACGCTGTGCGTGATGTTGTGCGTCATCGTGACTGCACGGGGGCAGCTGGAGTGCCCAGGGCTTCCTACAGACCTGTGCTCCGAAGGGGTGAAAGTCCCACCAGGAGAGGTGGGAGGAACCTAGAGAGGCATCTATGTGTCTCCTTTGACTACTGAGAGAACTTCAAGCGTTAGAGCAGGCCAGGTACCTGGTTGTGAGTGAGATAAATTCTGCCCCATGCCATGAGCACACAACCTTGTTACAGGGCGAGAGCTCACAGAGGGTCAGCTCCTCTGCAGTAACTGCTTGCCTGCATGCTCTCACCCCCCCAAATGCAAAGTACTTGACTCCTCAGAGAAAGGCAACCTTGCATTTGCCGCAGTAAGAACCTGCACACATGCAATTACTGCCAACGCACTGTATAACTATGCCCTAGCTGTCTCCTGGTATCTCATTCAGGTGCTCATACCTTTAATCTCAGTGTCTCCTGGCTCCCAGTCTTGCTAATGCGCTGCCTCTTCCGCCTGGCACAGCGCGCTGAGGCTCTGCGCGGGTGTTAGATCCACCCGCACGAACAGCCCGAGGCGCCGGTCTTAGCAAGTATAGAAAAACCTGATCCCTGTCTGTGCAATCCTCCACTCTAAATTCCTGCTGGCAGTCACCTGGTCTCCTACCTTCCAGTTGCAGGTCTGAGCTAAAGCCCGCCGAGTCTGTGGGAGCCCCTCCATTGATTTCCACGAGCTCTGGATCACTACTCCCTCTCAGCCACAAACGTAGATAAATACCTGAGCACCTTCACCCAGGTAGCCCAGATAATCAGGGTAACGCTGTACTTATATACGCCTTAACAGGGAAGACATTTAGAAAGATTATTTATTCTTTATTATTAAAAACAAACCATCAATTCTATGCGACTGGAAAGGGCTCAGAGGCATCTGTTTACCGATTTCCTACTGGTAACATCACCTCCCCAGCAATAACGAAATCACCTTCACATTCCTCTCGGTGAAGCCATTAAGCCTAGAAACATGCTGGTTTGGGCAATACAGAAATCAAAGTGGTAGCACAGCACAGAAGATCTGTGCTAAAGAACAAAAATCCACAGGCTGCTTCAAATACCAACAAGGAACCCTGAAATTTTCTATCAATTTCTTTTCATGGCCTTGTGACATTTTCAACTAAAAACCATATTGCTTAACATCAAGGCACTTTGAGAGAGCTTCAGTTGGAAAAGGTAATTTTTGAGTGAGACTCAGCAGAAAAAGGTAATTTTTCAGAGAGGTTCACTGGAAAAAGGTAATTTCAGAACCAATTGCTGCATTCTTTTGCTGTTATTTTGTCTCTTTTCTAAGTAGCCCTAATGTCATTCATGGGCACACTGTGTCAATACATCAGTACCAGCTAAGTCGTTTGTGCAAAGTAAGTTTACAGAAACTGTAGCTTTAGGCTATGTTATTCCAGGACTGTGAAGATCCAACAATGCAATTTCACTTGGAAGTTTCATCAATTTTGCATCAATGTTGATGCCAGAGCAGGAGACCTGCTCGCAGAATCATAATTTCATCCTCCTCAAAACTTTTTTTCTCTCTTTTTGATAGAGAATCTAATTTCACATGGCGATGGGTTGTGCAGTAATACCAGGTACCCGGAACACCAGCCCACAGAGCTGAATTGCTTTGCCGTGCAGTGAGGAGAAGGAAGAGCGGAATTTTTAATAGCTGATCTAAACCACATCAATTTATGCTCTTTCGGGGATACGAAGGACAACCCCCCCCAGTTTTCGAATGCAGGTATTATTATATGTTATTTGTACAAGTGGAAGAACAAGAACAGCAAAAAGCCCAGAGCTTTCATCTGCCTATTTTCTGAAAGCTTTGGGAAGGGAATAATGTATTTCAGCTTTAATGGCTTGAAACAAAAATCTCTGAAAATTAGGAGGCCTCTCGTACTGGTACCTTTGATTCTAGCGCTACAGAGAAATGGAATAACTCCGGCATTGTGAGATGTGGAAGCTGTGGTGTGCGAGGAACACCACAAAGGCTCACATTTTTAAGCAAAACAGCAAGAACAACGGTCAAAGCGTTTACTCCGCTCCTTCCTTTAGGCCTGCTGATATGTTGAACATCAGATTTGTAGTCATTTCCTCTTTGCTACCTAAATAAGAAGCCTACTCAGAAGAGCGTATTCAGCGTACGATGTGTGCACCAAGCATCGCACGGAGATCCTGCCCACATTAGCACCTTGGGTACTGAGATTTGCTGCCACAGGAACACACTCACCCACAGGCCAGGGACCGTCTTCAGTTTTAAGCTGCTCAGCTTCCCGGAGCTCTGTATTGGCTTCCTACAGCAACAGGCGCCGTCACATCCCTCCACTCAGCAGCCACACACAAGGCAGCAAACGCCCTCACTGGCTGGCGAGGAGCTTCGCAGAACGGGGATGAGAGGGGTCAATCCACTCTGAAGGCTCGCCCATCATTTAGAAATGATTGTTTCTATATCGCTTGCTCTTTAGGTTCACACACAGCTGTCACGGCGGTTTCCTGGAAGCACACAAACACAGGCTTCCTTACGCCAGGAGCTGTCAGGATCCACTATTGTAGTGGTTCAAACCTATTTTTGGGAGTTCAGCCTAGCTAAAGGCCATAGTCATGAAAAAGTTATGTAGCATTTATAGATTTCTTCCTTTTTTTTCTTTGAAAACTACTCAGAAACGTGTGGGTGAACTTTTCCAGGTAAAGTATGCGCTTTTCCAATCCATTACACTGCTTTTTTCCCCTGAGCGCCAGCAGCTCCCTTTCTGCCACGTTCCCAAGGATACACAGGGCAAAAAGGGAGCAGGAGTCATCTCAAAATCTATTCCCTCCTTCAAACACACGGACAGTTGTACAATTGTTAGAAACAAACCTGAGAAGAGCAGTCCATGGTGTAGCTGGCATAGGCCCACAGCAGACCACGATGGGGGCGCTTGTAGTGCCCCAGTACGGTGAGACTCTTCCCCTCTTCCGCTCTGTAAAGAGAACGTCCCCCACAGACCTTGTGCCATCCCGTCACCAAACGCACAGCAAAGTTCAAAACTCTTATCTAAAACAAGAGTCTGAAACTCCCGACACTGGTTAGGTAGCGGCACGGCCCTTCTGGAAAGCATACAGAGAACCATGGAATGATGGAATGGCTTGGGTTGGAAGGGACCTCAAAGCCCATCAGGTGCCACTCCCTGCCATGGGCAGGGACACCTCCCACTGGGTCAGGGGGCTCCAAGCCCCATCCAACCTGGCCTGGAACCCCTCCAGGGATGGGGCAGCCACCACTGCTCTGGGCACCCTGGGCCAGGGCCTCCCCACCCTCACAGCAAAACATTTCTCCCCAAGATCTCATCTCAGTCTCCCCTCTTTCAGCTAAAAAACCTTCCCTTCATCCTGTCCCTGCACTCCCTGATCCAGAGCCCCTTCCCAGTTTTCCTGGAGCCCTTTTCGGTACTGGGAGGCTGCTCCCATATCTCCCCGGAGCCTTCTCTTCTCCAGGCTGGACAAGCCCGATCTGTATGGTTTGTACCTTTACTCTTTAGGGCAGCGTTTTCCTTCCTTTGGCCAACAGCTGTATCGCTGGCGTCCTTAGCACGCTGGGTCTCTCCCTTCTGCCTTCCCACTGCGGCTTCAAGGGAAGGGCTGGGTTTGATCACATCTTCCAGGACTGTTTATATGTGAAAATAGGTGGGTGCTCTTCTTTTCTCAGCCGTTGGTTGATTCACATTACATACCTTTCTTTATTTTGATTTGAAAAATGAAGATGCCTACAAAATGAGAAGAAAAAAATCAAGCTCATTATTTCCAAGATAGGATTGAAAAATGCCCACTCAGAGTTTCAAGAAAGGTGGTAAATTCCCTTAAAAAAAATTTGCTTTAGGACGTGGGCTACGGGACAGAACATTTGGCCTTAAGAGGCAGGAACGCCCTGAGACTTGTTGCTGTTAACACTGACGAGGACGGTACATGGACAGCCTGCCCAAGCTCTCCTTCTTGATAAAGCCCATCAGTACCAGGGGTTTATTGAAGAGCCTGAGGCAGGGAGAGGTGCCACCAAACGTGGAGCATCCCCACGGCTCTGCTGCTCTCCATTCCCCTTGGGAAGGGCAGCTTTGGCAGAGAAACCTTTCTCCATGAAGCAAAATTCCCAGCAAGCGAAAGGGGGGGCAAGTGCCTCGCAAGGATTTTCAGAGCTAAGGAGTCTGAGCACCCCGTGCCACGGGAGCAGCGTGGGCTTGCTCTTTGGGTGTAAGAGCTGCAGGACCTCACGCCGCTGCTCTCACCTGCGCCAGCCACGATCGTGCTGTGAATTTGCGCGGTTGCTGGCCTACCTGCAGCCCGCACCGCACACCAGCCACTCGGCAGAGAGAACGAACACCAGGACGGCGATCGATTAGCGAGGGAGGGCAAAAGTCTGCAGCACAGACTTAAGGCATTTCATTTTTGCTTTCTGCTTTCTTTTCATCTCTCTTTCTCCTGTGCCTGGCTGGGCTCCCTTTATTCTGCGGCCGTGGTGCTGAATGCTGATGACAGCGTGGCATTCATGCGAGGGGCAGCGCAGGCAGGCTGCAAGCGTCTGACCTTTAGGAGGGAAACCGGGCGGCTACGGTGGGTTTGTGGCTGGAAGATAATGATGCTTTACCTCTTGACACTTATTTGGGTAAGGGGTGTCGATATCCATCTCACTGCCCCATGTGTATGTTCGAGCAGCTCAAAGCGGGTGTCCGAGGGAGCAGCAGCACACGTCACCAGGAGTTCCTTTGTGGTTTAATATTGCCCTATTTTTACGAGGTTTTGCTCAAATCCCGATGCTCATTCTGGGCTGTTGATCATTTGATACAACTCAATCAGCTGCGATGCTATAAATATTAGGCCGGTGCAAAAATCATTTCCATTTTTGTCACTGTAAGCTGAGATGTTTGTTTTGGATTAAACTTGCATTTAACTGTGTTCATGTAGTTATAACATTTTAAAAACATGAAATTGGCTCTATTTGGTTTTTTCTTTTTACAAGACACTGTCAAATTAAAGGTGGCAAAAAAGAAAATTTGACAGGTTCCTTTGTATGAGTCCAAAAGGGGACGTGAAGCAGCAGGAACTGCCAGCAGTGTCAACCAAGCCCTCGGCCAGGGGACCGTTAACGGATGTACAGCTCCACATGGGTTCCAAAAAATTTCGTTATGGAAATGAGAGCCTTGAGGAAGAGGAGGGTCACGGACGTGCTTCTGCGGTAGATGACAGCCAGTCGAGGGCCATTACTGGAGCAGACACACAAACACCATGAGATGCTGCAGAACTCCATGTTGACCATTCAACAGTTTTTTGACATTTGCACTGAAGTGGAAAATCAAAAAAGCTCCACAAATCGTGCTTCACGAGTTGAATGAAAATCCAAACCATCACCGTTACAACATCTGCTCTGTGCTGCTTTTGCACAACAAACCAGATCCATTTCTCGGTGGCGTTGTGTCACGTGATGAAAACTGAATTCTGTACAAGAACTGTTGATATTCCACGCAGTGGCTGGACCTGGATGAAGCACCAAAACACTTCCCCAAACTGAAGCTGCATCAGAAGACAATCGTGGTTACTACGTGGTGGTTGGCAAGTGGAATCATCCGCTACAGCTTCTTGAATTGTGGCGGAACCATCCCTGCAGAGAAGCATTGCCAGGGAATCGACAAAATGCACCACCAGCAGCAATGTTTACGTCCAGCATTAGTCAATCCAATAGACCAGTTCTCCATGACAACACCTGACTGCAGGTCTCACAGATGACTCTGCAGAAACAGGGCTACAGACCTCTCCCTCAGCCAGCTTATGCTCCAGCCCTCTCTCCCACCAATAACCACATCTGCAAGCATCTCAACAACTTCCTTCAAGAGGTTTTCCGCAACCAGGGAGCTGCTTAAAAACGCCTTCGAACAATCCATCACTTCCAGGACTCCAGAATTCTATGCTTCTGGAATAAACAGACTTGATTCACATTGGCAGAGACGTGCAGATTCTAATGGTTCTTTTTTCAATTAATACATTTTCTTCTGAGCTGAGACAGACTGCTTTAGGGTTCACGGGTAAAGATATCCATTATTTTGGCCCCAGCCTGATATAATCTAAAGATGGAATGATCCCGGGGACAGAACTTCAGGTATTGATGAGAGTCTCGGGCTCGGTTGCTCCTCAGAACGTGCCGCACAGAGTCACACAACAGGTTGCATGTCATCACAGGACGAAGCCAGCCTGCAGGGACATCGCCTATTAAAATACTCCTAATCAACATAAACAAGCACACAAAACTGCAGAGCAAGACTTTCACGGCTGGCAGCGCCAGGGCTGCCCGCGTCAGTACCCGCTCTTTGACAGCCGTGAGCACTTAGAGAACACCGACACGCCAGCATCAAGGTGCCCACAAAGGCTCATTTTGCAGAAGTGATAAACATGCAGACATAGATCAGCCAAAGATGCCATTATTAAATAATAATAATAAATATTAAAACTATTAAATATAAAAAGGATGCAATTTAGGGCAAATCTAGAGGAAAATAACCATTTCACTGAACTTGGAATTTTATAGTAGGTGCAAGTAGCTTTAATCTAAATAAACAGACACGTAAGTGCTCGCGTATACACATACACCCACACATTTATGTGTGTTTGTGTGTATCTGTATACACGCAATCTCACTAAATCCCGTCGATACAAGAGGTTTATTAACAGAGCCTAATGCAGAGCAGAGAAAGATGCCAATAAAATATATCAATAACAAATGTATAAGGAGACTTTAATTGTTAAATACATATATCTCTTTTATAGACAAATAAGAGGGGGCGGGGGAAAGAGTGAAAGAGAGCGAGAGAGGTGCTACTGGAAATGCAAAGAGCCCACCAGCCCAGGGGTGAGAGATGCTCCCATTACTTCTCTGGAATACGCTGATGGCCTCAGCCCAAGTCCCGACAGACATGTCTGCCACGTCACTGCAGCGGCAGGGTTTGTCACAAATTGAGGGCACGTTTGCTGGCAGACAGCAAATAAAGCCAAAGACCGAATGGCTATGGAAGCATCCTTACCCTGGCTATTATTGCGGGGTCTCCGGTACGTCCCGGGTCCGTGGGCAGCGAGGACTATCGAACTAGCATCTGTCAACCCAAACACTAATTGCACCCAGACAAATGGAAAAATAAAATTTGCAGGTTTCGTCACGTGGCAAAGTACAGTCTGATGGCCTGGCTGAGAAATAGCTGCCGTGGGTTTCTGCTTCCCATGGAAAGCACACTCTATTAACATTTATGTTTGTAATTATCCTGCAATTTTATTTAGGTTCAGTTGAACAGAGGCAAAACATGGCACTTTTCTCACAGATCCGAGCAGCTGATGGGCAAAGGTTAATTTGTCAGTACATGGACACATTAGCTTGTCACATCTGTTATTAATTGCAAACAGATATATTAGTCTAATTAAACATTGCAAAGGACTGACCTAAATTGTTCAATGGTCTGTAGCTACATATAGTCTGCTATTAACACACTTCATGTTTCATGTTTAGCTTTTGCATACTGATGAGAAGTAGCATTCTTAATTGTAAAGCTAGTTATGTGTCTCACAGTCACCACTTACCGCTGGTACAGCTAATGCGCTCCAAATGTAAAAATAAAGCACATGTGACACAGCCATGTGAATTTTCTGTCAAATAGCAGCCATTCCTCCTCTGTTGTCTCCATTGCTCGCCCTCCTAAATGATTATTTTCCTTGGCAGCTGTCTAAGTGCCTCGTCGCAGTCTAATTTCAAAACTCATTATTAGGACAAACAGTTGCAGCGCATCAATAGCCCATCAGGATTAATTAAACTGGGAATCAGCAGCTGACTGTTAATCAGATCATTTGCAGTTGATCGGTGCGGGGACTATCATCGAGATATTACTGTAGTCATTTTTGATTACGTGTCCACAGCTTGTAACAAACCCAGTAATGGCTCGGTGCAAAATGTTTGCCCTGCAAACAGCAGCTCCTTAGCCAGCGTTGCGCGGCGCAATTACTGCTCCAAACAAGGTAAGCTCCAAACTGCACATTCATGACCTGAGTCACTGTCCGACTGCCTTTAGATGCTCCGTAGCACGGAAACCTCTCCTTCGGAGGAGGCGTGATTGGTTTTACAAAGCGCGACGCCCGGTCTGTTACATTCTTGACTTTTGGGCTCGCTTTGCTAAAGCACAGGTTCCTGAAAACACTCGGAAGGACATTTTTTATTCTTTTTTATTCTAATGCTCCTATTTCTATCACAAGTCTCTAGAAGACAATGCATTTTAAATGCTGTAGGACTGTATCTGCAATTGTATTTGCAACCAATATAATCTGTAAGAATGCCAAGCAAGACCCGGGAAATCTGAAGATCATCATTGGAAAGAATATACAAAGAGAAAGATGGTTCAATTGATCTCCGTAACACTATCTTTTATTCATAAAGAAACTCAGCTGATGTGTTTCCTAAGGACAGATTTTGCCTAAACACTTCCCAGATAAGTACCTCAATTTTAACTTAATGTAGCAACGATTTGTACAAGTTCATTTTTACATAAAGACTGTGATCTGACGTGATTTGAAAACTACCTTTAGCCTGTAGAGTGGCTTTTTGCCTCCATCCCTGGAGGTGTTCAAGGCCAGGTTGGATGGGGCTTGGAGCCCCCTGATCCAGTGGGAGGTGTCCCTGCCCATGGCAGGGGGTGGGACTGGGTGGGCTTTGAGGTCCCTTCCAACCCAAACCATTCTTGGATTCTATGATTCACAAAGAGAGCTGGTGCTTCTGGGAATGGCTCCTCATTCACTCTTTGGAGCAAACCCGGACACAAGCGGGAAGTTAGCAAAGGGCAGGCACACAGGGAAGTCTATTCCCGATGGAAATATCAAAGGAGGTTTCTATATTGGTTTCGTCTCTTGTGCGGACAGAGAGGGGACCACAGCAGCTAATGGAGGATCATCTGAAGCAGTGAAGAAAGAACATAATTCAAAGCAAGTCCGTAACACAGAGGTTAAAAAGCACATGGATGGGAACTTTCAACTTCATAATCACATAGACAGAGTCAGAGGGGAAGGGATAGATTTGCTCTGCTTTGCACTGATGGGAGGCAAGAAACAACCACATATTTATCTACTGTTCATACAGTTATCAATAATAAACTCTAATGAAAAAGAAATCCAGTCAAGGGGAATTTTCCGGGGAAGGTCAGTTTCCCAGACACGGCGGGAGGAGGTATCACTGTCGACACGTCTGTACAGGAAAGCAAAGGAGGGGGTACACAAGGCTGTGTGTCCATGTGTGCTGCTCCCACAAATGGTTCCCAAACAAGCAGTCTATCAATCAACAAGCTTTCTTGTTCTTAGGGTTGATGAGAAATGCAAATTCCTCTGCCTATGACTTCCGAAGATCAGTCGCTACTTTGAGGTGATGCCCCTGTGCCCTGTAAATCCTCGAGGGCTCCAAAGAGCGACTTGGTCTTTGCTTTGGGCCACCCTTACACCAAGGCCGGCTGCCCCAGAAGATGAAATGGCACAAACCCAACCTCTGCCACTAACGGGTTCCACATCACCACAGAGCCAGGTGGGAGCATCAGTCCTCCTTCTCCGACCTGGCTGGTGGCTCACTGCCTTTCCAGGTCTCAAGCCATCCTTCCTGGTCTGCATCACACGCAGGGCAGCCACCAGCATCCCTGCACTGGATTTCATCCCTTGTAGCAGCCAAGAGGAGAGAACAGCTAAAACCCAACATCTCATGGTCAAGATCCCCCCAGGGCCCTGAGGAGAAGAGCAGCAGGTGCACAACAGTGCAATTTCAACATGTTGGAAACATAAAACTGCATTTTTGCACTTCCATCAGCAAATGGAACAAAGCTCCTTTCCCTGTTAGTGTAGAACTCGGAAAACCAGCCTTGACCTGAGCTGGGATAACCCTCTGATAAGATTTATATCAGACAAAGAATAAAGTCGGGGGCAGAAGCTGATCCAGAACCCAACCACGTACTCTGGGCAGTGACGCTAATTTTAATCCATGCCTGGTGGCTTCATTATCTGAGCTCGCAAAGATGCTTCAGTAAAATGACACAGCTTATGCTGTTTAGCCAACAGAAAATACCCCTTGGTGCGAGGGGGGTAAGGAATGTGTCATTCCTCAGTACGCTACGGCAGAAACAAGAAGCTGGTATTAGAAGAGGGAAAATCCCAGCCCTGCTGTTGGTTGCCACCCTCTCGGCCTCGCTGCCCTAGGCACGAGCTGTGTCTGCTCGCACTGCGGGGCTGCCCCCGGACAAGGTGCGTGCCAGCGGCTCAGAACACACACGCCCCGGGCGCTGCGGTTTGGGTGACAATGAGGTCAACTCTTTACATTACAGATTTAAATACGGCTCAATTCCTGACTTCTCTTGCAGTGTTGCAATCAAAGATGTTTGATATTAGGAGACACACCGGGAAATGTGCGTCTTTAAAGTACACAACACGGCTCTTCTCCTCGCTGCTAATTGCTGGGGGAGCTGAGGAGGCCATGGTGACTGATGCTATGCCCATATGTTCTGGGTGCAGCCAGTAGCACGGTCATTTTTTGTGGGCTATCTTTGATCAGCTTCTGACACTGATGAGATGGAAATTAAATTTTACATGCTCTAATGGCACTGTCTGAAGTGGAATTACGAAGAGAGGGACCCAGCACGAGGGGACACACAGGACCTGCCTTCCTGCAGCCTGCTGGAGCTTGCTGGCTGGTGAAATGCTCGCAGCGTGGAAAGGACCAACTCCTGCCCCTATGTCAGTCAAGTACCCCCAATGCACTCCAGACACTGACATATAGGAGAAATACACAACAAAGACGAGATGGGGCCATATGGCTTACCTTCAGTGATTGGCCGTGTAAGCAATGCCCATCTGGAGATGGAAAGCCATCAAGTCTGTGCGCGATGATTTACGTTGGTTTGGAAACAGCCCCGTTTCTTAGATTAATTCTGGATTTGCAGGTAGGCTTCAGGAACCCGGTTTCCTTGTTCTGCTGCTATGAAACACAAACACCCATGAAAAGCAATCCTTTTTTTCATGGAAAAGTGTGCAGCACTGCCATTCATTGAGATAATCACAGAATCGGGGAATGGCTTGGGTTAAAAGGGACCTCAAAGCCCACCCAGTGCCACCCCCTGCCATGGGCAGGGACCCCTCCCACTGGATCAGGGGGCTCCAAGCCCCATCCAACCTGGCCTGGAACCCCTCCAGGGATGGGGCAGCCACCACTGCTCTGGGCAACCTGGGCCAGGGCCTCCCCACCCTCACAGCAAAACATTTCTGCCTAAGATCTCAACCTCCCCTCAGCTTAAATAGATGGCGGAAAGTGCCTCACAGTCTTCGGACAGCTGAATGGATTCTGCTCTGTGAAGCCACACACGCGCACCGGGCAGCAGCCCTGCCGCTCGCTGTCACTACCAAAGCTGCCACTCAGTCCTTCCCCGCACGCCTGCTGGAGCCATTTCTGGAGCAAACCAACTCTCCCACCGGAAAGAGCAGACACATTCAAAACCAAAGTGCTTTTGTGGATCTGTGCGAGCTCTTGGACTGCAAGACAGTTTGCAGGCTTTCTGGTGGCTCTTACAGTCAGTTGGTGCTTTTATCTCCTCCAGACCTCAAGAGGACAGGAGAGGTTGGCATCACCTTACAGTTTCTGGATTTCCCGGGCTTCTCTGGTTCCTGGGCTCCTCAAAAGCCTCCATGAGACACTGGGTACCGCACAGCCTCGTGCGGTTACAGAGCGCCGGCCAGACCCTGCTATAAGGAGAGCAGATCCCCGTGGTGCTGCGCCCAACACACCTGCAGGGGGACCAGACACGGAATCATGCAGTCATAGAATTATTGAGGTTGTAAAAGACATCTCAGCTCATCCAGTCCAACCGTCAGCCCAACACCCCCGTGCTGACTAAACCCTGTCCCTAAGTGCCATGTTCAGATGCTCTTTGAAGCCCTCCAGGGATGGAGACTCCACCACTGCACGGGCAGCCTCTGCCAGGGCTTCACCACTCTTCTGCTAATGAATTATTTTCAAATATCCAATCTGAACCTCCCCTGGTGCAACTTGAGGCCATTTCCTCTCGTCCAATCAGTTCTTACTCGGCAGAAGAGACCAGCACCCACCTTGCTACAGCCTCCTTTCCAGACCCTCAGCTGATGGACATCACCACGCCACAATGAAGCCGCAAGAGCCGCAAGAACCTGACGACCTGGCTAAAGGATTTCACATAACGCCTGACATCAAACAAAAGTCCTAGGTGATCCTAATACGGAAAAACCAACCAACCAACCTACTAAAAGTAATCAAACTACAAAGCTCTTCCTTTCAGGGTTATTTTCACTCTGATTCGTGGTGCAGTCCCACCATTTCTAGTCACACTGGTAGCAGGGTGAGGGTAGAGATTATCTGCAAACCAAAGAACCACGGGCTGCAAAGAGCAGCCCCAGCCCATCGCCAGGAGAGGAGAGCACGGGGAGAGGACAGCACAAACGCAAATGGGAAAGGGCCCCAAAGCAAATCCAACACCAAACATTGTGAGATCAATCGGGAGAGAAGCTGCACAGCCGGTAAGTCTGCTCACTCTGTGGGGCTGCTGCTGCTGGATCAGCTGGGGGGCTTGGCTCAGAATTAGCAGGCAAGGTTTAATGGGGGCGCTGCCTGCGGGGGGATGCCTTGTGCTGAGCAGCACTGGGGACCCGTGGGGAGAAGCCCCCTCTCTGGCCTCCTGAGTGGGTGCTCAGCGTGGCTACTGCCCGCGAGGCTTGGCCACGCTCTTGCAAACGTTTGGTAAGGGCTTGTCCAGATGATGGCACTGCCAAGGGGAAGCACAGAGAGGCGATGCCAAGCCAGATAAATGTTCTGCCTTGCCTACGTGTGGGTAATTGAAGTTAAAGTGTAAAACCTGGTCTATTACTGACCTTTTAAAATGTCTCCATCCTCCCCTTCCACCACAGCGGGCTGGGGGCCCCTCACTGTGGAAGCCACATCTTTGTGACAGCTTTACAGTGCGGTTATGACCAGGAAAATGACTGGACATTACAAAAAGAGGTACCTATTTACCTGTAGGTGTCCAACCCCTACGCACCTCAAATTATTCATTAAGTTAATTGCAAGTGTTTAAGGAAAGGTGTCCAAGGCCAGGTTGGACGGGGCTTGGAGCCCCTGGATCCAGTGGGAGGTGTCCCTGCCCATGGCAGGGGGTGGGAATTGGATGGGCTATAACCCAACCCAACCCACTCCATGATGCTTTTAGAGAGGACTTAATGCTAAGGGGCACTGTGAGCCAACGCGGCGGGGCTGTGCTTTGCCTCGTGCCCCACTCGTAGAGGGCTGAGATGGTTCTGACGCTGAACATTTACAGCTGTCAATGAAAGAGCAGAGTGTGGTTTCCAGGCAGCAGGGCGAGCGGGGCTGCTGGCACCCAGCAAACACAAAGGCAAGTCCTGCAGATCGGACCAGTGTCCTTGGGAAGGCCCTGGCGCCAGGAGCGCCCACGGTCATTGCTAGAGAGGGGATTCCCTCGTTCCACCTACGCTTTGTGCTTCAGACCCCAAACGGGTCTCAGCCTTCATGCTGTCCTAACCGAGTTTTGGACTAGGTCACGTATTTAGAGAGAGAGAGAAATCTTTCTGTCGTCGCACATAAGGGAGCTGCATTTGTGCACAGATTAAACTCTTGACTGCGAGTCCAAAAATAAGCAAGATACAGTCCCTCTTTTATGCCCTCTCAAATGAAACGTGCTAATAACAGACTTCAACAACTGAAGCCTTTTAAGATGAAAAGGACTCCGTATTTGTTCTCTTCATGCTTGTTAAATGTTTTATGGTGACGCTTATTTACTGTCAAGAAAATATTTCCAGTGGAGGCAACGTACATAATGATAAAAATAAGCAAGCACTAAAACTATTTTTTTTAGTGACCAGAGCACCTTCCAGCACTTCCCCCTGGATTCTTTCACACAAAGAACATATTGTCACTGGGGCCATTATAGGGCTGCGCGGCTGCGCTCGGCTCGGCGGGGCTCAAGGGAAACGGCTATAGATTGCAGCAAAAAAGTCCATCAGACAGATCGCATCTGACCCCACTGTTTCGAGGAAAGAATGCGCCAGAACACTCCAGCTGAATAGACAGATTTTCCAAATGTTTTAAATCAGTTTTGAGACAAAAAAAGAGAAGATGCTAAGGAATGGATTTGGCCTATAAACACTAAGCGCCGCGATGCCCATTTCTCGAGGAAGCCGTCATTAGGGGCTTTCTTGTCAATGGTGGACCTGAAGGAAAAAAACCCCACAACAATTAAGCAGCAATTGAAGAAAAGCAGGCAAGAAAAGATGGCTCTGTATTAGTACAATAGCTCAGAGGCTTTTCATTTTAGGATACAAAGAGGGAGTAGAGAATGCTGTTTTCTTTTTAAAAACCTTTTAAAAATGGTAACTGCATCCTGCTCTTGCAGATGTATTACTTATGACATCCCAGTTTTCATCCGTTCATGATTTTACATTAGAGTTAAATCTCTGCAGCTTGAATCTCACGGCTGAGTTAGCCAGAGCCCATAAAATATTGAAACCTTTAGAGCAGCAGCCAGCCAGGTTGAGAGAAGTTCATGTCCAAAGCTGAGCTTTAGATTCTGAGACATCCCAATTGGAGTGTAGTACAGAAAAAAGCACTGATAAAATTTTCATAAAAATGAGCTAAGGATATTGCTAGCATGCTTCCCAGCATCTATATGAAAACTTAATCTGAGCTAATGGAAAGGATATGAAAGCCTTTCTCAATTCAAACACAGTCAGTGCATAATTCATAAATTATTGTCAGAGAAGTGATTCTGCTCTGAGATTTATTCTCTTTTGGATAGAAGCAACGGGAGGAAAAACTGGGTCTTTTTGACCTTTAATGCCAGCAAATTTTACAGTAGAGCTGTCAATATAACCAAGCAAACTGGTCATTTCTCCAAACAGAAACAAAGTGCCAGGCCGTGCTCACTGCAGGCTAATATTAACACAGCCCTTTAGGTGACTTGCAAAGCATTCAAAGCAACTGAACCTAAAACATTTAAGTGAAGATAGTTACAGAGAAGAGAATGAAATTTCCATGTTTTCCCTGACAGACACAAAAAGGTTCATTATGTTAAGAAGAAAAATCACGCAAAAATATGCTTCACTTCCTAACTCCAGTCCTCAGCAATGATTACCTTTAAAAGCCTATTTTCCAATTAAAAACCTATGCAACACTCCAACAGGAAATGCATACTGACAGATTTTTTGTTCCTTATATATGCCTCACTTCTAAACAACATAGCATAAAGTCTGAAAACATTTATCCACGGGTAGTGATTAAATATTTCAGCTCGGAGTGAGGTTGCTGTGCAGTCAACGCACACGATCTGCGGTGAGTTAAAAGCAAATCTGACAGAAATAGTGGGAAATCTGAGGAAATTGTAAATGCAATTAAGTACTATCAGTAGAAAAGGCAGCGGCTGGCTGATACGCGGCAAGATTTCGCTTTCCTTCAGCCCTGGAATTGCTGTTACCTTTTCCCCACCATAACAGGCACTTAAAAGACTCAGCGACATTTACAAGTTGTGCGTCCTGGCGTGTTTTGAAGCTGTAAAGATGCCTTTCTGATGGGAGGCAAAGACAGTGATAAAAATGACCAGCGTAACCCCCTTCCCGAAGAAAAAAAGCAGCAATCCAGTAAATCAGTCTGATAGAGATATAAGGAACATTTCACCAGGAACAAAGTACAGTGGAATCTGAAACTGGCAAAGTCCAGGGGCAAGAAGCCTGACACGAGAAGAGGATCTATTTCTGGTTAATTCTGTTTAAAAGTGATTACGTAGAGCGTGTGTACATCATCCACTGCATGAACACATGCACTGGTGGGGAGAACTCATCGATTGTGAGTGCTTTAAAGACAAAGGTGCCAACGGAGATTGTTAGAAATAAAGGTTGGTCTGGAGATTTTTTGGAGACATAACAGCGTCAGAGCAAAGAGGCAGAGCACGCCGCATGGAAAAGTGGCTGGGAGTACAAAGCTAAAAGCGGGGAAAGAGGGAGAGAGCCGAGAGTGATTTAAGAGAGGTTCTTAGGACATTTATCGTGAGTTCTCACTATGGTTATTGCCATTCCCCACGTGCAGCATCAGGTAGTACGTGCTCTCGTGCCGTTCGCTCCTTCATCCCGTGTGGGTCTCCAGATGTGCTCGTGAATCGATAGGACTCTGGTGCTGGGGAGCCAACAAACCCAGCCCTGCTGTCACACGGCGCGTGCAGAGCGAGGGGCTGAGCTGCGTCTCAGGCTCAAGCAAAGCCTGCATTGGGAGCACTCATCCTGCACCGAGGAAGCGCATTGCGCTGTGCCCAAAGTTACATCCCACACTGGCAATCAAGCCATGTTTTAAACCCCCCATCTTTTCCCTTTCACAACAAATTTTACTGAAGCGCAAATAGAGGGAATGATGCCGGTACACGAACCTTGCAGTGTTCCTCCAGGCTCCACCATTAGGTTGATATCACCATGGTTTTGAGGGCACCATCTTCCTTGCATGCTTTGGCTCACACTTGAAAGAAGACCCAATGATTCACAGTGCTGGAAAATACAGAAGAGGTTTCTTTGTTTCATATCTGACTGTTGTTGGGTAAAATTGTGACTGACTGGGAAAGTGCAGCGCTCTCCATGGGCCCATCCACACTGGAGGAGCAGCCAGAATAATGCTTCCCAAACTGAGTGGGCTAAAGGTGCCGCTCTGCTAAGTGTAATAGGATCAGAATACCTCCCTCTGCAGTCCTTTCCACCCCTTTTACTGAGGCTTCGCTGTTCACTCTCTATAAGGAATTTTTTTTCCTGTACTGTACATATCGCACATAAAAAATATAAAAGATGGGAATTACAGTTTCTCCAAAGCCAGCCTGGAACTCACAAATCAGTGTTAATCCCATCGATTACCAACAGAGTGCAGACAAATAGGGGGTACAAGGTCGAGTTTAAAAACAGATCTTTCTTTTTAGTGAGGCTGAACACCCAGAAGAGCCCAAGGTGATGAAGAGCTACGATGTGGTGGTTGCACCAACGTTTCAGCCTAAAGCCCTGGTCCGATGGGCGCAGGCTGGTGGCAGACACCCACAGCTGCTCTGTTAGACTTCTGGTTCCTCAGAAGAACACAGCGTGTTGGGTGCTTCATGCCCAGCAACGCCTGGAGAGCGGGGCTGGATCGCCAGCACAGCAGCAACGTGCGGTCAGACAGTGCCACAGAAGAGAAGCCAGAAAGGGATGGTAGCAACAATACCAACGTATTTAAAGAAGGGAGGTGGTGTGTTTGAAAACCAAAAAGAGACTGAACCAGCTCTGCACACACCCTCTTCCCACTCAAATATGTAAAGCTCGTGTGTTTGTGCCTATGCTAAAATATTTACATTTTTAAGACATGAGATTAACATTGTGATTTTGCCTGGAAACCCTACACCTAAATCCTATTTGGCCAGACGAACGCGCGTTACATCATGTCAGAAATTAAAGAAATAAATGCAACTGCTTAAAAATAAAGCCTTTTTTTGCTTCCAGAGAGTTGTATTGTGCTCATTTTATGCACTGAGAACTACAAAGGACAACTGCAGTCAGATACCTTTGGAAGGAAAGCTGATGTTCTTTTTTCCCCACCTGTTTATAGAAGCAGACATCTCTAAATAACACATATTGGGGAACACAGAGCTGTTTTAAGCTGCTTGTGCTTGCCTATTGTTATTTGGCTTTGGCGCAGCTGTAGCCCTGAGAACAATCCGAGTTTGATTTTATAAAACCTGATCTTTACCTCTTCCTTTGACTGCATTTAGCTGTTGTGGAAACAAGGAGGGAAGTTAACATACCTAAATGGCACTTCTTTTATAAGGGGAAGGTTGTAATAAGTCATGTGAGGGAGAGGAAAGGCAGCACGGTGTGCAATGGGAGCAATTTTCTGCCCCTCAAACAGCACTTCAGGTGATGTTGTTCATCTTTCTGTGACTCGCTGTGTCAAAGCATGCCCAGAGCAGAAGCGTTCAGGGACCCGACAAGCCGTAAGTGTCCGGCTGAAAAACCTGGGAGATATCCCAGGGCTCCCAGAGTTCACTTTTTCAGTTGCTCTGATTTACTTCAGAATGCACCTTTAGGGAATTTATGTCTTCCATGCCTTTAGTTTCCCATTTCCTTTCTTGTCATCTTTAAAAATCCATTAAAGATCACAGAGACAGTTTCTCCGAGCTTCCATTTCCGAGGGGCTGTGGAGCTCCGTGAAGCGCACCGTTCCGGAGGTGAGCTGACTGCTTTACTCTCGGCACCTTGATGCTGTTAGGACGACATTTTAATTACAGGTGGTGGTTACAGACTGAGAAAACACGCTGAATCCAACCGGGAAACCAACATTTTTTACTCCCGAGGACTTAATGATGAGTAGCTACCCAACCAGCCAACCCATCCCCTTCTTCGGAACAGGAGAATATTGAAATGCAAGATAAAAGGGGGGGTTTGGTTCAACACATTTCAAATTGTAGTAGTCCTGTGTTTGCAAAAAGCAAAATTAGGCTTTTAAAGTGTTGCTAAAATAGAAGGTTGGTTCCCGTAAGATTTGGCAGCTGCAGTATTACAGCTTGCACGTGTATTTTTTATACAAACCATTCTGTCAGGCATATATGACAACTGGTATTTCACCTATTTTACAATATTATTACAATTTTCCCTACAGCAGGGTGAGTTTACATTAAAATGCCACCCCACCCTTGCTATCGTTAATTTAAATTTGTCAATCGCTGTGCACGCTCGCTGCTTTGCCCTGGGTATTATAATAACCACAGCCTGCTTGTCATTCCCTGCTAATGTTGCCTCACCTGTAAAACCACAGCAGCTCCATCTCAGCTTCCCCAGCTTCTGCCATCACCTCACCCATTACAGCTGAATAAAAGAAGATTTCTCGGGCGCATTCACAGAGATTTTCATCATATTGCAAATGCACTCGGACAATTGCTGCGTATTTGCACTAGAACAAATGGAATCATTCCCCACATCTCTCCATGCGTGGAATATTCCCACCTGTCCAAATGATGGCCAAGCTCTGTGTATGCAGAACGGGAAGGCAACGCTCCCACACTCACTCAGAGCTGTTGGGTTTGGGGATATCTGGATCACATCATATCCCCACGTTTGTGTTCACACACGTTTGGGTTCTTAAAAACTACGTGGCACGTCCAAAGCTCTTTAAGAGCAAACCAAGAGTTTAAAACGTCAAAGTCGGGAAGAAATGACAGGGCTATGGGTTAATCACACTCACTATCTGCGACCGCGTCGATCGCTCCACCTGGGCCAGAGCAGCCAGATGAACGAGATCACCAACAAGTGGATGAGTGGCCCAGCCATGGGGCACAACCTCTATGGGCTTGGGGGATGCCCAGCTTTGCCCTCCTCTTATTCTGGAAAGAACAAACCCATTCTGAACCATTTTCCATTGCTCGAAACCTGCCAGAGCAGCCAGAACAATTTTAGTGCACACGAGAAGTCTGGCCCTAATGGATGCGTCACTCGGTAGGAGGGTGCTGAGAGGGACGCGCATCCCGCCCAGAGCCCCGTCAATGGGCATCGCGCCTCTTCCGACCAGAGTTTGCCTCCCCTCGAGCACCGCCAGCCCAGTCTAGAAGATGCAAAAAAGTGAATTGATTAACCCGTGGGGGGTGGGGAACGAGGGATGGAAACAATAAAAAGCGTGCGTTAACCTCTGTGCATACCTCGATGGTTCCAGATTTAGCCCTGTGTGCTAAATTAGAGCATTAAACACCGTAAAGCAAACGCTGCGCTGAAACGCTATCGCAGCCGTGTAATTTATACCGTGTTACGCAGGGTGGAATAAGTTTCTCATAGCAAGCAGGGTCTCATTGGATGACTGGGCTCAAACAGCGCGTTTTCACATAATTAAAGTGGACACGGTTTAGAAAAATGAACAGGCAAAAATATAAGGCTCAGCTGCAAATAATATTAAATGGCATTATCAATAACAGCGAGGCCAGGGTTTGCATATTAATTGTAAGAAGGTGCTAATTTGAGTGTTTTAAGCTTGCATTCACAAGCTTGTTTACATGCTTTGTTCCACCTGGACCTGTTTGGAGGTTTGTCAAAAACCTAACAAGCAGAAAAAGATTGCATTTGAAAATACACATACATGTTTAATTAAGCCAGGGCCACCGAACATTCCTCAATATATTTAGCTGTTGAGATTTAAGCACCACCAGAGCATCAGGCATTATCACCTTTTGAAGTACTGCAGAATCTTTAATATTTAAAGCACAAAGCAGACTTTAATATAAAATTCTAGCAGACCACAGAAGATTAAAGACGCATTATAAATGTGACAGTTTGTAAATGGAACACCAGTATTAAAGGGAACCCCCCTGATATTTTATAGCATATTTTTCAGGTGTATACTAAATTATAAATACAATTAAATAGCAGTAATTATTCTCTAGGAGGGGATGGCAGTTTAACTGTTCTAGAAAATAGTGATTAACTATAATGTAGGGAAGTGGTAATGTGTGTTTTACCACGTTGTTCTTGCAGCCAAACTTCACGCAGAAGTGGAGTCTTCAGCTCATTTAAAACCACCCAAGGGCCCTGCATCCATGGGCACAAATGTCTTCCCTTCCACCAGGCGGGGAGTGGGGAGGGCGTCCAAACCTCTTGGCTTTTGCTAAACTCTACAGCTGTTCTCCATTACCGAAGACGCTGCTACAGACAGGGGAGGGAAGCCAGCGAGGAGACCACAGAGGGCTTCAACCAGCACCTCCTGAAGAATTTGAGACCTGAATTAAGGGGGACCAACACTGGTTCTTCATGGTCATGCAGGGAATTTCAAAAGGCAGGGAGCAAACCTTACCACACACCAAATGAATTTGTCACTCAGGTGTATCCAGAGCAAGACAACTCGTACTTAATAGGTTGCACCAGTCCTTTAATTCAGTAAATAAATCCCACAGGACCAGAATTCCCCCTTTCTTTTATTCAGCACTGTTTTCAAAAATACCTGTGGGAGCGATGGCAACCATTAAAAAGCTCAAGGTCAAGGTCTGGAGCAGACTCTCTGCTCGCCGTCTCTTGTGGGGAGCTGAGATAGAACCATAAATCATCAAGGTTGGAAAAGACCACTAAGCTCATCCAGTCCAGGCACCAGCCCACCACCACCGTGCCTGCCGAACCGTATCCCAAAGCACCACACCGACATTATTTTTAACCACCTTGGGGGACGGAGACTCCACCAGTGCCCCGGGCAGCCTCTAAAACCAGAGCTGAGCTCTCCTGGCAGTGTAGGCACCAGTGTCCCCACGGCCACCAGGACGGCAGCACGGACCTGCCGGAGGGAGCTGCTCGAGGAGTGCATCTCTAAGGACTGAGGCATGGGTGACATCTTTCTGTCCTCCTCTTTCTGTGCTGCCCCTCAACTCATGTCAAGAAACAACCTCATGGGATGCAGCTCTTTTTATTTTCACCTGTCATTCCAAAAATCTGTTGGGAACTTTGTTTCAGAAGACTGTGAGACTCAGATTATTAATATTTAGCAATTTGCATCTGTGAGATGCAAAAGGAGATCCTTGCAGAAGCCACAGCTCCTGGATGACATTGTCTGACCAGAACATCTCTTCCTCACCCCAGCCCCAACTGGGATTTCACTTATTCCGGGTTGGAGCATTGAGGTCCATGCCCTGACGGCATTGAAATGAACGGCTCCAATGACAGCAACAACGGTTTTAAGGGGTACAATCAGGATAGGATTGAAAAGGAGGAGAAATTTAAAGCAGTGTTTTCAAAGCACAGAAATCACAGTATCACAGTATCATAAGGTTGGAAAAGACCTCTGAGATCATCGAGTCCAACCTATGACCCAACACCTACACCTACTCCTACTTGTCAGCTACACCACGGCACTAAGAGCCTCATCCAATCTCTCCTTAAACACCTCCAGGGACGGTGACTCCACCCCCTCCCCAGGCAGCGCATTCCAATGGCCAATCACCCTCTCAGTAAAGAACTTCCTCCTAATGTCAAGCCTAAATCCAACATCGTAGCATGAGCACTGAGGTCTTTGGTGCCGGCCCACACAGCTCCAAGGTCCCAGTGCACAGCTGGGGTCTCTGGAGTGCCAGGCACCGCATTAGGGGCAGCCTAATGTGCATCCCCGTACAAAAGCTTAGCACGTTATTTTCACTTTTATTATAAAAACAAAGGACGATATAGCTACTGTTACCCAACAGAGTGCTTTAAAGCAGCATTTTCAAATAAAAAAACAGAGAGGGATCTTAGTTATATTATTCATTGCAGAAATAAAAAATAAATTATACATTGTCTCCTAATAGAGAGAGATTAAAATGGATAAATAATGAAAAGATTACAATAGCTGTATTTCTCAGGGTCTGGTTTATATTGTTAACCTAAGTACTGCACACTAGACATGATTCGGCACAGCGCTCATATTAAAAATGCAGAGCATCTGCTATTCATAAAAGCAATGCCCAGGTCATGCTTTCACTGAGACTTTGCAGGAGCTGGAGTGCACGCGTTTTATGTGTGGGCACAGGACACCAGACCCTGCCTCGTGTCTGCACGGGGCTTTTTTGCACAAGGATGGCAAGGGCACATTGGAAAATGAGAGTTTGTGCTGGAGAACCCGGGGCATTGTTAAAGTAATGGTTCGGTCATCACTGGAGGGGTTTCTGGATCTGCTACATCACTTCTTCTTCCGTGTGCCACGCACTAGCACCATCTCCCCCTTGCTGCACCTCGCGGTTTCTCTGGAAACTGGGATGCTTCTACCTGCTTCCAGGGGCTTTTAAAGAATTAAACCAAAAATTAAATCTTTTCATTTGGACTAAAACCAAGATTTTATCATCTTAGCAAGAAACCCAAAGCCCCAAGGCGACCCCTGTGCTGCACAACAGGCAGCAGCTCCGCAGGCGCCCTCTGCCAGGGACACGGAGGCTCCCAGCGGAATTCTCTCCCCCAGTGTGTCCGTGGTCTTTCACCTCAGCGCAGGAACAGCAACCCAGAAAACAAGGCAGCTTCACTCAAACCTGCCACTCGACAGAAAAATTGCCTTAAGCAAATGGGCACTTTGTAAAGAAAACTGGCTTAGTTTTCAGACATCTGAATTCTCCGTGTATCCAGCCTCGCCTCCCGATGCCCGTTGGGCTGGGGCTGAGCTGGTGGAGCATCCCTGTCCCCCGACCCAGGGCAACCTCCTGGCTAGCCCCATCGAGGGACTCCTCCGGGGGAATCCTCCTCAGCCTTCAGCCTCTCGACCCAACACTTGGATTCCCAGGGAAATTTTGCCTCTCCGAGCAGCCAGCCCAGCCTCCCACCGCCCCAGTGCCCCGATGCCATCCTGCTCCTCCATCAGCTTGTGCAGAGCTTTGATCCCATGGAAGAAACCCAGCCCCAGTTTAGACGCTGCTGGGCGTCCTCATGGAGAAAAGACTTTGCCAGTGAACACTTCTGTCTCTAATGATTGAAATGATGATCCTAATCTGCTTGTTAAACCAGTGTTTAAATGGCCAGAAAGTGTTTCATCATCTCCAGCACAAGGGCCCAAATCTGTTGATATTGCAAGTGCCACCAGCGTTCAGCAGCGTGGCAGCTGTCACCAGGCAGTTCAGAAAGGCTTATTTAATTGATACTTCCCATTTCAAATACAATTTGCAGCCGGCGTGTGGTGAGAAATGCATCTCACCATGCAAATTTTCATGATGCTGGAGCACAAAAAAAAAAGGTGCTGCTTTTCTTTTGTGAAAATGTAGTCTGGGAAGCAGTGTTCAACTCTTTATGTGGAAGCTGCTTTCATTGAAATCAAGTAAATCACCCTAAATCCCAGATTATTTATTTCTGTCTACGGAAGAGCGCGTGCGGCACAGCGGAGAAAGCAGCGTGCTACGTTAGGAAATGGGAAAGGAGACCCTGTTTAGCTACGGGGTCCAAGCCAGCGTCTGCAATTGAAGCCTGCGCCAGGAATCTCATTCAGGTTAGATGGCTCCAGAATTCTTCGAGACTTTCTAAGGAGATTTTATTTTTGCTAAAATAGCACAAATCTCACAAGGATAGCTGATCGCACTCCTGCACCACTGAAGGTCAAGAGATTTTAGCAAAACACAACACCTACGACTTCTTCCATGCAGTTTAATTAGTAGAACCTAAGGGTAGGCAGAACCATTTGACCATCTGAACTGACATCTGCATCGCAGACCATCGCGTCTTGCCCTGCGCCAAGCCTAACAACTTGCGCTTAGCTAAGCCGTTAACACTCCTTCTCTCTCCTGAGGAGACCTTTTCTCCGAACTGCACCTTTCTGTTTCTGAGGACCCTGCCTGCCTGCAGGGGCAAGCACCGCGTCGCGAGGCAGGGCTTTGAATAGAAACACACAGACAGACGCACACAGCGCGGCCGGGCTGCCGCGGCTTTACCTTGGTTTGCTCTCCCTTTCAATCCACGCTAAAGAAGAAAAGCCTTTCAGATTTTAAAATATGGAGCTAATTTTTATACCCGAGGAGACATTACAGCATGGGTTGAACCATTTCGGCGTTATTTCCCACAACAGCGTGCAGAACGGTTTGGGCTGGAAGGGACCTCAAAGCCCATCCAGTGCCAGCCCCTGCCATGGGCAGGGACACCTCCCACTGGGTCAGGGGGCTCCAAGCCCCATCCAACCTGGCCTTGAACCCCTCCAGGGATGGGGCAGCCACCACTGCTCTGGGCACCCTGGGCCAGGGCCTCCCCACCCTCACAGCAAAACATTTCTGCCTAAGATCTCATCTCAGTCTCCTCTCTTTCAGCTGAAAACCGTTTCCTCTTGTCCTGTCCCTGCGCTCCCTGATCCAGAGCCCCTCCCCAGCTTCCCTGGAGCCCCTTTCAGTCCTGGGAGGCTGCTCTAAGGTCTCCCTGAAGCCTTCTCTTCTCCAGGCTGAACAACCCCAACTGTCTCAGCCTGTCCTCATACAGGAGGAGCTCCAGACCTCGGATCATCTCCATGGCCTCCTCTGGACTCACCCCAGCAGATCCATGTCCTTCCTGTGCTGAGTTTGGTGGGACTTCACATGCACAGGCCCTGCTGCAAGCCGCCTACGCTTTACAGTTCCATTTTAGGGAGCAGATTTAAACCAAGAGCTTAGATTGGAAACTCCTTTGACATCTCACCCAGAACCGCTCCACCTGGCCTTTCCTGTCCCCAGCTTCGCAGACAAAGCGCTGGCTGAAATCCTTTTTAATTCAACCATCGCTGAATGTTCTCCTCCAGACCCGACAGAGCGCTCCCGGCCCCCTCCCCCTGCCCGTATCTTGGGTGAGCACATACTTAGATCCCCCAAGCACAGTGATAATTTCTCCTTACCAGCAGAGCCAGTCATTATTTATTATATCACTCTCTCACTCCTCCAGTCTCTCCTAGTGGGAACATTGCAGCGGCTGCTGGCTAGAAAATTAGCCAAGGGAACTTCTTCTGTTGGTCTCTTTCCTCATTATACTAGTAAAAAAAATTTAACTGTGACATTCTGGCTCTTTCTGTACATATATATCAGCGCAGGTTGGAAGCACACTGTGGGGGCTAATAGTGAGTAATTTAACTGTGGCTCTCTCGCTCGTTTTACCCTCATTCTTTCTCCCCAGCAGCAGCAGCACAGTGCGCTCACGTATTGTTGCTCCACATTCTAAACAGAGCTTGTGAGTTTATGTGGAATCTCACTCTTCCCACTAGGTTGGTTTTTTGTCCGGTGGATGCGATGCAATTTCTTCCAGTGTTGAGGGGCTGCCGTAACTTACAGAGAGATTCAGGTAATCCTTAAAGAAAAGTTTGGGTTTTTTCCCCTCTTAAAAAATGCCTTTTGATAAAAACAAGAGGAACATCTGACTGGAAGAACGTCCTGCGGATGCACACGCCCTGGCAATGATACGCTGCTAAGGGCCACAATATTAATACACCTCCACAGAGGTAATTCCCTGAAATTAGGAATAAATTAGTGATAGACTCATCTATGGAGGCATCACTAAGGACAGAAACGGTGATGGTCACTGCTCATGTGAAGCTTAAATTAGAGGAGCACTTTTCCTATCTTAGGCCAGTGACTAGGGCTTCAGGAAAGTTAGTGGGGGGATTTCGTGCCCAGCAACCCAAAAGAGCTCTGTGCATGGTCAGGTCACTGGCTGGTCATTTTCTGGAATAAGGGTGTATTTGGGAATGGTCACATCAAATGGCACGGATCTCCAAAGTAGCCTTTCTAGAAACAAACACGAAGGGGTGGTGCAAGAGCCAGCATCCCAAACGCTGAAGTGTCTTGAAGACTTTGGATTTTGATATCCCTGATTTTGACCCAGAGCCACCGTAGATAAACACACAAGGCAGACAACAGTTGCGTGAAGTCTATAAAAAGATGAATCTGCTTAAATATTTTGCAGAAGGTGTAAAATTTGAGGTTAGGGATGAAAAAAAACACGGAAGCAAACTCCCTTTTTCTCTGCACCCCAACCGGCTTTTCGGCAGTGAAGCATCACCAACGACAGCCGTGCAGCTCTTCATCTATACCAGCCACCTTCCAACCTGCTTTACTCCCTAAATCAGCGTGCTGGCCTTCGTGAGAGCTGTTCTGAGCAGTCCCTGCACCCTGCCCAGGCCAGGGACTCTGTGCGTCCCCAGATGGCACTGGGGGCACCTCTCCTTGCCCGCTCTTCTCCTCCATGCTCGTCCTGCACGTGCAGCCAGCTGCCATGCGGCAGTGGAGCGTAATTGGCTGGGGAGCTCCATGCACCGAGCAACGTAGATGTCAGACACTGGTTCTTGCCCAAAGGGAAGGAGGACGAGGACAGTAAACAAAGACCTCGATGTCCTCCGTTTTGGAGCGCCTGCTGTAAGTTTTACTCTCTTCACTTTGAATTATAGTGGCAGTGCTTTGAGCAACTACATCTGAAGTACTCCAGCAACATCGCACTCTTGTTCCACCACCACTCTGATGACCACCAGTGTAATTCAAAGAGAAAGAGTAAAAACTCACCTCTAGGTATAAAAAAAGAGAGAGAGTTTATTCTCTGCCAGAAGAAACAATACAACCAGAATTATGGCAGTTTCTACCCTGAATTGTAAAACTAATGCTTTCTGTTAGCCAATGAATAAAACAGTCCTTTTCCAGGAAAACTATCTTTCACACTTATAATATTATCATTCCTCTAGATGCCGAATACGCTGGTTTATTGTGTCTAGTGTCTTTTCTTTTTGTCATGGAAAAGGCAACAGAGGAAAAAAGTCATGCATTTTTGGCTGCTTACGGAAAAGGGGGGAAGGAGAAGAATCTTTCTATATTTGCATTGCTAATTAGCAGAAAGCACCCAGATAATACAGTGATCAGTACTGTACACACGTTTTGAGAGATGAATAAACACGGCGCTACATTGGAATGTGCAACTGTACCATTTGTGTGGCTCATGTTGCATCCAGGCTTTTCCACAGGGCTCCACAAAGGACACGCTGAAAACCCCTGGTGGCCGGCTGGGGGGGATGTTGGGGTATGATTTGTTTACCCTGCAAAGGGCAATGCAGGGGGCACAGCTTGTTTTTCAATGTCATTTTGGTGTTTCTTTACCCCCAAACAAATTTGCCAGCTGGGCTGGCTGAGGAGAAGGAATTTAAGAGCCCTGTCCAAGGTCACCCTGAGGAACGAGCAAATCAAGCCACTTACTCAAGGGCATTGAGTGCTTCGGTGGCCTAACCTGCCTCCCTCTTGCTCCAGGTTGTTTGCGCCAACCTCTGCCCTCCGCACCGTGCAGTCTTCCCCGCGCAAGCAGCACAGTGTCAAGTTCACAGAGCAGCCAGTGAAGTGCCCAGCACCATCCATCCGTCTGCTTCATGAGATAAGAATAGTTCCTTAAACCCTTGTTCCTGGCAGATGTTTTCCTGGCCCGATGGTTTTTTTCTAAGTGTCAGTGTCTATCCACACATCCTGTCCTGATGTGCATCCCCGTGCCCGGCCGTACCAATAGCTCTACAAGATGAACACAGCTTGGAAAAACCCAGCTCAAACCCGAAGAAGGCTGAAGAAGCTGGGCAAGTGCAAGACGTTGCATAGCGGGAAATAAACCCTGCCTCAGCTCACAGGGGTCGTTTCAACAGGGAAACGCAATAACTCTTGCAAAACACCAGGCTTGACAGAGCCTTGGCTTCTGCCTCTTCACATACGTGGTCTCAACAGCAGCAAACACCTTCCTGCTGCCCTCATCCACAGGCATTCTTTCTTTCAGAGTCAGCCCATAAAATCAACTTCACAGCAATCTCTTTTCTGCGTAATTCCCATCGCTTTTCTTACCTGAACACAAAGAGTTCACATTCAGCAGCATTTTTGGAGAATTTAAACCAAAAAACCCACTGTTTCTGCCCTGAACAGCTCTCCATCCGCCTGCTGAGCGACACACTGAGCACCTCCGCGATGACAGAGCACCTATTTACAGTCCTGCACGGCATCGCCCACAGAGGTTTGATCTCCAGGCTGACAAGTTCAAGCTGCTGGGGACTCCCTCCCTCCTCCTCTGGTTCCCTGGCTGGGCTGTGGGGCAGGGTGTAACACTGCAGGTCAAGCCAACACAAAATCATTTCCATGCAGGCAAATCTCTTTGACTGCACGACACTGGCTGCGGTGCCACTCGGGTTTAGCTTGATCTTCCACTAAGTTGACTCTTCTTCTGCTCAGCTGGGTTCACTCGTCAACATGGCAAGAGCTACACGCACACAGAGGAAAGCTCCCCAGCCCTCCTCTGTATCCATGTATTTGGAAAGTCATATCCCAGAGCACAGCCCCTCAGTCCCCACCCACCAATCCCGGCCAGGTTAGCTAACGCATGATTTACCCATTGCAAGACGATTGTTATCTACTCCTCTTCTTCCCCGAGTCTGGCCACAGAACTGTCTTTGCTTCTGGACTCTGACACTTCACTGCGTAAATGTCACACTGGAGAGAAATAACTGAGCTCTGCTGATGGCAAGTCTGCTCGCAGGCTGTCGCCTTGCACCCACACGTGCGCTGGGCACCGTTCGCAGGCAGCTCACTGGCTCCCATAAGATCCCAACGGCAAGGGAAGCACACAGTGACAAAACCCCACGGCACCAGCGTGAACATCTCGCTGTGTCCCAAGAGTTCTGTTCACAGCCCTGAGCCCTCCTGCTGAGAGCTGGGGGCGCTGCACGTCATAGGTCTGGTGGTCAGCTTCACAGAACCATGGCATGGGTTGGAAGGGACCTCAAAGCCCATCCAGTGCCACCCCCTGCCATGGGCAGGGACACCTCCCACTGGGTCAGGGGGCTCCAAGCCCCATCCAACCTGGTCTGGAACCCCTCCAGGGATGGGGCAGCCACCACTGCTCTGGGCACCCTGGGCCAGGGCCTCCCCACCCTCACAGCCAAACATTTCTCCCTAAGATCTCAGCTCAATCTCCCCTCTTTCAGTCACCTCAGCCCTGTTACATTAACGCCAGGTAATAAGAAGGCTACTTATTTATAGCCTTTACATTTATTTGTATTTATACATCTAATTAACATACTTTTAAAAAAGCAGAGGTCCTATTAAATCCTGTCAGGTCCCAGTACGAACAGACAGTTTCAATATTTCCTTTTATAAATCTGTTCTCTAGTTCTAGTCAGATTCTTCTCACCAAGGCCCCCTATCTACTGAGGACAACAGAGGACAAGCTGCCATCTGAAGCCATTTCAAATACAGTCACAAACAAATACTTGTATTAATATTAAACACGAAGCAGTTCCAAGAGCATGTAGTTCTGTACAGAGATCACACTATTCTTTTGAAGAGCCAACAGGGCTTTTGTTCCCAGCTCCTTTTGAACAATCTGGATATTAACTTTTCTCCTACCGCAAGCCTCTAAGCGACTCCCAGCAATATTCTCCAGACAGGTGCTCGCGTAAAACGTGTCTCACAAAGACCTTGGGTAGACAGCAAAGGAGTTTTTACCTTGCACACATTAGGAACCCAAGTGCTCGAATGCCACAAAGGGCCCTGCAGATCCTCCAGCTGGCTCCCTGGGGTTGAAAAGCCTGGTTCCTTTACTGGTAGCACAATCCAGAGAAACACTATGCGTTATTCAGAGGGAGAGTTTGGGGCTTTGTGTGGGTGAAGCTGAAAGGAATGGAGAGCAGCAACCCACCCCACCCCACCCCACCCCAGCTCCCTGCCTATCCCTTGGTGTCTCTATGGTTGCAGCCCTGCTCCGTGTGAAAGTTCCTTCTGGTCCCCAGGAGGACGGTGAGACAGTCATGAGTAATTAGCCCGGGGAGGGAGAGGCTAATTGTACCAATTAGCACAGGAGCACCAGGTGGGGAGACTTAGAGGCCAGTCAAGAGGGTACCAATAAAATGACTGCTGGGGACAGCGAGACAGCATCATCTGGGGGAAAGAAGGGGAGATGGACCTGCTGATTTTGCCTCATGGTGGCTTTTGTTTCCACCTTGGAGCAGTCTTTTCAAAGCACTCAAAAAGAATGGCAGGATCGGTCAAATCTGTGGCTTGAGGTGTCTTTGCAGGGGCAGCAGGAGAAGGGAGAGGCCCGGTACAGCCACCAGCACCAGCCTTGCCATCTTCCCTCACAGCTCTTGTGGTTCAGCCAGCCTCGTTCTCCCCTGGTCCCCAGTGAAGCCTCTGTAGAGAGGCCCAGAACTGCTGTGTAGCCACACCTGGCCATGTTCACCCACATTGTAATCACTCGAAAATCCTCACGGGGTCTCGCTCAGAGCATAATACCTTGCCTAGCTCAGGTTTTCCTCCTAGTAGCTCAAGGCTCCTACATGGAAACAACTGTAATTGGAGGGCACCTCCATCCCCTCGTGCCCTGGATTCAGACTGTATTACGCTGACACGTGCTCGAGTGACGGAACAACACACCTGATTGCAGCAGATCACATTATAACAAGGTTGTCACACAACGCTCATCAACCTCATTTTTGCAACAGCCATTGTCTCCCTGGGTTTCAGAGCAGCACTCGAGTCAGACTCTGGGATGTTTTGAGGCGAGGCACACAGCTCCGCACTTCAGGAGGACAAAGCCTGGCAGAGGCCTTCTCCACTCTTTCACTGCTCTGCATCCCTGATGCGAATTTTCACTCCAAAAGCAGGTTCTAAGAGGATGTGCCAGCACAGCCAGAGCAACCCCATAGACACCGAACAACTAAACCAATAAAAGCATGGACTCACGCAAACTAACGGCATCCGTAACGCAGCTACTTACTAAGACTTCTTATTGGGTTGTGCTTTAGACCAGATCTTCTTGCAGGACTTGTGGGTCTGTCCATTGCTTCCTCTGCCTGCAGGGACTCGAAGGCAGCCCCTGACCTTCTGCAGACGTATCCAGTCCTTCCCACCAAAGCCACTCCATGTTCTAGAAAGGAAGAGAGAGTTCCATAAACCAGGTGCCAGGACGATGCACACTGCAGCCTGCTGTTTTTTCCACTTACCTACAGGGAGGACGTGTCCTCCAGTCCCAGCTCTATGGCTGTCACCAAGCTAGAGCTTCACTGCACAGACAGCCCCTGCAGCGGGAGGCTGCGATGAAGGGCGACACTGCCGGGCATCCCCCAGAAGGAAAGAGCTAGATTACCCCTTATTTCCCCAGCACTTCTCTGTTGGTGGCTGTTAGTGCTGTTCCAAGGCTTGGGGAGCACCAGGAGGAACCTCAAGGCTTTGGGCTGGCAGGGTGATGAAGGCACCTGGGTTTTGAAGGTGCCTGGTTTTTGCACAAGGCTGAGCTTTGTCCCCTCTTACCTGAGCAATCAGGGGACCCTTTCTTACAGAAACTGAAACCGGTCACTCGACTAAAACCCTCTTTCCGGGGTGGTATAAACCTTTTCAAAACAAACAAACAAAAAGAAAACCCCCTCGAGGCTTGGAAAAGACCAGTGAACCATGAAGACCTAAGTGAGATGGTCCAGGTCTGAATTAGCGGCTCTGAGCAGCGGGTCAACAGCGCAAAACCTTTCAGCTTGCTTCCTACCGGTAAGAGAAGCAAAGCAGGGTGCATTTAAACTGCAGCACCTTTCCACAGTTTAACAGCAAACGGCCTCTATCGAGTAGCTGGCAACACATGCACTCTCCTTGTTTTCCTTCCTCGTTAAATGTTTCCTGGCACGGTGACAGGTAAAGCATAACACAGCTTGGCAATGTGGCTTTTACATGGTGAAACAGCTCCTCCGTGCTACGCTGCAACACAGATTACTGTGACAGGGGGCTTTATTCTGAATTATCCGCACATGCTAAAAGCCAGTGGGAAATTGGAGGAGAGTTTAGTGAAAACTACATAAGATTTTGTCACCGCTGAGCGGAAAATTTTGGATGGAAATCAGGAAGTGTGTGGCTTAATCACAGCTCCTTCTGGTCGGTGAGCGAGGGAAGCAGCCCCAGCCCCTGCAAATGCACCAGGGAAGGTGGGTGGTTGTCCAGCACCAAGCACGTTCCCGTGGCACAGAATTCTTTGGCTCGCTGGGGGAGGCCAAGCATCCGCTATTTAACCTGGCAGGGCTTGTTGATAACAACAGCACAGAGCCACGGGGAGACCTACGCAAAGTTGAGCTGGGTGGAGGGGATTGATCTGGGGAGCTGGGTGGGACTAAAGCTGGGCTGACTTCCGAGCATGGAGATCATCGGGCGATGCCTTTATAATATTTGTTAACATATTTGTGAGTGATGGAGAGCAGGGACCCGTGCAAGCCTGGCTTTGCATCGCCCTTCCTTAGAGACAATCCACCCCAGAGCCACCGTGGCACCTCAGAGGTGTCTTCACTTGGAGCTCTCTGAACTTCAGGAGAGAGTTTGCATTTCATATTTATGAGTTATTTTGTATTTGGAAGCTGCCGTTAAACAAAGGTCTTACTCGCTCTGTAGGCTGGAGATAAAAATGCTAAAGACATTCCGACAGCTACAAGTTGTTGTTGAGAGACAGAGCTGAAGAAAATGACCAAGAGGAGAACAGAGACATTCCTGAGCCACAGGGATGTTCTGTTTTCCTTTCATATATTTATTTTCATAGAATCATAGAACGGTTTGGGTTGGAAGGGACCTCAAAGCCCATCCAAGTGCCACCTCCTGCCATGGGCAGGGACACCTCCCACTAACCAGGGTGCTCAAAGGCCCATCCAGCCTGGCCTTGAACACCTCCAGGGATGGGGCATCCATGACCTCTCTTCTATTTTCATATTCAAAATTTTCATATTGCTTTTTTGCCCACCCTATGAGGAGTTTTATGCAATGGTCATCACCGGGGTATTGGATACATTTTTTTTCCCCTTGAAGATTGTGTCTGTTTGAGATTAAAATTACGAGCTCACGGCGTATTTTCAGATTTTTTTTTAAAACTGCTTTGGAAAAATCCAGGCTTAGGTCATTTTTACTGTCCCACACCCACCAGAGGCCTCAGGGATCTGATAGGAAGCCTGACGACCAAGACAACGGAAGTGTCACACTGAGCAGGGCCTAAGGTATCTCCACTATCAAGGATAAATGTAACCATTCCAAAACCAAGGGGCAACGAGGAACCAGCAGTTACCTTGGCCATTTCTGTTAGACGCTTCTTACGCCACCCCAAGCAACCAGCGCAGTCCTCACCAGCTGAACCTCAGCCCAGTAGCCTTCATCTGAACTCCACGCGCCATGCCTGGGCTCTGACCACGCTGTGACGACAGGAGAAATATTTCATAACTGGTCTGCCAGCAGAAGAACTATTTCACAAATAGTCTGTCAGCTGAAGAATTATTTCTGAGGCCCTTGATTAATAATGTAGGACATCACTGATCTCAGAAAACTTTAACATCAGCGCTGTAGTTGGCTGAACGGAACAGATGTTGACATCTTTGTTGCTGTTTCTTGGCTGAAGACAGATGTTTGTGAGGTCAGGTGAAAAAGGAAAGAGTGTACGGACATCCTGGAGTCAGCGGAAAACACTCGCCGCTTCCTTATGTGGGGACTCAATCTGTATTCTGGGAAGTCTTTTAGATTCTAATTGCTCCACGATTAAGGATGTGTCGGTGTCATTTCTTGGAGCTGAGGCAAGGAACACACTTCTGGTACTTGTTTGATGATGTCTGAATGGTCTTCACGTGGCAGAGAAAATACAAGTGCTTTAGGGAAGAGCAATAAATACCATCAACTGCTCTGCTGGATTGGGTTTTTGAAGGCTGCTCCTGTCTCAGATGTTAATGGAGTGGCTTAATTTTCCTTGAAATGGTCACAATAAACTCAGAAAAACGTAATTCATGGGTGAGGTGTGATATCTGGTGGTGAAAACAGCCTGGGTGTCCTTAATACGTAAAAAAAAGACAGTTCAGTAGCGGATCAGCAATGTAAAAACGCGACCTCTCTAACGCTGCCAAGTTCAGAATGATTTCTCGGGTAAGTGTCATTTGAACAACTTAAAGCCTCGCAGTTTACTAAAGCATGTGTTTTGTATTCTGGTCCAAGTACGACTACACCAGAAATTGCTTCCCCTGAAGCATCTGAAATACCAAATGTAAGGCAAGATCTTGCTTCAAACTTCCACAAAGAGCCAAATTCTCTCCACCCACGATAATACACAAACTGCACAGTAAATCACCCTTCTGAAACCGCTGCGCCCACTCTGTGCTTTCAGTCCAGTGTTTAAAGGCTTCCGTAAGGAAAGCTCTTCTTTCTTTCAGGGAACAAAACTGCCCGGGGCTCACAGACACTTTCACCTCGAGGATTCCCAGCTGTTTGGGAATCATAGAATCACTTGGTTGGAAAAGACCTTTGAGATCATCAGGTCCAGTGCATGGAGAGGCAGGACCATGTCCCAGGTGCTCCTGGTTCCTGCCGCGTTCAGGGCTGTCCCATCAGCCGGTCCCACGGAGAGAAACATACAATGGTTTGGGTTGGAAGGGACATTAAAGCCCATCCAGTTCCAACTCCCTAAACACCAAAGAAAGCTTCTTCCTGCAGAGGGAAGACCTGGGCCTGGGGCACGCTCCGGCATCATCAGACTTTTTCCAGCTACAGGGAATTTGCTAAGGTGGGTCTTCATCCAGCTTTCTTCTTTCCAGCTTTGCTTCTCACAGTGGAAACCTTCCTGTCTCTTCTCTGCCAGCGCGGGGGCTGCTTCCACAGCCTTAGGAGAGGCCACCAGGAGCTTTCTCTCTTTGTGCCGTGGTGACGGAGGCTTTAACCACATCGCTCTGGTTATTAAAAACAATGAGATGAAGTTTTTAAGCATTAATGTGATAAATTTGAGGAGAAATGGGGCAAGCAAGAAGGTTGGTGAGAGGAATGGGTCATGATTTCCTCAAGTTGGAAGAAGCCAGAACAAGTGACCTCATCCATGGCTCTGTGGAGAGGAATAATCCTAAGCAGAGAACAGGTCGGTGTCCCAAGACTCCTGTGGCCCCACCACTGAAACCAGTAGGACCAGTAGGGCGAGGAAGGACGCTGATATACGAGGCAGAAATGAGCTGGAGGAAGCCCAGAGCTGCTCCTCGGCTGCTGCCACAAAACAGTCCTCTTGTCCGGCCACTGCAGATGGGAGAGACGTTTGAAGAGGTTCACTGCTGCGGGATTATCAGTCTTAAATCACTGATTAGCTGATCTCAAAGTCGTTATGGGATTAAGCATAGGTTATCCAGCCCATGTGCCATGGGATGCACTTCCAGAAGAACAGCACCCCACCAGAGGCGCGGTCCCAGCGCCAGGTGTTGGCGATGATTGTTATTATGGAGGTGTTACCACGTGATTCGGGAAGGAAAGCACTTGTAAAATTTAAATCTTATAAATTATTTGGGAGAATTAATAGGGGCTTTTTCAAAGTTAAGTGATTTCTATTATTAAATCTGCTTTTGTGTTTTGCAACTTTGAACCAATAATTATCTTCTGGATACACAAGGAAACAGAGCCAACAAAACACGGTCCATCAGACCGCATCATCTACCATTATTTATCTGTGTTTGTGTAACAATTCCATCATTTGATCAAATAATAACAGATTCCACAATATGTCATTCAAGTATCCCCAGTTTATCTATAATGATTTTCCTCTTGTCAGCTCATTTCTTGAACCTTTGCTGAATCTGGTTTCAATGGTACTATAAACAATCATCATTGCATTGTAAAACTGGAAACTCTCCACTAAAATAGTGTTTTGATCTGGGTTGCCATAGTAATAAGTCTGTGCTCCCCTCTTTGGAGGCCTTGTTATATGAAGTATCTGTGATTTGCTCGGAATGGCCCCAGTTCATCTGTCAAAGTGGGTTTTTCCTTTTTTAAAATAATGATCTAGAAAATCCCACAGTGGCAACAAATATTTTACAACCATAACGAGAAACATTGTATCACTCAAGCTTTGTAAATCTATGCCATTATTGCATTAGAATAAATCATTTTTCTTAGGTATATTACTCGGAAATATGCAATTCTAATTTTAGAGCGTGTATTCAATAGGGGGTATTTATTTTTTATGTAAAGAGAATTATTAACTTTGACTTCAAAAATACATCACATGTCAGATTGTGTTTAGAAGCCCTGCAGCAAAAAGAAAAAAAATGGAATTCTTTCTTATTTCTATCAAAATACCACAAATACCCAGTCAGTTTCAGGTTGAGTTACTCCACTCCATCCTTAAGTGCTGATTTTTATAACGAGATCAGATATTACCATAGGTTTTACAACTGCACGCTCAGATAAATGATATTCGGGTTACATACTTGTAAAAATTAGAAGTCCTGAAAACCCATCAACGACACTGAAAATACAGCCCTGTACATGATTTTAAATAAAAAGGCTCCAGTCAGTTACGGTAATTTGATACATGAACTATGAGATTTCCTCCTGCAGGAACGAGAGTAAACAAACACTACATCACCGCGCCGGTGACAGACTCCGTGGCAAGAAGGGAGGACAGAGATCGTATTTTATCCAAGACAAATGGTTAAGTTGGTTACTTTATGTAAGTCACAGCCAGCGACAGGATTACCTCGTGTAACTCGCTGCCTCGTAACACCTGACAGGGGAATATTAACATCATCATGAGGAGGAAGTATGGAAGGAATCCATCTGCAGTCGATGAATTTTAATTAAAACCTAATTACCGTACGGAGTGGAATCCGCCAGCCCCGGCCGTCTCTACTTGACTCTTTGGCAAAGGAGGGAAGGCGAGGGCTGGTGTATATCCATATTTCCTTACATTTTGCCAGCGACTTAGTTCTAAGTAGCGCCAGACCATGGGAAGTCTTCAGAAATAGTTTTATATCATTTTGCCAAGTGGATCCCCCAGAAGACGCTGTGGGGGCAGAGGTGCTACACATCTTCTGTTATAATTGACCTGGGCTTTGAGATTTCCCTGTCATGATGTATCCCAGAACGGTGCATGATGGGAAGAAACTTGTTATTCCTCCAGCAGTGCCAAATGGACAAGATCAAGTAGGCCTGGGACTTGAAAAAAAGGAAGAAATATTGACAGATGAGTAACCACTCCAGAAAATGACAGGCAGGCACAGGAAGCTTGATTTCCTGGGGGTTCAACGGTAATCTATTAACCTTAAACAATTCTCTGCAAATTTAATGGATTTTTTTAAAAAAATGCACAAAACCAAGCTGCTTAATTGAAATCACTAGGTCTGCCTTGATTTCTTTTGCTCCTTGAGTGTTAGCGGTGTGGGAACACGCACCCCCCCCCGACTAACAGAGCTAGAAATAGACTAAACTCAACCCAAAATATTTATTCATCAGATGATCAAAATTGCACCCATAATGCACTTCAGGAGCATTAGAAGTATCCTCGGAGGAGCTGTCATTTTCCATGGCATCGTGACTGGCACTGAAACCCTTGCTTTGCAGTCCTTTTTGGATGGCAGCCCACCACCAGCCAGGGAGCTGCTAGAACAAATTGATGTCGATAAGGTGGGCTGGACTAATTAAGAGCAGAATTTGCCTCCTGAGGCTACGGGTTCGTGGAGTGAGCTCAGTTCCAGCGCAGCCCGTACCCATGTGCTGCCCCGCGTCCCAAGAGGAGCAGGGTTCTCCTGGGTTCTGTGCACGCACACGTGCTCCCACATCCTCAACCCAGCATGAGGTGGTAGCTCTGTGTGCCAGAACAGAAGGAATACAAGTACGTTGGATTTAGGATTTAGGCTCCGTTATAGAAGTCTTCTGCATTTCTACTTTAGGGCTGCCTTCCCTGAAATTCTGACAATGTTTGGCTGAGACTCCAAATGGTTAAAAATATCATTCCTGCCCTCACCTGCTGGCTCGCTGCTGGATTCCTGTATCCTGCAAGGCTCTCCGGGTCAGCTCCATCCAGACTCGTGGCACAGCGGCAGCAATATCGCTCATCGCCCCTGGCGCTGCTGAAGAGGTTGCTGGAACAGAAAGGGAAGCGAGATGAAGAGGCCAAATTCTCTCCTCCTCGCAACTTTCTATGCTCCTCCTACGCCCCATTCACATCCTCTGCTGCAAGGCAGGAGGAAAAAGCTTCAAAACAATGGAACACGAAACGAAAAGGGGATGAATCCCCTCAACCTTGCCATGCAGTCCACCTCCAATTATTCCTAATTGACATCTTCCTTGCTACAATCCAAACTGATTATCCTTTGGTGAGAGCGGATTATTGATATGAATCGAACCCCAAGCCCAGGTTATTCCCTCCTTCCTTGCCGTAATTTTTTCAGGCTGGTTGAATTCTGTTACACCCCCTCAGTCTCTCTTTCTCCAGGTTAAATCATGCCACTCACTCAATCCTCCCTAGCAGATGATGTTTTCCAGACCACTGACTGTCCCTGTCGTTATCCCCTGGACAGTTTCCGATTGATCAGCCTCTCCTGGAGATTTGCCTCTAACTCTGCCATCACAACACAGCAAATAAGGTACCAGTTAGTTCTGGAAATGTTGACGAAAGAGAGGGGTTTGCTGTTCCCTGAGGTTGGCAGTGAAAAGATGACACAGATTTGGTCCGGCTGATCCATTTTACCAAGCATGGGGTTTAATTTTGGAAGGATCAACACTCTCTGGCAAGACCTCAAAGCATATCCCAACCAACTGGAGTAATTCACTACAGTTGAGGAGACACAATGTGTAGATTCCAGCATGTTTGAAACTCTAGAGGAACAGGCACTACCTACAATATAAAACAAACACAATATCCCCAAAATACTGCTTAATTTTTCCAATAATTTAAAATTTTAACCTTTTTTGCTAGTCCTACTTATGCTTCAATACCATTAAATTACATTCCCTTTGGATATTTTCTCCAGCTAAGTTACACGACACCTGATCCTCGTTTATACCAGGACTGCTTTTGCCTTGCTCCTGATAAATAACAGTATGTAAATTAGATGCAATAAAATATACTCCCACTTAAAAGTCCCTCTGCTCTGTCAGGATGATGTAACACAGCATTAGTGTAAATGAATGCTGGACCTCAACTTTGTAGATTCCCATTGATTTCCTACGTTTCAGGTCTTAGCGTGATTTAAAAGCCGGTGTAATTGTATTTCCAGTAAAGCGTTATTATATCCATAATGCCATAACATACGCTTTCATAAAATAGTGGTGTAGGTTTTCCAGTGCATAATTCGGTGGCTTTGGGGATATTAGAAGAGGTGATGTGTGGGACTTGGGTTCAGAAATATGCCTTAATATGTACTTGCTAATTACTAGCAGCCCATCAGTTGACGAGAGGGGGCTCTTGACCCGTCCCGCCTTGTCCGCTACACCCACGTTTCCCATCAGCTCAGCACGGACGCGCTGTTATTCTCAGTTTTCTCATGCTGTGAGGGGTTAGGTGAAGCAAAAGCTCACACACTCATCTTTTCCTATCTCCTAACTCTTTTCCTGCCCACCTAAAGCCTCCTAATTGTAACAGTGCAGAACATAATGGGAAAAGCGTATTGACTTGTTTAATTTAAACCAGACTATGTGAACTACCTTTACAATAACTACCGGCTTCAATAATTTATAACTATGATGCTTTACCTGCCAAAATCATTCAGATAACTAGAGCAACGTGCACTTTAAGTTTAAAGTCAAGGTCTTCCTTGCTCATTTTAATGACTTCTCTTGTGCACGAGATTATTAATATTCCTGTGAGCAAACATGGCACTGACTCATTAATCAATAAGCGCTGGCTCCTCTACATAATAACAGTAGCCAGACTAGATAATTAACTTTGGTTCCATTGACTTTGGTTTGTACATAATTTCCAGTGGCTGACACTGGATAATAAAAAGCTTTGCAGCTGACAGGCACCTTTTAAAGCCCTTTTTACTAGTTTAGGAAAATGATCCGCACCTACTGTTACGATTCAAATGCAGCGTAGGTGTTGGTGTGTGTCCGTGCCGTATCTAAAAGGAGGCAACTGACAATAAATAAAAGACCTAATAAATATTGTAAGGCTTCCCCGAGTCCTGCTGTTAAATTGTGGCACAGTGAAGGATTTGCATTTTCCTGTCATGTAGTTATAGGCAAGACTGGAGATAAAGGTGTGCCTGCAATTAAATGAGTGTTCTAGAGAACTGGCAGATTTCCTGCATCCAGACTGGGATAAGAAACACAGATGCGTTTGCACCAGCTTTTGTCTTCAAAAGCTGTTTGAACATTAGGGCAAGTCCAGCGCAGGCGGCAACCCCGGGCACTCTACTGCAGCCCCGAGGGACTTGCGTGGAGCGAGGGACGGTGGTGGCTCTGCTGGGACACTACAGAAAATGTGACTTTCAATCCAGTCCTGTCGGTGGCTCAGTTAAGAGGCAGCTGCCCCAACACCTTTCAGGGACCCACAGGCTGCAAACACGCAACCACGGCTGCATGGAACTCCCAGAGCCCTGGAGCTCCCAGGGAGCCACCACAAGACACCACGGATGGATGGCTCTTTGCCCAGACCATCACTCCCTTTGCTCCTGCCAACAGGGATTTTTATTCAACGGGGACCTGTTATTTCTACCTTCTTCCTTAAAAAACAAAACACAACACGGAGGGAGCCAGCTTGGTGTCATCAGCCGAGCAGGCTGGAGAGGGAAAAAAATCTACCCCAAAGAGGACTTGCAAGCTTCAAAATCTACTTTTCTTCCAAAATTAAAGTAAAGTTTTTTTGGAAGAAAAAGAAGACTCAGATGTCTTGAAATGGTTCTTTTGACATTTTGTATTTTTAAATTGCCTTCTCATCCAGACTCCAATACAGCAGCAGATAAACCACACACGAGTATTTTCCAAAGCAAAACCAGAAATACTCTAGTTCATGGCTAACAATGTGCCTCACAAACCATGGGGTTCTGCCTCTCCCAGGTGTCTTTCTGACTGATCAGAGGTGTTGGAGAAGCCAGTCTGCATTTTGCAGGGTTTCAGGTAAGACAGGAGGGCATTTACTGATGGAAAAATGGTTTCACTGGCTTTTCTGCAGTAGATATTTATGTGTAGATATTAGTCCTGGAACAAACCATGCTTATAACCCCCCGCAGAATAAGAAAGTTCAGTACAACACACATACAACAGGTTTTCTCTATGGTTACTCTATTTTTATGGTTGTTTCCTTTACGATACTGGGTGTTGCAGGAGCCAAACATCAGACTATGGAAACCACCGCAGTAGACTGACACCAACTCAGTGACCATGACCTGCCCAGATGACGATCACCCCTTAGATCTGATGTTGGCAAAGCATCCCCACAGATGTGAGCATAAACCATTTGTGAAACTATTCCAGTTTCAAAGACCAAGTCAGCTCTCTCTCTCACCCTACAAAACGCACCAGGCAGACAATGCCTTGATTAAGCCTTAATAAAAAAACTAAAGCACGCGAAACATAGGAGTCTCATATGACCTGTTAGGGGGAAAATGCAGGCTACTAAGTATTTATTTGCATTACACAGCGTGTTCTCCAGCAGGAATAAAATATACCACAAGACAACAGCTCGTCAGCTTGTACAGAGAAAGGAAAACATCAGTGTGTTCAAGATTGTGGAAATGTCAATATTTCAAAAGGTAGTTTTACGGTTCAGTCAAGCACTGATAAGAAATCATTACACTTTTTAAGAATATTGATGATTACAGAGAGGCACGTAATGGAGGGAAAGCCTTCTTTTGCAGTTCATTAGTTTGTAGATGTCTAATTGACTCTTCAAGACACTTTTGCATGAGTCACTAAACACAGCTTTAGCCAGACCTTCTTCATACCAGTTATAAGCGAACCTCTCCAGCTACAGAAACTTCCTTTCCGTGTTCCCTCAATGAGTACTGACGAGTTCTGGACAGAGTTCAATATACACACAAAGTCAGCAACTCAATCGCCTACCTGTTCCAACAGCAGTAGGAGTCGCTTTAGTAGATCATGCAACAGGTTTGGAATATGTAGGTCTCTGGACAAAGTGGGTTCACCTCTTTTCCTGTCTAGGCAGGCCACGAGGATCACTTCTGCGGCAGCTCAGATCCTGCTGGCTTTACCTGTGCGTTAGGAGTGAGGGAGACGTTAAAACACAGCTCCAGCAACACAAAGCAATGGAAAGGTATCCACTGTCCTACCGCAAGGATGAGCGGGTGAGCACTGCCTTGTGGAGCTTCTCCCACTTAGCAGGCTACGAGGCCTGGAGAGGATTGCGGTGCAGCTGAAAGCACGTGGATAGCAGCGGATGTTGAAGGCGCAGGCTGGGCTCTGCAAAACAGCATTATTAAAAATGACCTCCGAGGCTATTGCAAACTTCTGTGGTCTGCAATCAACTATTAAGTCAATGAAATCATTTGTATCAAAGACATTGTGACACTGTCTGAACGTGGAAATGGAAAATAAAGAGACAGCCCTGCCCGTACATATGGTCGCGGTCCAGCACAGTGAGCGCTGCTGCTTGGTTTGCTGGAGCGCACTGGACAAGCCCGAGAGCCTGGTATTCTTGTGAGAACTACAGCAGGGAGAAGCACCGATGCATGTCTTGGGTCCAAAATACAACCCAGAACCAAGGGAAATAGAAGGCAAATGGTTTGCGGGTTCCAAGTCAAGAACGACACTCCATGCAAAGCTTCCGTATTACAGAAAGGAATTTCTAGCCCTGCAAATATGATTTCCCATCTTTATTCACCTCGGTTCTTGCTGCCCCAGGGGACTGGAAGCAGAATTATGGGGCTCTATGGAGAGATCCTACTCTCATGACACTTCTAGCCCCCGTTTTGCTGAACCAACAGCCGCGGATCGTTGGGATAACATGATTCTGACAGGCACTACAACTTTTAGTCGCTTATTGGCATGCGCAGCCCTTAGGGATTTACTCAGCGCCAGCGAGAAAAGCCACGCTGGCCTTATCAGCTGGTGCGTCCCAGCCCTCAAACCATCCCATTCAATGATTCCATGAAAACACTGGCCCAGATCCTTCCCTGCTTCAGGACAACTCATATGAGAGACTGATCCCTAGAGCTGCACCTCTTCCACATCTGCACTAAAAACGTCCTACTAACAGCGTTTTGCAAATGTTTCCTTGAAGCAGCCAATTCCTCCACACCCCAACAAAGTTCCAGCCTTAATATATTCACACAGCAGCCGTTGTGGGATGTTCAGGCTACCTGAAAGCTTTGAAGTCTTTTGCTTAACCTGCAAATATTCCCTGGCTGGCAACCCACACCACGAATGACGAAGAGCCCCCTTTGGATCCCGGGAAGCGGGCTGGGTGAGTGGAAGTCAACTGTCTAATTGTTACTCAGTTAATCCTTGAGTCAAGGTTGTATTTTATGAGAATGGCAAGAGGATCATGTTGTGGATTTTGGAAGATAGGATTGTCTGAGTGATGTTTACCTCCTCTGTCCATATGAAAAATATTAAATATACCTACCCCCTCCATCACCAACTTTTTATCTGACGAAAGGCTGCTCTGCAGGCTCCAGCCACCTCCTGCGAAGGGTTAACCCAACCACGACGTTAGGACGGTGCCAATAGGGGTGGAATCCTCCGCTTCAAAACCACGCATTGTGGAGGACACCAAATGCCTTGGACTGTATCCCTTACGACTCCTTATCAACAGGCATTCCTTACGCCCAAGTGAGCCGTTGTTTGATTTTTGATCCCTTAAAGCATGTACAAAGTACAAGTTTGGGGTAGAATATGCTGAAATGGAAAAAAGCAGGCACATTTAGATTTTGTTCTGGCTAGTTCAGTTAATCCCTGCAAAACAGGAGGACAGCAGACATTAATTTTTCATCCCGCTAAGTCTTATTGAACACATCACTACTTACTTAAAATTTAATCTATTTTTAATAGAAAAATTGATACTGGAATATGAAACATGAAGTAACACATTATTGTTCTGCAAAAGACAAAGCTTTTAAAGGCAGCACTGTAGTCTGGAAATGACTGAAAAACGCAAAAGGTTATGTCCAACATCAAAAGTAATCTCCACGCTCACCAAAGCCTAAATCATCTCGGAGCAGTAATTACTCACTGACTGGAGGTACCTTTATTTTTACAGTTGCCGTATGTTTAGTATTCATTACAGCAGATTATCACAGAATTACTGCAACAAATTTTTCCTTTCAGTAAAATCTAATTTTCAGGTAATCTGGGCCTCTTTTTCCATCCCACTTTGCAAAACCTGCTTTCATCAGCCTCCGAGCCTGATTAATTGCCAGTGACATTGGTTTCCACGTGATTTTCACTTGCATTTTATACGAGTGATATCCAAACCTCTCTTTTCCTGTAGTGCAATGCATACTTTTAGAATTCAGACCCACCAAATGTGTGTGTGCACGGAGGCAAGGACGGCTCCTTTTCTTTCCCACACAGGGCAAACAGCCGGGCTTTAAAGGCTTCATAATTGGGGACTTTGCCTGATTGGAACACGAGATGCATTTGCTTGGTTTTGCTGCAGAGTCAATTATAAACACGCAAAATTCAAAGCGTGGATGACCAGGCCACACTTAGCAGAAATAAAAAGTCTACAGCCAATTAAAACAGAAAAAGGGCGAGCGCTCGGTTTTCCCCCCTGCGCTGTTTCTGATGTCGACACAACCGAAGCCACCCCAGAGCGGCGACTCAGTCTGGCCCTGCCAAAACAGAGCAGCTGCCCTAAAAGCCAGACGTCCTTGCCACTATTCCCCGCGTCGAAGACGCGACGGCTCAGCACGCAGCGCTCCTTGCGCCATGCTGTCACTTCCTTGTAGGAAAATCAGTCCCTGGAAGATGCAGCTCAAACAGACAGGAGGACAAATAACTTCACAGCATTAAAATCCTGACATTTGTGCCTCTTGTCTTTCCAACAGGACTATCCGGGTCTCTTTTTGTGGACCAAACACTTAAAAATTGCGATTGAAACAGCACAAACATTGTTTTTGTTATTCTTCCCATAATCTAATCATTACGTGAGAAACATTAAACTAGACATTTGACTTCATTGATCTTTTCATGGACTAACGGTACAGGGGGTCATTTTCTGCCTAGACTAATTAATTGATAGACTAATCCATTGATTAGGTTCTCCATAGCATAGTTGGTATTGATGAACACTGAATTGTTTCCATCAGTTGTATTAGTTTGCACCAATTACTTTGGCTGTTTCACTTAAGCAATTACGATAGCTCAAAAGCGACAATCAGATCCTCAGCTGGTGTAAATCAGGGTCTCTCGACTGAAGTCAGAGCACTGTGCTGTTTTACCGAGTTCAGTTATTGGGTCTTTAAGATTTAATCACGACCTTTAAAATATCCAAACTAATAACAAGGATACGCGAGGCAAAGGACATGACGTTAGCCTGAATGTTTTCATCGCGGCAATGAAGAGCTTATGTTCAGATGTGTAACTTGGTTCCTAATTCGTGCACAGTCCTAGAATGGTGTCAGGTACAAAGTAAGGTACCTGCACACACAAACAGTCATTGTAAGTCACACCAAAGTTAGAAGCTCAATAGACTCCCATTTTCCACACCTGGGTTCTGTGGAAATGAGATCCTAAGAACATTATGCTGCCACGCTGACACCGCCTTCCAGATACACGAGAAGTAGCCCTGCCACCTCCTCGTATCATAGAATCATGGGATGGGTTGGGTTGGACAGGACCCCAAAGCCCACCCAGTGCCACCCCCTGCCATGGGCAGGGACCCCTCCCACTGGGTCAGGGGGCTCCAAGCCCCATCCAGCCTGGCCTGGAACCCCTCAATATGCTCAATCTGTGTTTAGATACCTGTGAGTTTTGAGATCCTCGTCTTGATGTGGGACTTTAGGAAGACACAGTGATTCATTTTCACTTCTGGATCAGCATGGAAAGAACATCCTGATACGGACACTGCTGCTCCACCTATTGAGCAGAAACAACAAAGACACAGGGTCATCAACACATTGACCGTGAAAAGAAGAGTATTGTAGGGGAATTGAATAACTGCTACGAATTTTCAAAATAAAGACCAAGCAAGAATAAGTAAATCGAACTGATTGTTCCTTGAACAGGCCCTCCCTAACAAATGATTCTTCAGCCAACCCAGGGACTCACCACAGTACATGGACATTACACAAGGAGGAGACACCGACCTGATTTTGAAGCTTATGATAACAAAATCAGTTTCCTTTCAGAAACAGGGCACTTACGTCAAATTGGTTGGTGTTGCAAAACTTAAATTGATTTAAACTTTTCACTCCTCTCAGGTCTGCTCTCCCTAGGATATTATGGACAAAATGTGTCTGTGTGGGAGGCTGTTTTCGTGCTCTAGATCTCTCTCCCAGCTCTGAATAAACAAAGAGCTCATCGAATACAGGCATTAACAGTTAGTTCCTCCTTTTAAAGTCTCCAATCAGTGGTTCTCATCTTTGCATGCAAAGATAGAAAATGATGTACTCTCCGGGGACACCAGCAACAAAAAGTAGTGTCAAGAAGGAGAAGATTATGCTGAGGCAGGTTCCTCAACACTGCTCTAAACCCAATTACTTCCCACGCTCGCAGAGGCTTCAACTTCGATGCGTGGTACAGGGTAAAAGAAAAATTCATTAAAATAAGTGCTGCTCCTCAGACCAAAAAGAAGCTCCTACACGTGCCCTGTCCATGGCATTTGGGTTTGCCCCAAACCCGTGTAGATGCCAACGCAGAGGTTGTATTTGTAACGTTTTTTCAGAACACAGGACTGCAGAGTCCATCATTGTGCATACGGACTCCGTGGGCAAAACTGAGGATGGAGAGCAGAGTCACTGACGGGTATCCCGTAAAAAGAAGGCTTTGCACCCTTCACACATACGTGCAGCAGAGAGTGATTTGCAACCCAGAATTCAATGACATGTAATTAAAATCAATAGAAAATCGACATTACAAACCCAAACCAAATTAAAGCACAAATTTAATTTCTGCTTCTCATTCTGGCATTGGAAATGGAGGATTTGCTCTGAAGATATCCTGCAAATAGACTCGAAATACCGGCTACGTCTGAAGCAATATTTCTTAATGTAGCCCAATTAGCATTCCCTACATAGGAAGAGGGTTGATCTGTTCTCTTGGCTGATTTGCTGTATGGAATAACCCGGCCTGATTCTGATCCCAGGCCGGTTTTACACACACGCCTTTACTTTGTCCTAGTGGGATTTATTCTTGATTAGTGGCAAAACAACAGAGCAACAAGCACTGTAACTTCACATAAAACCAGGTCCCATGCACACAATAAGCCCCAGAACTCTGTAACTTTTCTACTTGAATGTTCTGTTTTTTGTAAAACCATGCAGAATATGCAAAAGCAGAATAAATCTTTCTTATTTTCATAATTTTGATCAGTTCATTCAGGTTTGCCAGCATTGCTTGGGCTGTCACGCTCAGTGTCTGCAACCTGTCGGTTGGCCCACAGCTGTGAAGTGCAAGAAGCTGAGATTTAGAAAGCCCTGCAGGGACCTTGCACGACTTTGGTTGTATCTCTGTTGTTGAGATGTACCTTTGTTCAGGATCTGCATAGAACCACCTCATTTGCATCCTCAGCAGCAGGTTTTCATCTTAAGGAAACATTAGGGTAGAGCTTTGTGCTCCTCACTTACAGTCATGGTCAGATGGAGCTTCGTGCTCCTCACTAACAATCATTTTTTTCCTTTTCCTTTTTTCTTCCTCTGGGTAATGTCAAAACATCAAGTTTCCTTACAAACCAAGAAACGAGCTACAGAATGTGAGATGAAACTCCTACCCTGTTCATCTCCGCTTTCTGATTACAAAGAGTTCACCACCAGTTGTTTCAGCAGAACTCCCAGGTCACCAAACCCACCCAATGTTTAAATCAATTACAACTCAACATATTATAGTCCTTGTGCTTCAAAAATATGCTTGGAGGCTGCCAGAAAAGCAACACAACTTGAATGTATTATTTACTGTTACAATTTTCACCAGGGAAGTTCGTTCTGCCTTCAGAGTGACAGTAAGAAACAATTACTGCAAAGGGTACACACTTCTCTAATTTAGTTTTCAATAGTTGATGAATAAAACGGGAAGTGTTGACCACAGCAGGTCACAGAAAAGCCACCTGAGTAGCGTTCTGCTCCCCTCTGACAGGTTCTACACCGCATAAGGATGGTCCTACACGATGTCTATCCATGCAAAAGCTTGGTTTCTCATTATTGTTGAACACAGCAGAAATCCGCCTGCTTGGTCTGAGCAACTGTTTCTCAATCAATAATTAAGTAACTTTAAGGTCCAGATCTATATGAGGATATTGATATTTTCACTGAAAATGAATCAATATGAACAGGGGAAAGCATCTGAGTAAGCCTTTTTAATGGCAGTGTTTTGGCTGTGAGAAGTAAATTAATTGATTAAATGAATGACAAATATTGGACAACCAAAGTAAGGCTTTTCACACTTTCACAAACCTTTTAAGCAACTCTTCAATTCTTTTCTTTGTTTCCCAACTTTTCTCCAACTTTGTGGTTTTTTTAGTTTGCTTTCCTTTCTGCAAGTTTGCAGTGCAAGTTGTGTCTTTGTTATTTTACATTAGTGAGGAGAGTTCAGGTGAATTGTGGCAAAAGAAAAGAGCACGCTGAGAGTTAAGGAAGGGCAGGCATTTCTGGGTGATAAACTGTGAGGGATCCTGCTGGAAAGGCCACAGCGAGAGAAAGACCTAGGAGACTGCAAGGGAAAAATCTGAAGAGAGATGGGAAACGGGAAGGGAGAGGAAAATACACAGAATCATGGAATGGTTTGGGTCAGAAGGGACCTCAAAGCCCACCCAGTGCCACCCCCTGCCATGGGCAGGGACACCTCCCACTGGACCAGGGCCTCCAAGCCCCATCCAACCTGGCCTGGAACACCTCCAGGGATGGGGCTTCCATGCTTTGTTTGGGTGGACGAGAAACAGTTCCAGATAGGTCTCTACCATCTCCTACAGAAACAAATTCCTACAAAATCCAAAGTATATGAACTGGGCACAAGGACAAACCCTCCAGCAGTTCCCACGGAGATATCTCTGCTTACACAGGCCTTACCTGGCTCCCCCAAGCTTTCTGGGCTCGCAGCACGCTGGTACCCATGCACCAACGTTGACTCATGCAAAGGCTGTGCCTGCACGTCAAACCAGAGGTGCCTCATCTTTTGTGGGTGAATGAGTAGCAGTTTGCTGAAGGTTTGTCCTTACGGCTCAGGCCAGGGAAGTGCTGATGCTCCCCCAGGCTCTGATGTTTTACAGCTCTCCAGAAACAACAGCAGGAGTTCCTGGCCAGGAAGCGTAAGCCAATGTTTTAAATGATACAGTAAAACCCCAGCAAACATCGGGGCTCCAGGTCTGGCTCAGCTTCTGGAGGCTGATGGCCAGTAGCATTTTACATCATCTTGGAGTGGGGCTGCGTGTCTGAAGGGCCACTGGCTTCGAAAACCCCTCAGCAGTGGGAAATCCGCTGTGGTCCACAGCCTCACCAGCCACTGAGGTTGGTGAGGCTTCCACGGGAATGGAGAAGCCAGAAGGAGGCAACAGTGAAGAGGTCAAGAGAGAAAAGTGACTCATAGAATCATTGAGTTTGGAAAAGGCTTCTAAGATCGTTAAGTCCAAGTGTCAGCCCAACCCCACCATGCCTACTAACTCCCTCCTTCCAGTCACACTTCTTTCCCATGTTCTGAGCTAACAAATCCCATTTCAGTTGCTGGGAGCAGGTCCAGCATAGCCTTGCCAAGGTCCAACCCCCGAACGAGAAGGGAACGGACACCCTTTCTCTTCAGGCACCTTTACAGAGCAAAGGCAGTGGAGAGATGCAAATGGATATGTGAGACAGCAGAAATGCCATCTTCATTCGCCCAAATTTCTTCCTAGTGGAGGAGACGGTCAGCTTTCCTAATCTCCCGAGCCTTTCCTTTCACCTTCTTGTTCCCTCTTGCCCTTTTCTCTGTTTTATTCAAGTCCCCAGGGTTTTACCATTACGCAGAGATTTCTTTTTATCGTAAAGGGGGTCCAAGTGACGGAAGCCGCGCGTTGGCCCTTTGTGCATGCAGCTATCAAACGGCGGCACATGTTCTCAGGCCATTACTGTTGTTGCTGGTCATAGAATAATTCCCCACTGCTCCTCGGCTCCTGTGAGCTATTCTGGGGCCCTCAATTTTCTGAAAATATTTTTGAGTTGGGTTTTTATTATTATTATTATTATTAAATGGACACACGTTCTCACCTGTTAAGGTTGAAACTCCACTTTTCCATTTGGCTCTGCCCCTTTTGGAATTGTATGTCCCCTGTGGTGTGCAGCTCAGAAGTGTTCACTTACGTACTGGTAAGGGAGAAAACAACAAGAAATAAAAAGAATGACTGTGTGACAGAATGGAAAATATTGAACTACAAAAATGACCTCGAAGCTGCACAAAGAACTTGCATGATACAGGCACAACCCACTCCTAAATAAATATTCATCTGCCTCGCATGTAAAATTGAAAATTAATGTTGGAGAGGGTACACAATCCACTTTCCAGTGTAAAATGTTTTTCCCTTTCTTTTTTTAATCAGCATTCAGCACTCCGAAATCACATGTCCCATTTTAAGCACTGAAGATGTGACTGCTTTGGCTATTTAAAAAAAAAAATCCTATTTAATATTTATGCAACAAAATCCGATGATTCCTGATGTGTTTCAGTTTTAATCATAATGCAGCATCACAATTCGTACAAAACCCGTGCCTTTTAGCTGTTCAACATGGCACAAAAGCTGTCTGTCAGAGCAGGTAGATATGACTTCCCTGGCTCCAAAATGGTACAAATCCCAGTGCCTGACACTGCTAAAACTGTTATTTTCAGAGCACAACCTCTGAACTAATTAGCCAACTTTTACAGCTCCCCAGGCTGGCTGCGAGGTTCTTTCACAGACATCCAGATCTACAAGAACAGCAGGCAAGAAAATCAAAATCAAAGCAGAAAGCAAAGGGAGAAAAATCCAGATGGAACACGAGATGTAGCTTCTTCATGCTGGGAGGGGGAATCTCCCCTTGCGCAAGGTCTGGTCCCACCCTACGCACACAGCCAGACAGGGCGAGCGCAAAACCCTTCCGCCCCTTCCTAACTCACACCCTTCAGCTCTGGATTCCGGAAGGAGGTGCTGAGTGCAGGTTAGGTTCCCTGGCACTCTGACTTTCATCCACTCTACATCCACTCCCTCAGGACAGGGTGACATTAAGGGATTCTCCACCACGACAAGCAGGCGCTGCGACCCGGGCTGCGCGCTGTCCCTTTGCGCCACCCCCGTCTCTTCCCGGCTGCTGCTAAAGGCCAGAGCACAGTCCTCAGTCCCCACGCTGCCAACATCCAGGGCGCACGCGGATTGCTCGGCTCTTCATCGGCACAGTGGGGCAACACGGCTGAGATCGCTGGGGCAGCTGGGCCACTTACTGAGCGGTGGGTACCACCGGTAGGCATCTTGGTGTCAGGCTGTGACCTGGGTTAAGTCTTGATAGGCAAAAAGGTGCAGCTCCTCCAAGCACACTAATTCGGCTGCAGAAGCCAAATATTTTGCAAGAAGCCTTGGGATGTGCTCTCTGGCTGCCTGGACAAACTTGGTGGGACAGCCCTGGCACCCCTACTGAGGGCATCCCTCAGTGCAGCCTCTGCTCAGAGAGTTTCAACAACCCACCTCCTCTCTGCAGTAGGAAATGACTTGCACCCTCCCAGAGACCCTCGAGTCCTCTTCTCTGTTTGATCCTGGCAGTGCCAAGGCAGCTAAAATGCTGCAGGCGTCCCAGGAAAACCTACGCTGGGTGGTGCTCCTACATGAGGTTTGGTTCTAAGCCGGGTGATATGTGACACGCAAAAATTTCTTTACTGACAGAGTGGTGAAGCCCTGGCAGAGGCTGCCCAGGGCAGTGGTGGAGTCTCCATCCCTGGAGGGGTTCAAAAAACATGGAGATGTGGCACTTGGGGCCATGGTTTGGTTGTCACAGTGGGGTCAAGTTGACAGCCGGAATGGATGAGCTTAGAGGTCTTTTCCAGCCTCAGTGATTCTATGATTCGTTGATTCTACATGTTACAAGATAATGGGTAGAGGGCAGTTACATCCCTTTACAATCCCAAACCAGCAAGAAAGAAGGAATATGAGTAATAAAACACGTTGAGGAGCATGAAAGAAAAAGTATTGCCCTGGGTTCTCTCTAGATATTCTTGGACTTCCCCCCACGGCAGATTTCTGACCCTCTCGGTTATGGCCTTCTCAGCTATGTCCACATCTTTCTCACCACCTGGCTCTCACCCTGTGTGTGAACAGTATTAGCAAGGATAAATGAATTATCTGGTCATTTTTCCTGCTTTTCTTTGTAGAGAACAGATAATAGTACGGTACAAGTGAAAAACCCCAATTATTCTAGTTGTTGCAAGATTCATTAAAGCAATGCTTCTTCACGGTACTTCAAACATGGTTCTCAGAGCTCTCAAACAGCTTTTGTTAATAGTCAAACAAAATACTGCAGTAATCCTTTAACTCTCTTGTGTCAGATTATCAGTTATTTCAATAAAGTGTTAAAATCTCCATCACTGGCAAAAACGAATCGTGTCTTCTTGGTCAAACTTGCATGAACATGCCCAGACTGCGCCGGGAAAGACTCTGAACCAGCACAGCGTAGGCGCTGCTGTTTGGGATTGCCAGTGCACCTGAATCCGCATTTTGCACCTATAGTGATCTCTCCCTGTATCTCTATCTCTGTTTCTCTCCAAAAGGTTTTCATTTTCAGCCCCATTTTTAGAATAATTTGTCACATTACAATCTACTCTAAATAAAATCTCACAATTTAGTCCTTTCTTCTCAAATCTGTTAATTAGTAAACCTGATTCTCCCAGATAGCGCGTTTAATTCATTTGATAGTCACGAATCATCATATTTTTTCTATCTTTCATTTACATGGCTTTCAAAATACTCGATTTCGGCTGTATAATAAAGGCTGCGATACGACAAGTAGAGTTCCTCCTGTCTAGGGGAGCAAGGTGGGATGGTTTATCTCTTCAGGTGACTTTGGGCCTCATTCTTTGAGGAGAACAAGTTTCTTCTGTCATCTGTAAATATGCAACAAGACACTGACGCAAAGTCCTGACACATTAATAATTTCACAAAGTATTTGGGAGGCTTACAGTGAGCACTCACATTTCTGTGTTGTCAAGAATGCAGACTCATTTTTCTAGAAGTTGGAGCTGTTGCTACAGATGTGTGAAGAGTATTCCAGAAAGGCAGTTCCACCTGTAGCTGAGAAAGACCGGATTTCACTAAGTTCCTTTACAGGGATTGGTGTTAACCCTTGCTATAAGAAGGTACTCATTACCTATAGCCCGCGAGGGGTGAAGGACAAGTGGCATTGAGAGATCTCACATACAGAGATACATCAACATCTGCCCAGTTCGTTTCTGTCTGACCTAAAGAAATGGAGAAGTCAATGCATCACAGATTCCACCGATGCACGCCAGGGCTCTGATACAACGCAAACCCACACAAAGCGCGGTGAACAGCATCAGTCTTTCTCTAGGAAAAACTGAGGGAAAGATATCGTTACCATACGCAAGGAAGGAGACAGCGCGTGTGCTTAACAACGCAGAAGAGCCATCCAACCCAGTCTGAGTGGGGACTCACAAGTCTTATAAACCCCATTTTTTCCAGGGTCCCTAAATGAAATACATTTATCATTTATACATCCAACCAGTATTTGGCGAGAGTGTGCTGCCAATCTAGAGAAAAAGGAAGACAGTTTGGGATGACCTGCGAGGGTGCTGGACATGAGCAGTGCCTCTCAGAGCTTGGGGTGGTGACCAGAGCTTGGTCCCAGACCTGGATTCCAGTGCTGCTGCGGGAACTCCTCAGCCATAACCAGCACAAAGCCCCTACCACGCAGCCAGGGCAAGCTTCACGTTTCCCAAGGGAGCTCTGATTTTGTCTCACAGCCCTTATTTATTCCCAACAACTAAAACATCAGAACACCCAGCAGCATCTTGTTTCTGTTCAGTTATTGAAGAAGTATCTACAAAGGGGCAAAGACGCCATTCCTACAGTCACAAATGCCACTGAATCCCTCAGAACCAGAGAAACTGGTGTTAAATCAAATGACAACACAACCAACTGTGACGTCTGAAGAGAAGGACCAAACCATGGGGAACAGTGCAGTGCAATCAGTACTCCAGACATACCCCATGCTCCATCTCGCTCACTTCAGAGTCATCAGGCTTCTGAGAACACCCTGAGCATGGGTAAATCCAAAAGACTCCAAAATTAATCCTGAAAGATGGTAACAAAAGTGTTAGACCATATCACCTACTCACCTACATCTCTGAGAGCATGGGGATGTCACAGCACCGAGAGGCTGAGATTCTGCACTGAGATGCTCACAGACAAAGAACACTTGAAGAGCCTTGGTCCAAATGTCCATTTAACGTATCCTGCGGAATGCAAAGAAATAAAAACATTAAAATCATGGAAGAGATGTCATTCCATCTGTGAGAAAATCATGAGGCAGGAATACCACACTGCACTGGATATTTGTCGTTAAATTATTATCTTATTACTGTAATGATTACTGAGCTTACTTATGATCAGAGTGTGACCCAGACATGAAAGCATTTCCCCTTTACAACTAAATGAAGGACCTGCCCCACTGGGGTGGACCTTGGCAGGGGGATTATTGCATCCAGTTTCCCTGGTCTCTCTTTTACTGCTCGCCTACATGGAACTCCCACTGATGGAGGGTAATGGAATGGCAAAGTGACTTACTCGGGAAAATACAGGGCAAGAATTTACCATAAGGTTTGAAATAAGCCTTTCTTTAGAGGAGGGAACATAGAAGAGAGTACCCTATTTGGAGGAACAAGATCAGAAGCATTAAAAAGCCTATCCCTTATTTCAAGCTTCCAGGCACACAGTGTTGTGTCCACAGACGGTACGTGGCCTCCAGATGTTCTCAGATACTTTCTTTTGCTTCCCCACCCATGTGGGGTCCCGTTTTGAGTGAACGGCAAAACTTTGACTGTATTTTAGTAGAGCAGAATTCACGCGTAGCTTTTACACCAAGCTGCCTGGGACAAAACCTCTACAAACAGGAATTTCTGCTTTTCAAATCTATTAAATCCAGCTCTGAGTTGGTGGCACAGATTTGAGGCTAACACGCTGTTTGATTTCTCTTAACATGACTAGATCCGTGAAGCATGCATGTGTGTCTTTGTGTCCCCTCTTGTACCCATTTCTCTTGCATTTCACATTTCTGTCAATATAGCCTCCAATATTTGAACCCACTGATAGAACAGATGCAGTAATTGCAAACAGCTGTAAAGTATTACTCATCTTGCTAATCAAAATGACTTTCTGCTAAATAAACCATGAAAAAAGCTTTTCCACCATCAGTGCAGTGGAGTGGAAATGATACAGCCTGTAAAGAGTCCACCATGGAAGTAAAATCAACAGATCAAGTTTTCCGACAACAGCGATTGTACACGCTACCGCGTGTTTCCAAAATCAAGAAAGAAATTTCTCGATGTTTAGAAAAATGAATTTGTGTAACGACACAAATGTTCCTCCAGGTATTTTACATGATACCTCCAGATACAGCGAGCCTTGACGAACTGCTTTGTGCTTTCTCAAGGTCCATAAACCAAGAGGAGATAATTGCCCCACATGGTTTTGCTCGATGCGCATCGCATGCTATGCTATTTTATTTCTTTTTTAGCCTGAGTAGTATATACCCACGTCAGACGTGACAAGCTGAGCTTACGGGAAGAACAGAAAAGGAGAAAAGGCTGGTGAATCTCCAAAAACAAGTTTGAGGTGGGGGAGGAAAATCACTCCTGAGTAAAACTCATGGCTGCTAACTTGAGTCTTTCATTAGTCTGTCCCCTAATGAGAAAGGTCCTTTTCTAGCTCATTGTGCTTCAGTTATCCCATTTTCTAAGTCATATTCTTTAATTCTTAAAAATGCTATTAGAAAAGATACCATCTCTGGTTATATCCTCTTCCTCTATTCCCTTCTGCCACTTAAGCACTTATTGCTGTGGGCCACTCCTGTCTAAAACACTCCTGAGGAAACAACTTAGCCCGGAGTTATTCCTCTCCCTTCTTTGGGTCACACTGAATTAGGAAGTAAGCAATCTTCTCCCAGCGCTTTCTGGTACCATAAATGATTTGCTGGGACCCTCAGCTCTTCTGTTATGAAATGTAACTAGAAGTTAAAAGGCATATAAATTACAGCTGTGCTAATTTGGTGGAGCATGATGAACTTCCTACTACCAAGCTGATATATCCGCAGCGCGGGGAAGAAAAGAGAAGAGTAAACGAGACACATATCTGATTATAGCACAGAAGCAGAAAGAGTAAATCTACCTCCTCTCTCTGAAACACCTTGTTCTGCAGCACTGGGTGCACTCTGCATGGCAGGACACACCAAGTTCTCTACATCAGTTGCCTTTCTGCCCCAGTTTCTGCTCCGTTTTCCCCACCCCAGGTCTTTTTTGTTTTCTTTGCCTTGACTCTTTGCTGCTGTCACAGTCGTCCATGCACATTCGGTGCCGTGGTTGCAGCAGCGTAACCTGGTCACACCAAGACACCCCAGGAGAAGCACTGCAGAACTTCAAAAACCACAGCATCGCTGCCACAGGCAGAAGCGGCAGCAACAGAGGAGACAAGGTCACTGTTTAGCATAACATCACCAACAGGGTGACGTGAGCCTCTCTATTAAAAGGGTCACTGTAAGACAACCAGAGAGTAGTTATTTCTCCCACGATATTCCTCTCCTCGAGGTTGAGAGAAAGCACCAGAAGTGCTTAGAAAGTCTTCATCAACTCACTTTACGTTTCCATCATTTCTCCCTCTTGCTCCGCCCACTTTCCAGACCATTCTTTGATTTTTGAGCAAGGAATGAAACTGGGAAAAGGGGCCCTGTTTTATCAGAAGCTGCATCCTTCTGACAAATAGTGCATGGAGGATGTGAAAGTACGTCAGCAGCAAACAAGGCTCAGCACCTTCACATTGCCAACACCCCCCGAACTGCTGGTAGCAGAGGGCATAATTTTCACTTTCCCATGGAATTCCGTGCTACCGGGGGCTGCACTGTTCGTGGGTTCCACAGCAAGGGAGTGCATCTTCCCACAGTTACTGGTAGTACACCTATTTTACAAATAAACAGAAGGCTATAAAGACCCTTCTGGGTGTGTGAATCGCTACGCACTGCGGTCATCCTACAACCCCTCTTGAAGAACTGACGCTGCACCTGACACAAATGAGCTGTGCTTGCCCTCACTGCCTCGCCTGGCCTCCCCAGCCCAGCCTACGGTCTCTCACGCTCTGTTCAGTCTAAGGCAACAAGGCTTCAAATGATCAGGCAGCAACGCAGCAGAGCCAGGCTCAGACCTCAGCCTCTCAAGACGCAGCAGGTTTCAGAGCTCTTCTTCATCTGCCTCCATGCAGGTTTTCAAGCAAGCCTTGCACAACTCCACAATGCCAGTGCCCACTTCCTAAGTCAGTCACAGTGTAGGATAAAGAACTCCGTTTTTCCAGGTTCTCTCCACCTACAACTCTCAAACCAGGCACCTTGGCCCTTTGCTTTCCCCTGACCATGCAATTACACATCTTTCCCTCCGTAGCCTCTGAGCAGGCTCCCATGGCTCTGAAAATGAATCTGCCAATTGCATTTCTCACACCTTACAGCTCCTTTCATGGCAACATCCCCTCCTGTTCCACATACAATCATTTACTCCCTCATAACTCAGAGTCTGGGCTTCTCCTCCTAGAAGTTTTTAAGGTGTAACATCACCTCAAAGTGTGGGAACTGACTAAACGAGGTCAGACTTAGGTGGAGAAGTGGGAGAGTCTTCCCAGAAGAGGCTGACGAGCAGGGATTGGAGTCACCATCCCTGGAGGTGTTTAAAAGATGGGTGGATGAGTTCCTTAGGGACAGGGTTTAGTGGAGAGACAGACACGGTTGGACTCGGTGATCTCAGAGGTCTCTTCCAACCTTAGGATTCTATGATTCTATTCCTGAGACAGACTGGGGAGCAGGAAAAGGAATGACGACCTTAGGTGTTTTAGATGGACTCGATGATCTTGGAGGTCTTTTCCAACCTCAGTGATTCTACGAAATGAATTTCTGGGAAAAGATTTCCTTTGGGCAAAACCAGAAGCTATAACTCATTTCACAGTGCTTTTGTCTCCTCTTACTGACATCAAGAGCCTAAGAAATCCAGGCACAGTCAGACTGTGGTGATCCTCGTTTAGGAAGAGCTCCCTTACTGGGGAAAACCACCCAAGAACTTTCCTGAACTGAACACGAAGTGAACCCTCCACACCTGCATTGTGGTACCCAGGAAGAAAAGGTTACACAAGATGCCCTTCACAACCCATTAGCAATATAAGCACTCATTACCAGCAAGATGTGTTTCATGTCAAAGAGCCACTTGGGCAGGAGTGACACTTGAGGTAATTAAGAATGTATTTACATTTTATAGAGCCATCGATGCCCTTGTATCCTATATTAAAAGTGTTTTCAGGGTATTTTCACTGTCTATAAATATGAAACTGGTTAACTTGCACTTGGTCTGCAAGCTGCCTGCCATGGCTGCAGGCTGCTGGCAAGCAGGAAGGAGCAGACCAGAACCCACCTATTTCCCACCTATTTCTCTTTTCTGGGTATGTTTCCAGTTACTATATTATACATCTCTTAATTTTATGAATGAAAAATAGAACCCAAGAAGTGTCAAAAGTCTCAAAATGGTGACAGTAAGGAATAAAAGGTCTTGATTTAAATGCACTTTTTACTAAAAAATAGGCTTGGAGTGATTTTTCAGTCATTCATTTCTAGAGCACTTCCCTATCCTTCTGCAATGAACTTCAAGTGCAAACCAGATCCAATATTCTGCATCCATTTCTTTAAGTTCTGCCTATGCCTGTTCTTACTGTTGTCCCAGAGGGTTCCTACCAGACCCAAGCCCAGGAACAATAAAGAACAATCCAAACTCATCACAAAATCACCCTCAGAAAGTAACAGGAATTAATCAGCTGAACAGGCAGTCTTCCATTGCAACCCTTGTTATTTAGACAAGTGCAGCTAATATACATAATGTAGCCATAAATAATTAAGTAAAATAAATTACAGCCCAACAAAGTTCACATTAAACAAGACAGGCCTCTCTGGAAGCCATGCGGGACTTCCTATGGGAAGATGAGAGTGAAAAAAGAAAGAACATGGCTCACATGATGTGTCTGTGTCTCTAATTTTTAAAGACGATACCTCCTCATAGTAGAGCCCCTCGCCTTAGAGAGCCGGACCACGCTCCAGCTGAACCGAGCTGTAAACCAGTGCGGAAATGAAAAACGAGAAAGGCATGAGCACGTACCTTTGGCATCGCGCTGGCGTGGTAACTCTTACTGTCATGGCTCACGAACCCAACAGAAGGAAGAAACTCCACCTAGAGCTGTAAATTCTGGTCAGCTCAATTATCTCACAAGTTGCAGCCTGACTTAAGTTATTCAGAGCAGAGAAAGGCAGATCCCTGATGCACCCTTCGTGTCACTGGACAGGGTGAGAACAATAAATCGGTCATTGGGAAACACTGTTTCCTGGATAAGGAACAGCATATTTCATATTCTCCTCTCGTTGCTGCCTCTTGATGGCAGTAAATGGTTTTGCCACGGCTGTCAAACCTCAGCAGAGAAGTCCTGCGAGCAAAGGAGAGTCTATTTCCAGTCACCTTCACCTTCACGTCACCAACAACCCTTTCGTCTGTGGTGGCTGATGTCACACACCCTCCTGGCTCTCAAGCAGCACCAAGCACCTCTGTGACTTGTCGGTATTAGAGCCTACTGGGAGCCTTTTGCTGCAGAGCATCAGGCCATGCTGACCGAGCCCCACCAGCAAGTCAATAGTTTGGAAGCGGTTCTGTTTTCCCCAGGTAATTGCACTGGGTCCCAGGAGTGCAGACGTGGCATTCCCAGGGCATCAGAGTGCCTTTCAGGAGAATCCCATCAGGGTTTGGCGTTGCTGACTGTTTGCTTCTCCCTTCAGCACTTGACATTCCTCAGTGAAAAAATCAGCTCAGATTTTCAACCCATCTCTCACTTCTAATAAGAAGAAAAGTCAACAACATCTCCATCTCTCTATCCCGGATTGGCTTTGTGACCAGGGGAGCGGAGCAGCAAATGACATTGTCCTCTTCAGTTCTTCCGTTCAAAGATCTGACTCCCACATCCTGCAGGTTTGTTTTTTTCCTGCCTGTGGGAGGGGGTTGGAACTGGATGATCTTCAAGGTCCCAAACCATCCTGTGATTCTATGATTCCTCTCGGTTCAGGCTGTTGTCAAGAGTCTGTGGCCTCATCTTCAGAAGGGTGGCTCCTGCTGAAATCAAGGCCTCCGAAAATTCAAGCCCGGGTATCTCAGTGGCTTGAAAAGGACCTGCATGTAGAGAGCAAAGGGATAATTAACAAACTGCCTTCTAAACATAGACACTGTCACCCTAGAGTAGAGTCACGGTGCCCGCTCGAATTGCCACCCAGCTCCTGCCCAGCTGATTTCCTGGCTGGGTAGAGAGAACACCACGATTTGCAAAATGAACGTGGTGCTTTCTGCAGATTTTTCAGTCCAAGTCAATGGCTTTGCTCCAGCAATCACTGCTTGTCTGATAAGCAACCCGATCTGAAGATGTCCCTGCTCACTGCAGGGGGGGGGAACTGGATGACCTTCACGGTCCCTTCCAACCCAAACCGTTCCATGATTCTACAACAACAAAGGACCCACAGTGAAAGGCAACAGGGAGCCAACTCATCCCCCAGCAAGAGGACGGGAAACCATTTCTCAACACGTTCAACATCGCACACATTTTAGCATTAAGCCAAGAGGGGAGATTGAGATGAGATCTCAGGCAGAAATGTTTTGCTGTGAGGGTGGGGAGGCCCTGGCCCAGGGTGCCCAGAGCAGTGGTGGCTGCCCCATCCCTGGAGGGGTTCCAGGCCAGGTTGGATGGGGCTTGGAGCCCCCTGACCCAGTGGGAGGGGTCCCTGCCCCACGTACATATCCACACGGAGGGGCCCGCACTGGGGATGACGTGAGGAGCCTCCCCAGGTTTTAACGAGAGGGCCCCTTTGAGGCCTCCTCACGCCCTGCGAGCAGCAAGCGTAGCTGGATGGATTCCCTGCTCGAAGTTTTACACGTCAGGACAGTGGATACTGCAGATAATTAACAAAAGAACAGTTATGCTCACGGATGGAGACTAAGTATTTGCAAGGGGCAGTGATGAGCTGGGGCTGGAGATACTAAACCAGAAGAGGTGGGAATGGGGGAGGACCAGCAGAGAGCAGCCATTTTTAGTACCGGTATCTCGACACAGGGACAGCTCTTGCTACAGTTCCTGAAACTTGTTATTCTACCTAATAATTCATCTAACGACGTGGGTGAAGAGCCTCACAGAACATGTTTTTGCTGGGTACAGTAAAACTGCCAGGCTATCTGCCAGGATTTATTTCTGATTTGTTTTGAGGTTCAAGAAAACCAACCAAACATTCCATAGCTCTGTCAAAAGACATTTACATTGCCCCTAAGCATTTCAATTATACGCACCAGACAGAGCCATAAATTGTAAGATATACATAGATAAATCAGATAATATGTGGCAAACAAGGAGTAGGGCAGCAACATCAGCTCGCATATCAGAATCTTAAAGAGCAGAGACAATTAAGAGGCGAGGCAAAGAAATAAATATCCTGCGAACCTTTCAAAGGGTCGACTAAATTGTGTTTATTTTAATATTGTTTAACAGCAACACTTAATAAAGAGAACATCGTGATTGTGTGAACTAAATTTTCAGGCGTAATGAACGCTGCAAACTTAACCTGCCAAGTTTAAATGGGCTCCAAAGCCTTGGCAGAGATGCAAGAGGAATTATTTGATAAAGGTGACGGGTTTTCACACCTGGAAATAATGTTTTTCTTCCAGGCTCTCTTGATCAACAGCCTGTATCCACACGTTACAGATATCATCTCAAGACCTTATGGTGTATACTTGTCACTACTTGCATAACTTACTGGGGACAGCGGATCACAGAGATTTGGAACGTAATTTCCCACACTACAGGAGATTAAATAGACCACACTGGAAGAAGGCAAGAAGCAGCTACGGCCCCTGGATAACAGAAAGTGAACTTCAACAAGTTTCTAGATCATTTATTCAAGAAATGTGGTCTTGTCTCCTACAAAATTTAGACATAAGTATCCTGTGCAGCAAGGAGCGGGATTTGATTTAAGCAATTAATTGCAGAGGAGTGGATTTCTGTTACGGCTTTCTTGGCACAAACTGGAATCGTTACATAAATCAGCTGGAGAGCAGCAATTTTACCAATATAAAGATTGATTGAACGTTCACAGCTCGAGTTTGTCCTGTTCCCCATACTCATCAATACAGAAGCAGCTGTGATCTGAAAGCTTTTCTGGGGTAAGAGGCAACACTACAGAGCAGGCTGGAAGAAAACAACCACCATATCAGAGCTATTCCCCAGATCATTCCTCAGTGCTACAGCTCCTTCTTCATCCATCACGCTTGCTCTGATGGCTCTTCATTTCCTTATTTAACAAGCATCATAATGAATACAAAACACTTAAATATGCGTTGTAGATTTTTTTTTTAAAAAAAAGTATGTTTACTACTAAATATCTGGAGAGGGAATATTAGCAGCTCTGTTAAAGGATGCTTTCTTGTTACCATGACAAATGTGTATTCAGTGATAGATTTAATGCGAAACCCAGTGTACATAACTCACCAACAAACCGAAATCATGCATCATCTGTTTGAAAACTGTCAAGTTTCTCTAGCAGATAGGAAGTATTTTCTGAGTGAATCTGTTGCTTATTATGCTCCGCTCGTCAGAGGCACAGGTGACATGGCAGCATCTCCTACAATAAAAGAAAAATATTCAGAGTCGTATCCGAAACTTACCCAGACAGGGAATATTTCTGTTGGCTTCAGTGATCATTAATGAAGACACTCAGACTGTAGAAAAGCCAAAGTATTTGTCACATTTAAATGATTTAAATGTTTTCTTTGCTTATTGTATACATGTATTCTTATGTTAGAGCCCCGAATCCTTCACTGGTGACTACAGGGTCACTGACAACGGTGGCGTGTGAGGACTTGTTTGGCACAGGCAGTGTTATTTAGAGATTGTTTAGTTTCTATACTGGAAAAACCCAAAATACTGAAGGAATGGCCATGGAGGTTTATCCAGACCAATATATTTTCCTTTGGGATTAAATAAAACAGTTCTTTCGGAGATAGTCTTAATATTTTCTTTTGTTTTCTGTTTTATTTAAGCTGTATGGGCACAAAACCTGCCTGTGCTGACGTAGCGCAGCCCTCAGCATGGGTTCATAGAGCCTTTCCTGAAGAGGCCGGCTGCCTAACCACAACCAAACCGGAGGGGGCTGGGGCTTGTCCTGCCCATTCCCCCGAGAAAGCACAGGTGATGTATCTGCCTTAAGAGCTGGATCTCTCTCAGAAAGTCACTGAAGTCCCCTGACAGCTCTTCCGCTGGAGGTGTTCTACAAAGAGAAATACCTGCCCGAAGCTGACCCAGAGCACAGGCTGATAGGCACATGGCTTCCTTTTCATGGAATCATGGAATGGTTTGGGTTGGAAGGGACCTCAAAGCCCATCCAGTGCCACCCCCTGCCATGGGCAGGGACACCTCCCACTGGGTCAGGGGGCTCCAAGCCCCATCCAGCCTGGCCTGGAACCCCTCCAGGGATGGGGCAGCCACCACTGCTCTGGGCACCCTGGGCCAGGGCCTCCCCACCCTCACAGTGAAGAATTTCTCCCTGAGATCTCATCTCAATCTCCCCTTTTTCAGCTTAAAACTGTTCTCCTCATTCTATCTCTGCCCTCCCTGATCAAAAGCCCCTCCCCAACTTTCCTGTAGGCAGGAACACCTCTTGTTCTTGCTGAACACCTCTTTGTGAGCCCCGTACAGCTCCCACGGCCATACTGTGACTTGGAAGACAAGGAATTCCTGGGATAAGATATTATGGAATAGTACTGTGCTACCTACCACCCACCAGTCCCACGTCCCGCTCTTTGCCTCCCTCTGTGCTGTAGGAGACCATCTACCTCGCCTTCCTGCCAAGCACAGGGGTGGTATGGTACCTGCTGCCTCTCCAGGACAGCAGCAGGGTGGAAGAAAGGCTGGAAATGGATCTCTACAAGTTAGGGATCCCCTCCTTCTCTTCACTGAACCACTGGATTAGTGCTGCTCGGTGCACGGAGGGTCCAGGCATCTTCAGAGAGCACTTGCGAGGGAGGGTTTTGGACCAGGCAGCGCTTCTGCTCCCAGACAGCAGATGCCAGGCAGATGTGCTCCTTCCCCAAACAATGAGCATTAGGGAGAAGCTTCTTGGCATGCACAAAGGGAGAGACCTGACTCTTGAGAGTCTCCTAGTGAATTTATAATGAGAAAATAATGACAGAGATTACGGTGCTGTGCTTTTAAACTCAGCCCTCAGTACCTCCTCTCCCAGTGCCTGTGTGTGCCAGACCCAGACAGTCGTGCCCCGTAAGTGAGTTCGTGGTGCCTCCCCGAGATGCTCAATGCTAGAGATACTCCCAATTCAGTCAACCGTTACAGGACATTTTATGTCCTGCTACAAACGATAGTTAGTTTTTTCGGTCATTTGTAGTTCTTCAAGTGAAAGAAATAATGAGCCTAAGAGGAAACTCTGTGCCTGGGCCTGAGGGCTTGACTCCATCAGAGCTCCCACTGTCCTCAATGACTGGAGGGCTGCTGTGCATGCAAGACCTTCAGCATCTGGATCAGTACACTCAAGAACGTGCAAAACTGCTACGACGTGCCAGCTGATCGCAAAAGCTGGATCAGAGCTATTTCCATCATTAAGGAACAGGAGCCGCCCTATTTTAATGCTTGTCATACTGGCTATTTTTACATCTCAGCATCTGGATAAGACACGTGTGAAAGATATGATTTTCAAGCTGTGCGAAACACCTCCTTATAATTCCTTAAGCTGGTGACGCACACCCTCCAGGCACCTTTGAAAACGTTGGGGAGAAATTTTCCTTTCTTGAAGTCAGCGAGAGTTTTACAGCAGAGTTCAATAGTGCTGCATCTTGCAGCTTTCCACTGACTTCAGTCGTTCCCAGCTCTCTGGTTGGCTGGTTTATTGAAAAGGTGTGGGAGGAAAAAGCCTGCCTGAAAATAATTTTTTCCACCACCAAGATGATTATTATTGACTTATTTTCCATTTTAGACCACAGAGAAGTGTCACAACTCAGTAAAAGGTGCTGGCTCATATGTTATTCCCAACATTCTTTGTATTTATAATACACACAATCAATTGGGCTTGTAATCCGAGCTTTCTCTATTATTCCAGTTATTTTATCTCATCAAGGAAAATGGATTAATAGAATAAAACCCCTTTATATAGAAAGGTGCCTGTAATTACCCACCTTAGCAGTTCAAACCACCGCACCTTGTAAGGGCAGCGCTGCTGTGCCTGGGTTCTACCCACGGCTGAACAAAGAACTGTTCACATGGTTTAGATTTGCTTCTGGCTTCATTGAACATTTCTACAAGACTCACGTTAAAACATTAAGAAATGGTACTTCTGCAGGCATTTATCATTTCTGTGCCAAACGCACAAACTAGGAAACGATTAAAGCGAGCAAGATTGTGTCGGACGACTTTCAGGCAAACCCTGAAATGCTGACAAATAAGAGATCTGGTGACAGATGATGAAACCGTAAGTCTTTTTGACTCTGTCACACAAAATAATTGCTAAGTGTTGTGCTTTCATGGTTGTAGAGGAATAATATGAGGGGAAAAAACCCAACAGGTACAGGGTCAGTAATAGCAACCTCAGAAATACTGTAACACTGCTGCCATTAATAATTAAATGGACAAGAAATCTCAATAAATATTAAGTTATTTGCTAAAGAAATCTCTGCCAATGGCTTTTGTGCGTGCGTGCAGACAAACTGGTTTATATCAGAGAGACGGGGAATCTATTTTAGTCCATCTTGCTTTTTTCCCCTCCGAGCTGTAGAATTATCAAGTGCAAATCTGCTTAAGTTGGGCTTTTTTACATTTATAAAGGGCCACACTTGATTTAGCAATACTATTTTTATGTGTAATGACAGAGGCACATTTATTATACATTCTGCTAATCTGCAGCCTTGCATTTTGACAGGATTAGGAATTTATACAATATGTAGACTTTAGGCTGCACATTAAGACTGAAGCACTTCAATACCTTTGGTTTTTTGCAAGCGAGGACCGAGTATTTGAAGCAATCATTTTGTGTTTCCTGCCCTCTACACAATGAAGCAGGGTAATCCTTCGGATGGTAATCGCATTATTTTCTGTGCAAGATTACATTTTGTTTGTACATTTATGGTGTCACTTAAAAAAAAAAAAAAATCCAGCAGATTTCCTTTTTAGGTATTTTTTAAGAGGAACAGAAGTGAATATTTCAAGAAAATGACACAGAAAGGGAGTTTTCTAAAAAGCACGTATTTCCCACTATGTATTTTATAAATATTTAAATGAAAAATTATCAGAAACGCACAAATAATTGTGTTAACACCTTACTGTGTTCTACAGCTCAGTAATAGACCTCTGCATCAATCGGATTAAAGGACTTTGATTTGGTCAATGCAGAAACTGGTCATTTCTTTCTTTTTCCTCTGCAGCAACTTGCATCCATCCCTCTTTTTGATACACAGCCCAGTTAAACGTGATATTCCCATCTACAGAAGGGATATAATGGAAGTTGACAAAATGATTGCATTAAAATATTAATGCAGAAATTCACAACAGCGGCAACGTACAACAGTTTATTTTCAGGCTTAATAATGAGAAACTTGTTATTCATTTGCATGAGAATGGCAATTTAGTGTAGCAATGGTGAGCTCCAACTGCTTCCCTGCAGTTTATTGCCTTAGGTTTGCAAACTGCTTTAGCAGCCATCAGCCAAGAAATGTACATGTCATCTGCAAATCACAAATCACAGATCTTGACTCGAGTGATTGCACAGGGAGAAGTGCTGAAGGGTTCATAGTGGCCAGAACAAGACTTAAAAGTGATGTGAAATAGGGAGCAAAAAGGGCTGCAATTGCCTTGGAGCCTAAAATAGACTGAGCTTCAATGCCATGGAAAAAATCACCAGCTTCTCCATCATTTCTTTAAAGGTCAGAATTTTTGTAGGTGGATTGGGAGCGCAGTGGATTGCAGATGCGTTTAACAGCAGGGTATTTTCCGCTGCCATGACCAGTTAAGGAAGATTTTCAAAAACACATCTGCTGGTAAACAGTTTGGCCCTACTCTGGGTCATCTGCCTTATCTGTGCTCATTGCTGCATGAATTCTTACCTGGATAAAGTCCCAAACCTCACATCAGTCAAAGTTAGGCTTTCAGCACAGTCCATTACATTTTTTAGAGAGGTACCTCCGCGGCTTTCTGTTGGTTTTATGATGTGGCTCTGCCTCTTCACAGATGCACGAAGCACACCGGCAGCCGAGAGACGAATCCGGCTCCTTCCCACTTCCTGTTGATGCCTCACTCGTCAGAAGGCAGAGCACAACAGGGCAGAAGAAAGGAAGGGAAAACAGGTGACTTAAGGAATAACAGCTTAAGGAATCTCTCCCTGCTCCAAAAGGAGGCCGGTTCCGATACCACTTCGCAGCATTTCAGAGCATTAATAGTAAGCAGAAATGGATTTAAGTGGAATTCAAACACAAACTGACGACAGACTGATCTAGAAGGCTGTAAATCCATCCCTCTTCAACCTCTCCCACTCTGTAGGTGACTAAATGCCCCTGGTTTAAGATTTCTTTTCCTCCACTTTGTTACAAATAGAATCTTAAGTTCTGTTTGGAACTGGAAAGGTTAAAAAACAATCCCCCTTATTCACTGGGTGAAGCAAAATGCCATGAAACAGGCAGAGACCTTTGCAGTTGGGCTTTATGCTGGGGAGTGCCTAAACTTTACACGTACTCGTACAATAGTTAAACATCTCTAAGTAATTTAACTGTTCTAAACGTTTATCAGTCCATGGTGAGCACACTGGATCCTCTTCTGGGATCGAGATATGAATTTATAAGAAGCGTAAAGTATTTAGATAGTTTCAGACAGATTTCAGAGCTTGTAACATCTGGGGAATGATTTCAGCTTGGCTATTCTACTGTTTACTTACGATGGCGATGCAGGCACTGGAACCAGCTGAGATGCTTTGTAGCAGCAGGAGCTGAGCCTGTGCACCCGATGGGTGTTACGAGAGGGGTGCTTTCCTTTGGAGTTCCTTCCTTTGCATCCCAACCCCTGCCCCCCAGTCACATCATGCAGAAATGAGTTACTTAATTTCTGAAAGAGAAAAAGTGAAGATCTCGGCTAAAAGCCCACGACATAGGAAGAACTTAGAAGTTGTATTGGCCATACTCTGCCGTGCGACGAGACGTCGGGAGAACCTTGAAGAAAAATTAGCTTGGGCAGTGAAAAGAGAACAGTGCTGTTCAAGCCATGCTCGGCTTTGGTTTCGAACAGGCACGTAGCTGGGGCAGCCTGAGTCTGTGCAATCGCTACACCTCTAACTCACGCAGCTTGCGGTTATGTCTTCCAAAATAGCGCTCTCAGTGCATCTGAAAGGTTTGTCCGCACATTTATTATTTGAAGGTTATGATGTTCACACCTTGGGCTTGAATTTGCAGTTTAAAAAGAACAATGCCATATTTTTGTTCAGTTTTTATCTCACCTTGTGTTCACCTCCAGTGGCAACTGCTATCGTCTAACTACCATCACCAGGTGGCTTGTAACACCGAACAAAACCAACGGGTGCCTCAAAGGACCGAGCATTAGTTTTTAACATAACAGGCAAGAAAGAGCAGAGGAAAGGAAGAAGGGGAAGAAACCAGAGTCCACTGGCACTGGGACTCCAGTGCTTAATGAGAGACTGGAGCCGCCATCTCTCTGACACAGCCCTGTTTTGCAGCTCAGGCAGGGTTTCAGAGCTCCTTGCCAGTTCTAAGTGTCCTGCATTTTTGAACAGATGCTGCTGCCACACTGAGGAAGAGCTGGGATTCTACATTGTTCTATTCCTTCCTTTTGCTTTCACTTCCTAAAAAGCTTTCCTTCCCCCATTTTCAACTCATCTGTCTTTTAAGTCTTCGTAACAGAAAAAGATACAACGGTGTTGCATCTGTTTTTGCAATGAAGCTATTGGTGATCATCACAAGCCCGTGAGCCAAGGATGACTTTCCCACCCAGCTTTTACCAAGTCTCCTTCGCTTTACCTGGCCGTGCTCACCAGCTCTTCTCTGCTGAGCATCACGAGTCCCGAGGGGAGCTCACGGGATGTTCAGGGGGAAGGGAAAAGCATCGATGTTCTCCTTGTAGAGGCAGTTTTGCTCACATCCTTTGGGTGTGCTGAGGGCCTCTCGGCAGCACAGAAAGGTCTCTGCACCTGTACGGGGAAATAGGAACAGAGAGTTGGAAGAGCCGAAAAAAATGGAAGAGGTGATTCAAAAATGTCACAGACATGGGGTAAGACACGAAGGTCAGGATGGTTGCACCCCAACAATTGAACAGGGCTGAAGAGCCTTCAGTGACACGTGAAGGTGGGAACACCATGGTTCCACCCAACAGCCAGTGACTGATGATAGCCCGGGCACTGGGAAGGCTTCCTGAATTACGTAGAGTTCATGGTATTTGCATCTGTATTTTACGGCTGAGTCAAAAGACTGAGGAGAGAAAACCACAGTGTGACATCAGTCCCACGACAATTCAGATGTGGTGGCGCTCCTGAACTTTGGCTTTGCTTCTCCCTCTTTCTCCATCTCCTCCAAGCCTGGCCAGCCGACTCTCCCTCAACAGGTACAAACTAGATTGTTCCAAAATACCAACAGTATCCATAACAACATCAACTGGTGACCCCTTTGTGCTTGAAGAAGGTGAGATGTGAGAGGGCAACCTACAGAAGGTCTGTAATTACCAGGAAAAACAGATGGATGAGATATCTATGTTTGCTGCTCTTTTCTTCTTTCCCTTCCAACAATTATTTGAGGCAGCTGCTGAGACCTAACTACTAAGGATCCATGCAAATATCTGCTGTGCTTGTCTGATCAATGATTCAATAGGCAGAGGGGCCTTTTTTCCATGCTCATCTTTGATTTCTGCACAGAACTATGCTAAGCTTGTGTTTCTCAGATGAAAGCAAGTGATACAGTTTATGCTAAAATGACAAAACAATTTGAAAGCGAATGTGTATAACGGAGAGGAGAACTTAAGCACATGGTTGACATTATTACGTTTATTTCTCAGTGAGACCTGTCTTTTCGTGACACTAATCAAAAAACTGGGTCACCTTACGATGGTAATTTCCTAGGAATCTTGAAATCCGTGAGTCAATTTGATCCCTTTTTAGCTGAACGCTCACTAAGCACAGCGAGGCTGGTGGAGCTCAGCGAGCTCATCAGACTTGTCATCGACTATACGTGAAGAGTTTATATCCTTAATGGGATCAAAGGTTTTATCAGTGATCCTTCGTAAATGTAAACAGATGAAATATTTTCCTATCAGCATTGATTCCACACCTGACATCTCTTCTGTTGATCAGTTAATGGTTATTGTCCATTATAAAACCAGAGACAAGGGAGGTTTATTACTTTCTTAACAACCAAGAACCACGGCAAAGAACATCCCCCACTCCCCCTTGTTTGAATCCACCTCGCAACAACTGAATATTAATAACATCATTTGCCATTGCCAAGGACGGAGTTGAAATAATGCTGGTCTGGACAATATGAGGAACTTTTCCAAGTGTTGAACGGTGTTTTAAAATGCAGATCTCCCATTAAAGTCAAATAGAAGTCAGCCAGCTAAAATCCTAGTCAGCCTTCAGAAATTCAGAACTAGAAAGGTCTCCAGACAAGGATTTGTGAAATTAAAGCATCGGCAGAGAGTGCTACACACTTAGCCTTTATTGTCAGCACAAAATTATGCTCTTCTTTAGTGTCCTTTAGCGTTCACGCTGAATATTCCCCTGCAGATCTATGCAATTGTGAATATTCCTGGCAATATGATGCACGCTACAGCTATCAATGAACTAAGGCTCATCATATTCTTTGGCTGTGGAACATTACACGTTCTGGCACAAGGAGGAACCAAGTGATGGAAGTGACTTGCCCATAGAATTACAAAATCATAGCAATGCAGAAAACCAATCCCAGTTCAGTGAATTATTTTTGTCAGGGGAAAAACCTACAAAGAGAACCAATCCTAGAAATAAATCACACCATTATAGAGTGCAGTTCAACTCTACTAAAAGGGAAAAAATATTTCAAATCCTATGAAAACAAAGGAGAAATATCCTGGTTTAAATCGGAATTTTTCATTCGACCTCATGAAGGGTTTTTTAGAAAATTCTGATTCATCAAATATAAAAAAAAATGAATCACTCTGAACTGCATAGATTACCTGCTGCAAGAGTGCCCAAACCTGGAAATATGGCAAACAATATCCATTTGAAAAGAAGAAAGGACATTTTAACCTAGAATGAATCAGACCAGTTTCTCCGGGCAGAGCACAAGTAACTCAGTCAGGTTGCTGCGAGTCAGTCGCAGGCACAAAGGTAGAAGGGAGCCTCTGGGCTTCACGTGCAAGAGCTGATCCCTTGTCCCTAAATCATCATCAGCCCCGAGAGCGGGATCACCCGGAGCGTGTGCGCACTGCACAGCACGGGCTGTGCAGAGACACTGAAGGAGCACTGACCCGGCGCTGGGAAGTCTCTCGGTGGATCGGGGGGCAGCATTTCTCAGCCAGGCAGAGCAGAAGCCAGCCAGAGCCACTGGACCTGCTGCAAGAGTCATTCCGAGCTGGGTGAGAGTTTTCTGCACAGAAGGACTTCTGCTGTGCAGACCCTTCCTGCAGAAATCACCAGGAAGCCACGATTCCCGAGTCCTGCGAAAGAACATCACATACTTAGCATATCTCAAATCTGCGTTTTGCCCCGCTCTGTCTTTTTTCCTAAACTAATTCCCACCAAAATCTTCATCCATGCTCATCTGGAAGTACCCAAACCTGCCTGACCTCAGATGCTAAAGAAACACATCCTGGAAACTGCTGCTGTTGCAGGGAGTCAGCGAGTCAGCTGAATGAGAAATCAGGCTGTAATGCCATCATGGAGCTGATGCACAAGAGTGAAAAATAAACCATAATTCAAAGTGGGACCAAGGCCAACACACTGTTAGAGAGCAGATTAATGTTAAATACTAATTCAGGGGAAGTTAATACTCCTCTCACAGAGCCAATGTAAAGAGAGTCACTCTCCCCCAAATCTCCCGTGGAGACCCTCTGCCGATGGCCTGACTGTGCGAACACGGCATGTGCTGACGACTAATGCAGATAATATCTCTGACACAGGCAGTGTTTCCCCATGTGAAGAATAACCATGGGCTCTTCTGGAGCACAGCAGGCTGCCTTCTTCCCCAGGCACATCACACCCTGGTGGGCCGATGCGTTACGATCAATAAACAATTAGAAAGCCTTCATGCTTCATCTTACCAGGTTGTGAATTGAGCACAGGTATCAATGTTTCTTCATTAATGAGTATCCTCATTCAATGCTTCGGAACTAAAAGCCACTGCCCAAAAAGCCTTTGCAGGCACATTTTCAAAACAGTGAAACTTAATCTAGAGTTTTACTGTGTAATCTCTACTCTGATAGGAAAATTGTCCTGTTTTCTTCCCTCTCCCACTAAGTAACCTCATTTCTGTAGCAGAATCAGATGCGTGGTGGTAGCGAGGTGGGTGCTGGGCTCTGCTCACAAGTGACAGCGATGGGACAAGAGGAAATGGCCGCACGTTGCACCAGGGGAGGTTTAGACTGGACATCAGGAAGAATTTCTTCACTGAAAGGGTGGTCAGGGATTGGCACAGCAGCCCAAGGAGGGGGTGGAGTTGCCATCCCTGGAAGTGTTTAAAAGATGGGTTGATGAGCTTCTTAGGGATGTGGTTTAGTAGTGGACAGGTACGGTTGGACTCGATGATCTCAAAGTTCTTTTCCAACCAGATGAGTCTATGATTCTATGAATCATTGAGGCTGGAAAAGATTTCTAAGCTCATCCAATCCAATCATCAGCCCAACCCCACCGTGCTGACTAAACCCTGTCCCCAAGTGCCACGTCTACATGCTTTTGAACCCATCCAGGGTTGGAGACTCCCCTACTGCCTTGGGCAGCCTCTGCCAGGGCTTCACCACTTTTGCAGTAAAGAAGCATCAGTTCTGAAGCTTCAGTTCCCCCAAGTGGTAAAATTGCACTGGAGGGGGGAGAGAAAAGCAGCGTAAGGCTGCATGTAAGCAGTTGGCTCAGACTCACCAGGCTGATCCCAACACACAGCAGAAAGGACAGAGAGACTGATACGGGCTGCAGAAGTGCAGAAACTTCATAACACCTAATAAGAAGACTTTCAACCCTTAGCACTGTGAATGGAGTGAGAGAGAAGTTGTCTACAAGGCTAAGAGCACTACAAATGAAAGAGGTGCACCTCGTAGCAAGGTGACACCAAAACACCTGAGTTTTCTAATGTAAACATTGTATAAGGGCAACTTCCTACATTCAATTCATTTAATTATAACATCCCTGTCCCAAAAAACATGCAATCTTAGGGGGAAAAGTTAGGGAAAACAACTTCTACTATTGCAATTTTTCCCTCTTTCAGCTTGGTTTCCTCAATTTTTCGGTTTTGCAAAATACAGTGACACCGGTGCACATCAGCAAAAGGTCGTGTCAAAGGCAAAACACCTGATGAATCGCCTCATTACATCCATTCGAAACCTGCTGGATGAGGGAAGAAGTAAGATTAACAGTGTCCTGATGAAAACAAAGCCAGAGAGCCCACACAGAAACACCAAGAGCACATATGACATTCAGAAAACGGGGACAGTAATTTCATTACGGCACTGGAAAAAATGTACTGAGAAATCAGTTCAACCCACTCTATCAATTCCTCATCAGCATTGACCTCAATAAATTCTTGCAGCTCCATGACTGTTTCATTCGTGAAGCACAGTCAACATCTCCTGACCCTTGCCTTAACGTACCTACTTTTGAAGTAGATTAAAAAAGGACAACAATGTGCTTTCAAAAAGGCAAAATAAACGCATCGCCAAGTTTAGCACAGGAGTCTTGATTGCTTCCTACCTTAGTGCAAGGGAAGAATGTGATTTCCTAGGAAATCGGGAACTTCAGAAACAAACTGCCAGAGAAAACTTCTGCATCTGCAAATAAACATCTTTATATTGGCAGAGCATCCCCTTTCAGTTCAGAGAAATACACAACTGCAAGCAAAATAGATACGCCCCAAGCTTCCTGCTTTGAAAATCTAGATGCAAATCACTGAAGAACATTTGCTTTTCATTTTTCTCTCATAAGATTCCCAATTCTTAGATTGAGCTGGGTAAAACACGGCCATAGAGGCCTCCTACACACACTTCTTGTTCTCCATTCTCTTTCCCAGCACAGCTGAAATCACAAGGTGTGGTATTGTAAAAATATACAAGTAAAAATAATTAACCTTTTTTTAACTCAAAAATTAACCCCCGGGTTCTCCAACCAGCAACTGGATTGGAGTTTGGTTTATGGTTTGACCACAAATCCAATATTATGCCTTTTTGTCTGTCCATATTTACCCAAAGGTCTAGGAAGATTTCCAGTATTAAAGAGGCGACTTTGGCAAGACCACACAAAATGAGCGAATCCTTGAACTACAGACACAAGCCTGGCACTGCCCAAGGACCTGAGAGGTAACTGTGATGTGCTCTTCCATCACGGGAGCTAGTTCCGTCCTCACAACAATACTGACTTTTCTGTGCCATGACTTCCCTGGGCACCCAGTGCCAGGGCTTCCCCACCCTCACAGGGAAACATTTCTCCCCAAGATCTCATCTCCACCTCCATTCTTCCAGCTGAAAACCGTTCCCCCTCGTCCTACCCAGCTGTGTCTCATGTCATCAGTATTTGCCTCACAAGCCCACAGAGACTCCCAACAGTGCTACAGAAACATAAAAATGAGGCATTCTGGTTATTTAACCACCTAGTCCAATGGAAAACTTCTCTGCAACCAGCACACAGACAGGTGACGCTTGGAGATGTGTCACCCACGAAGTTTCTGCGCCGCTCACCTCCCACAGCTTAGTCAGGGCTACACGATGCCAGATAAAGCTCACGCTTTCAGACAGGGCACGCCAGCTCTGCGGGTTTTGGCCTCCACTGGTGCAACACACAGAAAAGACGGGCCCAGAAGAAGCATTTACTGGAACTCCAGAGGCAGCGGGGTTTGGAAAGCAGCTGTCAGATTCTGCATGTACATGGGATGTCAGGAAAAACTGGGTTGGTGTCACTCAAATTATCTTGTCCATCAGTCTTTCAGGAAATACACCGAGAAGCCTAAAACAAGATGTTGAAAGAGATGGTGTTATTTCTTCTGTGAAATGAGGGGATGTTTCATGTAGCAATTCTGACAATGAATTTCCAACATGAAAGAATCCGCTTACTACATCTTAGCTACCTTACTTGATCCAAGGTTTTACAATAACCTGAGCATGTCAATCAGGAAGAAAACAATATAAAAACTCAGAAGCTGTATCAGGCAAAGTCAAATGAAAGCAACCAGAAGGATCAACACACCAAGTTAGCATTTTCTTCCTTCTTCCATCACCTTCAGCAGTTCTTTTCTCTAAACTGGTGGCTCTAATTGGACAATGAGAAACAAAAAACATGCAGAATGCCATCAGTGCAGCTGTGTTCACCGCTTCTTCCCATGGAGAAACCAATTAAGTAAAACAGCATCAGAAGGGCAACGTCCTCCTCTTGGATACAGTAGGGAGGAGGCAGGGATGGGTATTTACTCCACTGAGCAGCAAGCATCTCACTTGTCAACCTTGTCAGTTGAGCACGCTCCTGAAAAAGCCGTTCAGCCAAGATATCTACGTCTAAAAGGTGCATCGTTCCTCGGCAGTGAGCTCACGCTTGAAATCGATAGGATCTGCCCTCGGAGTCATTGGTAGCAACATGTAAATCTCTTCCTGGCATCACACCTGCAGCGCAGGTACCAATGATGCTCACAGCCAGTGAGAGACTCTAAATATGGAAAACGCAGAATGAGTGATAAAAACTGAGAACCTCCACACAGGAGCTGCTAAAGATGCTGGAGATACTAAGAATCACAAGTTTTATCAGTACTACGACAGCAGGGCAACGTCAGTCTCAAAAAGAACCTTAAAAGCCTAAAGGAATAAGAGCAGGAAGGTCAAGGCATCCTGCCTTTGTTTAAATGCCCTCTTCTCCAGCACAGGAGGTGACAATAGAAGGCTGACTGCAGCAAACGTTTTTCCCAGTGGTTTTACCATGCTCATTGGCCACCAGGAGCAATTTCCTCATTTCCCACCTGAAAAAGGAAGTGATCACCAACATCTGGGTCACTTCTTGCAGGCAGAAGTCCCCAGTGATACACCAATATTTCCTGCCACCACCTCATTAGATGCTGTCTGAAAAAGCTGGTTTCATCTGTATCAACATAGAAAGAAGATTTGAGCAAGCTGTGGTGTTGTGCATTTTCTCTTGGGTTGGAGAAGGAAGGAAACTGTATTTGTCATCATGTGCAGACCTTATTGTACCAAAACATATTTTCCTATGAGGACGCAGAGGCACTCGGGAACTAGGTGAAATGAGACAGCTTTTCAGCTCTTGCAGTGGCACATCCGTACCAGCACAAGTGGAACAATAATAAACACTGAGAAAAGACTGCTCATTTTTGTTCAGATCAACAAGTAAAAACAGCAGGATTTTTAAGCTACTACAGATCCCTGGATGACTCCTCAGTTTGTTTACCACCTCTCATGGCTGCACTTGTACATCTCACATCCCAAACTTGGAGCATGGCATGAAAAAAGAAATACGCTCTTCTGGCTGGGTCTAGTACCCACCTCAAACACCACTTGCAAAGGCCAGGGCAGCTTTAGTGTGAGGTGCGGTTCAGCCCAAGCTGGGGCTGCTGGACCTGTGGTAGGACAGGAGCTCTCGTGAATCACTGCTGCCAGCAAGAACGAATCACAGAATCATGGAATGTTTTCGGTAGGAAGGAACCTCAAAGCCCACCCAGTGCCACCCCCTGCCATGGGCAGGGACCCCTCCCACTGGATCAGGGGGCTCCAAGCCCCATCCAACCTGGCCTGGAACACCTCCAGGGATGGGGCAGCCACCACTGCTCTGGGCAACCTGGGCCAGGATCTCCCCACCCTCACAGGGCCAGGATCTCCCCAAGATCTCATCTCAATCTCCCCTCTTTCAGCCTAAAACCATTCCCCCCCATCCTATCCCTGCACTCCCTGATCAAGAGCCCCTTCCCAGCTTTCCTGGAGCTCCTCTAAGAAATGTGTGGAAGAAGTAGGACCTACCGGTGACTTTAAACAGCCAGGGGTCAGATTTATTGCCTGAGGATATTGGGAGCCTTTCTGTCCACAGTTCCCTTGTAAAGAACAGAGCTGATCATAACAGAATTCTTTTTCAAATAAAATAACTCTACGACTTTTACAAAGCAGTTAAACTTTCATTTTTCACACCAAAAATTAAACTCTATTCCAAGCTTTCATTTATATTTGTTGTCTTTAGGAAAGTAAAGCAAATGGCAATAAAGAGCGCTGGCTCGATTCACTGATGTAGCCAGGAGGCCCCAGTCAATCCGTGCAAAGCCTTAACTAAGTGAACAGAGAGCTGTGCCATTCGGATCAGGGGCTTACCCACCTCTTCTTGCTCGTGGATGGTCTGTTTAATTTATACCTTTCCAGTAATCTCCAGAATTATCTTAAATTGCCCATTAGAAAGGTTCATGTTTAAAATTCAGAAGAACTATTCCATTCAAAAATCCACAGAACCCCCTTCCCTCTTTCACCGGACAGTAATTTCCATCAGCAATTAAGCCACCATAATGCCACACCGTTATCCCATAAGGCTTCTCTCGTATTACCCAGCCCACCCCCATCTTTCAGTCCTTTTCTGCTGGTTGAGTGTAAGAGTCTATCACTCCCTTTTTTTCTTGACGTGTCTCTTAACTTCCAAAACAAAGCATTATAAGAAGGAACTATTTAGTCCACTGACACAAGTGCAACCTTTTACCTTTGACAACTGCACCATTTATATCTACCACACCTTGCAGGAAACGTGAAGAACAGAGTTTGGGTCACCACACACCATTGGTTAAACAAAATAATCCGCGTGCGTTAACGACTGCACCTGCTCACCAACCCAGTTAAGGTTATAAAGAAACAGAAGCGCAACCCCGCTCTTTCACTTCACCACAACCTTCGAGTGTAGCTTGAAACCCTTTCTGAGGAAAGGCTTCCTGCAGACTTTTCGCTTAGGCAGTTGTAACTACAACCGCAAAACACTGTTGACTGGTGGACTCCAGAGACTTGTTCATTACCTGTCATTAAATGTTTTAAAGTTTGCATAATTGATCCAGCCAATAAGTCATCATTGATTTATAGGGGTCTGTGCTGAAGAGTTGCTCGTTAAAAATTCATAACACCGGAATGTGTCTTTACAATCCATTAGCTGTTTACGTACCCACAGTCCTCAGATTGATTGACCTTGGACTGAGATTCTCATGGACTCGGCTTTTTTTTTTAAATTAAAAAAAAACAACTGGTTTTTTCCCTAAGTCCACAGTATAGAAAAGCAATACCGCAGCCTTCTCCCTTGACAGCTATACTTTGATTTTTTTTCCTCTCCATCAAAACTGAAACTTTACTTGAAATGATGAATAAATAAAGCATACTCCATAAACAGCTTTCCACTATTATTTAAGCTCGCGAGCTGTGCTCTGTTAGTCTCCTTTCCCCACCATCAGATTCAAGTGTGTAAATGTTCTAAAAGGCTTTGAATGTTTTATGATGATTTCAGGGAATGATGGAGTAATAGCTGAAGAGCGAAGCTATTAGTTTTAATATTTATATTGAGTGCTTTGAAACATTAATGTGACAGGATGTAAGATCAGAGCAGCGGGACATATTTACTTCACAACCATTGCCACGTGGCAAAAATATTTATTTTCTGAAGCTCTGAGGCCAAGGTTTTTTCACAAGAATTTAAAGTTCAGATTGATGTATATATTAGCTTTTCCTGAACTTTATATATATATATGTTTAGAACTAAAGATTGGGTTTGGATAGAAGGTATTTAGGTAGGAGCCAAGCGTAACGATGTTGGCGGTGCATCATGGCCTCTTTACAGAAGTTTTCCAAAGCCAGTACTTGTTTAGCAATTCATCTCTCCCTGTCTGCTACGTCTGCTGCCCAAAGAGCACCTTGGAGAAAAGAGAAACAGCCCTTTGTTAATAAAGAAACGCGATGGGCTCGAGAGCAGAGTGATCGTTGAAAGGTTGTTTCGTATTGTCTCCCAGTGTTTCATGCATGAAGTGAATCAACCCTGTAAATGTCCTACGTCATCGTGCTTGGTTCTTAGCAAACATATTAAGGTAAGTGATCTTAATTACTAAGGGTCAGATAGTGCTCACCCCACTTGTGTGGTTCTCATGGTCTTCAGTGAACAAGGAAAGGCAGCAAGACGAGATCCCTAGGGAGAAACCTTCCTCTCAAGAGTTTCAGAGCGGATCTGATATAAGTGGAACAAATGATGACTTACTGCTGCTACATTATGAAAATGTGATTTCTCCAGATGCTTCCACGCTCTGTGTAAGGACTCCATAAGCTGACACCACCACCGGGAAGCAGCTCACGGATCTCCAGCAGCAGAACCAGTTGGGTCTATTGGGTACCTAACAAAGGCTGCATTAAGCAGGCTTACAAGAACAACAGCGCTGAGTAGAAAACGAAGCATCCTCCTCAGTGGGGCAGAAATAGGCAGCCTGAGCTGAAGCAGTGAGGTTACCAGGATATTGTTACACACAGCCATGGTGTGCAAGGGGCTTCCACAGACGTGGAGGGCTGGGGAAGTCACAGAAACGCTCAACTGCAGAGTTGACTTGAGTGGTTTATGTGCTTTCTCAACCTTGCCTTTCCAGGAAGGCAAAGCAAGCTATCCAAAGGTCTTCATTATCCCTCAAATATTTCATCAGCCTAAATAACTTCTGACTTAGTCCTTGGTGACCTCCTTTCCCAGCTACCTTCGAATCATCCCCACATCAGGAGCAGCCAAGAGAAATGTTCACCAGAGTGGCCTTTGGGCAGTTCCAGCATGGCAGAACATGGAGCATTTTCTTCTGGAAGTGTATTTCACTGCCCAGTAACACACAAATGTCAGTTAATCCTCCCTCGTTTTGAGTATTCCACCAATTGAATCGATCCCCTACATTTTCCAGGCATCTACAGGTCATCACCTTTCGTCTTTCCCACATCCACTGCTGTTCTCAACTTGCTCACGTTGTTTAGGAGATACCTCTAAACACAAGTCTTCTCATTATTAGCCGAATCGCAGAGACCACAAGTTAACAGACTAGAATTTTTAAATACACTTAAGGAGAAAAGCAAACACACTCCCTGTGCATCTGTGAGTCCAGCCACCTGACAACTACCTGGCCATCCCAGTATCCGTAAGAGAAAATAACTGACAAGGGTTTGCCTCCGCTTCTCTGCACAGAAACAGTCTTTCAGGAGTGTTAGAGGAGACTTTAAATAGGGAAAAAAAAAAATACAAATCAGCATAGCAAGCACAGAGGGAATTACTGACATCACTGAGTATGTGGGAGTACCGTTCTGACCGTGTCTCTTACAACATTTTTCAAAGGTGTAAGGAAAACTATGAAGTCAAGGTGTTTGCTACCTATCAGGACCTCATGGAATCATAGAATTGTCAAGCTTGGTAAAGGCCTCCAAACTCATCCAGCCCAACCATCAGCCCAGCCCCACTGTGTGGTCCAGCAGCACCACATCCACATGCTCTTTGAACCCCTCTAGAGACAGGGACTCCCTCTCACCACTCTTTTGGTAGAGAAATTTTTCCTACTATCCAATCTAAACCTCCCCTGATGCAACTTGAGGCCATTCCCTCTCAACCCACCACTTGTTAGCTCCTCCCTTGCTGAAGTCTATTAAGAAAGGCAATTCTTCCCCTTCTGACAGTGCTGATATCAACACCACAGTGCACAAAAGGCTAAAGAAAAGAACAAGAGCTGCTATTTCAGTGCTGAGACCAAAGCAGGGGCCAAGAGAAAGATGGGCTGTGATGAAACCAGCACCCTGCCTTCTGCTAGGGATGTTCCTCAGGCCCAGAGCATGGCACTGCGGTAGCGTCAACACACGGAGACTCAGTCTTCTGCCTAAAGAAGGCATTTCCAGCAGGAAAGGCTCTGACTCAGTCTCCTCTGGCAGGGGGTTTCCCCACGAGTGCCGAAATCCCAAACGATGCCGTTTCCTCAGCAGGATGCTGACAGCTACAGACTCAAAACCACCAATTTTAATTTACAAACTTTACGTCCATCAATATTTCACACTTGGAACACGGTGCAAAGTGCTCATCACCGTTATGAAGCCTCTGCCTGGGCTGTGGAGGGAAAGAACGTAATTTTAGCTAAAATGGGTCCAACCAATCCCTGCTATTGCTCCATCAGCACTTTGAGTTACATCAGGGATGAATTTTGTCCCACGCGGTTAATGTGTGGCCAGCAGGAGCAGGGAGGTGACTGTGCCCCTCTGCTCAGCACTGGTGAGGCTGCACCTCGAGTGTGGGGTTCAGTTCTGGGCCCCTCACTCCAAGAAGGACATTGAGGGGCTGGAGCGCGTGCAGAGAAGGGAATGAGGCTGGGGAGGGGGCTGGAGAATGAGCCCTGTGAGGAGCAGCTGAGGGAATTAGGGTTGTTCAGCCTGGAGAAGAGGAGGCTGAGGAGAGACCTCATCCCTGTCTACAACTGCCTGAAAGGAGGCTGTGATGGGGTGGGGGCTGGGCTCTGCTCCCCAGTGACAGCGATGGGACAAGAGGAAATGGCTGCAAGTTGCACCAGGGGAGGTTCAGACTGGACATCAGGAAGAATTTCTTCACTGAAAGGGCGGTCAGGGATTGGCACAGCTGCCCATGGAGGTGGTGGAGTCGCCATCCCTGGAGGTGTTTAAAAGACAGGTGGATGAGTTCCTTAGGGACAGGGTTTAGTGGGGAGACAGGCACGGTTGGACTCAATCTCAGAGGTCTCTTCCAACCTTATGATTCTATGTTAAAAACTCTGCTTAAAGGAAATTGCTGCTTTGCCTTTTTTCATACAGATGAGCATCTCCTAGCCCAAACCACAAGTGATCTTTTGTTATTTACTACCCCAGCAGCAGTGATGCTCACGACGGAGGGCTGCCGCCTCCCTAATTATCAGCGATGTGACTGCGCGATGCACAAACGGTGACAAGTTTTAAAAGTTTGCGCTCCGAAAGCAAAACCGCCATAAAGACCCCCATAAAAATACGACTTTGACTAGAAAAAGACGTAAGCTGCATAATGGCTACACGGGTATTTTTCCTTGGAGATCAGGAGAAATATGACAAGCGTGACTGCTGTTATAGTTGTGTAGCATCTTCCATTTAGCAGCGATAGAGCAGAGCTGTGATCGCATATCCTAAGGTATTTGCACTTCATGCATTTGACATTGATATTAGTTATTGCATTTAAGATACATTGGGCTGTTTATTGCTGACTGTTTCCCCTCGCTGCGGATGTTAACCACAGCAGAGGAATATTTGATGTTACAAATTATTTAGCTTGCTACTCTTCATTTTCCTTTTAGTATGCAATTATTTGTTTGGTTTCACTGAGCAAATGAAATTTCAAGGGCATTTCAAGGAAAATAAATAAAGTACAACCCAAAAGGGGCTTTTTTTTTGTTTGTATTCAGGAGGAGCAGTGAATCATGCATATGTATGAATCAACAAAATCAGGTTAGCTAAGAAATTGGAAATTGCACTCCACACTAGAGCATTTTTCTTGCTCTAGAGATCTTTGCTATGGATTTGAAGGACTAATAAAAAATCAGCAGCATGACTGGAACAGATGTTTTTTATGGACTCGGCTTGTTAATAGTCTTTTTAGCTTCTCCTAAGGACTTAAACCGAGTTCCTTACTTGTCCTGAATATCTGAGATGATGTTAACATTGTCCAAAATGTACACTAACAAGCAGGAGTGAAAAGCTAAGGTCTCGCACACGGATGTGAATAAAAACTCAAACCGCTGCTGTCAATGTGATGAAACCCCAAAGTGGGCAACGGCGGAGAACAAACCCCACACTCATGGACTCCATCAAACCCACACGATGTCGTGCTCTCGAAGGGAGCACACACTGGTACAACACACCCTGGCACTGCACAAAGGCTCGTTACAACCGAAGAAACTCTCTTTATATTTAAATCATGGCTCCCTTCCACACACAATGAGACCTGAAACAAAATGAGTCTCATCCCCACCCAGTGTGAGGTAGAACTTTTACTCAGTTGATGTAATTGCCTGTAATTGCCTAAATTCCTCCTCTAATTCCTATCTGCCCAATAGCACAGGAGTTGCTCCAGCATGAGGTCCCTCCCACAGGAGACAGATCTCCACAAACTTCTCCAATGCGAGTCCTTCCCACAGGCTGCAGCCCTGTAGGAACTGCTCCAGCGCAGGCTCTTTCCATAGGATGCAGTCCTTCAGAAACAGCTGGCTCCAGCGTCGATCCCCCACAGGGCCACAAGTCCTGCCAGCAAACCTGCTGCAGCTTGGGCTTGTCTCTCTCCACGGGTCCACATGTCCTGCCACGAGACTGCTCCAGAGTGAGCTTCCCACGCGGTCAAAGCCTCCTTTGGGCATCCACTTGCTCCGCCGTGAACCTCCCCAGGCTGCAAGTGGATTTGCTCCACCGTGGACCTCCCCGGGCTGCGAGTGGATCTCTGCTCCACCGTGGACCTCCCCGGGCTGCAAGTGCATCTCTGCTCCACCGTGGACCTCCCCGGGCTGCGAGTGCATCTCTGCTCCACCGTGGACCTCCCCGGGCTGCAAGTGCATCTCTGCTCCACCGTGGACCTCCCCGGGCTGCAGAGGGACAGCCTGTCTTGCCATGGTTTTCACCAGGGGCTGCAGGGGAACCTCTCCTCTGGTGCCCAGAGCACTCTCTCCTTCTCCTTCTTCCCTGACTTTGGAGCCTGAAGAGTCATTTCTCTCACACGTTCTCACTCCTCTCTCCAGCTGCAACAGCTCTTGCATAGGGTTCCCCTCCTTTTTAAACACATTATCCCAAAGGCACTGCTGCGTCACTGATGGGCTCAGCCTTGGTCAGCAATGAGTGTGTCTTGGAGCTGGCTGGCATCAGCTTCATGGGACACAGAGGAAGCTCCTGGCAGCTTCTCACAGGAGTCACCCCTGTAGCCACCCCACCACCAAACCCTTGCCATACAAACTCTTGCAAGCTCTTTGATCTAAATTTTAAACGCCATCGCCGGCTGCTTCTGTTATCTCTGTAACTGCTTAAGTCAGCACCCTGAACACTCTAGTAGAGAACGCATTTAAAAGCAAACATAACAGCCCAGACAAGACAAAAAGCAACGGAGAAACAGGCATGACAAATGCACATACAACTCCTGATTCCCTCCCCAAATTCAGATTCCTCAGACCGGTGAAACCATGGGCAAGAACCAGTCGGAGCTGAACTTCTCCCAAGTGCCACACATGTTCAGTGAAGGGAATCACCTGCCACCACAGAGCAGAAGGCTTTAAGGAAGCCACCCTGTTGCTCATCCTGCAACCTGACCTCTGTGCTGCCTTTGGATTCCTCACCTCGGCTTTTGGGGAAGAATCATAGAATCGTTAAGGTTGGAAAAGACCACCGAGCTCATCCAGTCCAAACACCACCACAATGCCAACACTGGACCATGTCCTAAGAAGTGAGCATCCAAGAAGTTCTGAAAGAATAGGAGTCCTCTTTGGATTCACATTTCAGTAGCGTTTAACTACATGAAAACACAAAATCTTTTTGAGTTAGTGGGTCAGTACCTGATTTGTACCCCACCACCCTTGCGCTGCTTCACTTTTCTCAGATCACATTTGCAAACAATAATCTTTGGCTCATTTCTGCTCTGCCCTGGTTTCTTTCCTCACACTACAATAAATCCAGACAGTGTTGCAGCTCCTTTCCCTGTTAGTGTAAAACTTGGAAAAATAGCCTTGACTTGAGTTAGAATAACCCCCGATAAGATTTATATCAGACAAAACCGATATTTTGTCTCATTTAAGTAATGATAAAAACTCTGTTTCCTCGTAGGTGACCAGGAGACCCCAGCACCTATTATTCTTTTATAACACTGGAAGCGTTAGTGAGACCTGCTGATTATCTGGTAAGAACACAATTAATTTGTGCCCAGACTCATTAATCTTTCTTAATACGTGTCAGCCCATTACATTTGATACGTGACCTCTGTCCCCAGTCTTGCATGAAAATCTCTCAGGATCAGAATCCCCTCATGATTTGGCACGGAGCCACCAGCCCTGGCATTCGGCTGCGGAAACGCTTCAAAGCCATCAGCAACGGCAGCTGCTGCATTCGTGTGCACATGCTCAGATGATAAGTTCATGGCTCCTCTCAGGCAGATAGGAAGAAGTTGGCCATTCGAAAGCCTGAATCCTGTTACAAATACAGCTGCGTTCCTGTTTAGATTCAATGATTTACTCTTAGTTCTGTTCCCATGAACGCAAAGGTCACTTTGGGTGCTCGGTCAGTCCATACAAATAATTTCCCCATGGCTTTTCCGAATAGAATTATGGAATCAGTTGGGTTGGAAGGGACCTCAAAGCCCAGCCAGTGCCACCCCCTGCCATGGGCAGGGACACCTCCCACTGGATCAGGGGGCTCCAAGCCCCATCCAACCTGGCCTGGAACCCCTCCAGGGATGGGGCAGCCACCACTGCTCTGGGCACCCTGGGCCAGGGCCTCCCCACCCTCACAGCAAAACATTTCTCAACTCAGTCTCCCCTCTTTCAGCTTAAAACCATTCCCCTCATCCTACCCCTGCACTCCCTGACCAAGAGTCCCTCCCCAGCTTTCCTGGAGCCCCTTTCAGTCCTGGGAGCTGCTCTAAGGTCTCCCCCAGAGCCTTCCCTTCTCCCAGGCTGAACAACCCCAACTCTCTCAGCCTGCCCTCATAATAACATTTGATGCAATAAGAAAGCAGCAGTGCTTTGAGATTAATTGCTCTTCCGCATAGGGACAGTCATGGATGGAGGAATGAGAGATCTAGTTAAAAATCAATCATTGCAGGACACTCAAGTCCTTCCAGCTTTACCAATGATCTCAAGACAGGGAGGTGTCATTTGTTGTAAAGTTCAGGTATTCAGACTGATGAAATCGCCTGCCTTGACTGTGGACATGAACACAGGCCTTTCAGTGCTTTCTGGCACCCATCAAGTTACTTTCCTGCCGACACTCAGCAAGGAAAGTCCAAAGGCTCACACTCCTGAAAACAATACGCCCATAAAAACAAGCAGTAACTCCATGACGGCACATCTACAACCTCCTCGTCCTTGTATAGACAACATTTTTAATTGAAGCAAGCATTTCTACGCCAAACTTAATGGATTTTTAGCGCAGACCCCCCCTTGCCCACTGGTAAGAGAGAGGGAAGTGCTGAACCCGAGAACAACAGAAGGGGAATGAGCACAAAACCAACTCTATGGCGTTTTTAAAATGGCATTTTTGATGCCAAGCGACAAAGTTTTAGTTAACGTGAATTTAATGAAAACATTCCTTCCCAGCTTCATCTAAGCTAATTTCATCACTAAAGCAGTTTGTGAAAAATAGGTAATCATTCCCTGTATGACAGTCACCTAAGCAGCATCATTCAAAAAGAACAGCGTACCTTTTCCTGGCCAGCTGTTGGTGTTCCATAGGGTGCTTAACCCATGAGAGACACAATTCTGCCCCAGCATTAACTCAGTGGCTTCAGTGAGGCTTCTTCTGAGGGGTCCTCTGTGAATCCTGGCTCTGTGCATGGCTTTCCCCTTCTCTTGTCTCTCTTCAGCCCATGGAAACAGCTCGACACCCTTGCAGCATAACTGCCAGAGACGGATCACAAAGCATGTGGTATTTCAAACCTAAGTGACATTTTCTCCAGTTTCTAAAGAGCAATTTATATTATGTATTGATTTATCTGCAACTGCAGTATTTCCTGATCCTGCCCTGGGAAGAAAATGCTTGGGTTTTTATTCTTATTAAAATGTCAAAGAGGATCTCAATCTTATCAAAGTGATTATACTGCAGCTTTGCATTACTCTGCAAGCCCTCATTCATTCATTAATCACTCACACAATGGAGAAGGAGGGGAGGCTGTCAATTAGCCTGATGGGCTAATTGTGAAGGGACACAGCACAGCTGCTTGCCAGCCAACCAGGATGGAAACTCTCAAGGGCAGGAAAGGAAAAGGAAGTTCTCACCTCTGCTGTCCCCTCTCCACATCTTCTGAAGCCACTAAATCTGGGAAGATGCAGACTAGGCTGATGCTTTCCCACCTCTCCAGCATGATCAGAGCTACGTCTCCCCCTTCCTGCCCTGTCCACAAACATCAGATTGTGGTTTGTCATCTCTCGATGCTTGTTTCTACGGAAAGAATAAAGCCTGAGGGAACACGTGTGGTTACCTCGTCAAGCCTCCCTGCAGGCGCTGTGGTAGGATTGCCCGCTCCTCTGCCAGGAGCTTTCTCCAGCTTTAAATGGATCCCCACCACGGAGACTGCCAGGCTGGGATCACGAGGAAATCTGGTTTTCAAAAAGAGCAGAACTCACGCAGGGATTGTCACAAATGCCACGGAATAAGCAAATTTGGACTCAACTGTCAACCATAGCGCCAGATTGTCAGGAGATCTGAATCGGGAGAATAATTTAAATGTCAAATCAAGACAGTGCAAAAGCAAATCCCCGTGATTTACTGTGCTGCTCAGGGCTAGGATGACCTAAGGGTAAAGAGAAGAGCTGGCTGAAAAAAAAAAGTCTTTTCCAGGGGAAAATAGGGTGCCACGTCCGAGCTGCTGCTTTGCTGGGAAAATGGAACAAAGAGGTCTAAGCTCTTGAACCACCCAAGCTAGGCTGTTCTTGAAGAAAGGAAATTAATTATCTACACCAAAGCAATAATATAAAGTCCATTTTCCTATGGAATATTTCAGCTAGATATGCAATCCTGGAGACTGCGCTTTTTGTTGTAAATTCACCAAAGAAACTGAAATGTGTAGGGTTTTTTTCTCAGGCAAAAGCACAATGGAACCACGGCAGAGGGGTTTCCAAAGGGGTTTTGGATCTCATCTAGGAACACATGCCTTGGCAGATATTTGCTATTGTGAGAATGGATGAACTAACTTTTGGGAAGTGCTCCGAAATCTTTGGGAAGGAGAAGGTCAAAATGCCAATTACTACTTTTTTTTTTTTTTTTCAAATGAACTGTTTTACATGGAGCTACAGACGTGTAACGCTGCCGGTATTAGTGTGGGCTGCAGCAGCCTTTTTGAGAAAGCTTGCCCCGGAAATGTGGAGACTAAAAGACAAACATGTTTATAAGACTAAGCCTTTCTCAATGGCTATCGTTGTGTTGACATTCGTGACTTCAGGGAGGATTTTGCCTGAATAAGGACTGCAAAAAAAACGCCCACATCGAAAAAAACCACATGAACTGAACTGGAAAGACAAAAAAAAAATACCCAGGTTAGGAGCTGTCATACTGAAACTCATTTTCCCCACCATGAAGATGAACTCTTATTACCTGTGAATATAGAATTCAAATACTATTTTCAAGTTTTAAATGTAGGTAACACTTTACATTATGTGTCAGTGTGGTACCAATTACAGCATAACCCTGATATCGTAAATCTATTGAGAGAGAGCCAAGAAGTTTCGCAGTCGCCCGAACTTCCAGTAAAGTTCAAAAGATTTCAATTTGCTCGTCTTACACGAGCCCGTATTTGGCATCCCGGGACACTCAGTGCCTTGGATATCAGCACGTTGGATTTTTAATGTAACAAACTTAGACACGCTGGACTTCTTTTTCCCCTCCTCCTCCACTTTATGGAGGGTGAAGAGGAGATCCTCGCCCGCCCACTTTCACACCTGAGGAGCTGCTGCACCTTTTTCCTTAGCCGTAACGAACATCTGCATCCCGCTGCCGCGTTCTGCCAGGAGCACAGTCTGGGCACAGCGAGGCTGAACGTTGTCCTGGTTCCACAACCAAACCGCCCTCTGTCGCCGCGTTTGCAGCCAGCTCTGTCTCTGGCTGCCCTACAGCGTTGTAGCTGCAGCGGCAGCCCTTCAGCTCGCCCGCTTTTCACTAGGACGGCATCTGGCCGCTGAAAAGAGGGAAAAACAGATACGATGGCTTCAGTGAAGCTGCTTTAAAGAAAAGCAAGGCTGTGCCTTAATCCCTGAGAGCAGATCTTACCAGAGTTAAAGTCCAGCACTGCAGCAGGTATCTAACCAGCAGCAGTAAGACACAGTGCTAATTTAGAAGCTGATGGCAACAAGAGCCATATTTTTCACGAAAACAAGTAGGTCCTCACAGTCTTCCAAGAAGCAATTGTGACATAAAGCCCTTTCCAACACTGAGTGAGGCCAACGGGGAGATTCTGACACTGGTCCATGGAGGGCTGCTCTCTCCTGCTGAAGGAAACCCAGGCACAGCCCTTGGACCTTGCCTGCAGAGCAATAGGGTGCCACGTCCGAGCTGCTGCTTTGCTGGGAAAATGGAACAAAGAGGTCTAAGCTCTTGAACCACCCAAGCTAGGCTGTTCTCGAAGAAAGGAAATTAATTATCTACACCGAAGCAATAATATAAAGTCCATTTTCCTATGGAATATTTCAGCTAGATATGCAATCCTGGAGACTGTGCTTTTAACCAGAACACTAACCCCCTGTGTACAGGAAATATTACCTATGCAAGTGATTCAGCATTAGTTAATTAAGTGCACCAGACTCTTTCCTTCCAGTGAATGGAGTCTGTATACTGATATCTGCCATTAACACTAAATGGGGCTTACACATGTAAAATCCCTCTGGCATTGACAGGGGAAAAAAAAGCCTTTCAGTTTCATAAATAATGGATCTGTAGCAAAATTAGCATTTCATGAAAAATTTGAAAAACTAGAATGAAAAATATAATACAATTTCTACTTTATGTGTCCCAGTTTGCCAGTGCATTGTGTGATCCAACACGGTCATCTCCTACATAAACACATGGGCAATTCTCTGTTATCTGCAGACTCAACTTCTCACCTCTGACCAACGTCCTTTGTGGTGCTGTAACAGCACAAGTGCCCTTCTTCTACCCGCGCACTGGGTTAATTTCCTGGCATATTAGTATTTCTGAGATATCTGTTGTTGAATTGTAATAAATGCCATGGCTTTTCTCCTGAGAAGTGTTCCTGTGCATGTTATGTGACGTGCTTACACACAAAGAAGCGGGACACGAGCCATGGAGAGGCTAGATGTGAGCCAGCAATGGGTACCTGCAGCCCAGAAAGCCAACCATGTCCTGGGCTGCATCAAAAGAAGCGCGAGAAGGGCGAGGCAGGTGATTCCGTCACCCTGTCCTGCTCTCGTGAGAGCTCACCTCACGTGCTGCATCCAGTTCGGGAGCCCTCAGCTCAGGAAGGACGTGGACCCGTTAAAGCAAGTCCACAGGAGGCCACAAAAATGCCCCAAAGGCCCGGAGCACCTCCCATATGAAGGGAGCCTGAGAGAGTTGGGGTTGTTCAGCTTGGATAGAAAACTCCGAGGAGACCTCACTGCAGCCTTTCAGCAGTTAAAGGGGGTTGATAAGAAAGATGCGAAAAACTTTTATCAGGGCGTGTAGCAATAGGACAAGGGTTAATGGTTTTAAACTAAAAGAAGTTTAGACTGGATACTAGGAAGAAATATTTGATGCTGCGGGTACTGAAACACTGACCCAGGTTGCCCAGAGAAGTGGTAGATGCCCCAACCCTGGAAACATTCAAGGTAAGGTTGGATGGGGCTCTGAGCACCCTGATCTGGTTGAAGATGTCCCTGCTCCTGCAGGAGGATGGACTGGGTGACCTTCATGGTCCCTTCCAGTCCAAACCATTCCATGATTCTATGAAATAAGCAACGGTTTCTCTGCAGGTACAAACAGAAGCAACCCTTGCCTGTTCTACGCCAATAAGCACCCACAGGGAAAAGCTATCCAGGCTTGACGAAGCTACACAGCGATATCCACCCCTTTGAGCTGTACTCCACACTAAACCTGCCTGCGCTGGAATCATCCCCAGTTGTGCCTTTGGCCCTGGTGGAACCAGGATTGGGGCTTGTTTCTTTCATCACAAAACACAGATGGATCTTGTTAAAACTAAGAGTTCTTGAGGAATTCACCCATTCCAACTCAGAGCAGAGCAAGGAATAGCTCTGCTAAGCACCGAGAAGCTCCAGGCAAGGCCCATGCGCGGTGGTGCAATGGAGAAGGGCAAGGAATCATTCACATGCGAAGACAAATGGGCAAGTGATTCTAGCAAGGCCACCCACAAATGGGAAGGCTTGGCCCTTCCCTTCTTTTCAGGATTCTCTATCTCAATCCCATGGCTTCAAAATGTGAAGCAAAACCTATTACCATGGGCTTTGTGTTTCCAGTGGAATCGAACTTGCAATGCCAGCGGGAAATGCAATTCCAAGAGCCATGTCCTTGGGTTGTGCCATGTTCTGAGCCCAAGTCTGTCAATAGCTTTTCTTTATTTCTTCCTCAGTGAGTAAATACCCACCCAGAGCAGGTAGGTGCAGATAAAAGCTGCAGCCAGGCGGGCTTACGCGTCAGTGAGTTTGGTCAGGAAGAAAACAAGCAACAATAACTTCTTAATTTACAAGCACAAATTCACTGAACATACACAGGAGGAAGAAGCTACAAATACTGCTCTTAATCCATACCTCCTACCATTAGGAATTCTGCTCCACTGTTCTTTTACAGGATATTTTTTATTTTTTTTTTTAATTCTATCTTTTAAATTGTACCTTTTTCTCTGTTTTTGGTGTTTTGATGCTATAAACACAAATATCAACACAGGCATCATGATTATATTTGTTGATTCGTGATGCCATTATTCGGCTTCTCTTTAAAATGAAAAAATGATTTCTGTTTTCCCAACAACAACAAAGCTGGGATGTCAAAGGAGAAAATGAACTCCATCCCTTAGGCTGAGCAATGTGGTTCAGATTTCCTCCTTCCATCTTCTTGTATGGGAGCATCTGTCAAGGCTGAGTCAGCACCGTCCCATAAACACGTTAGCAGCTATTTCATTTTGCCATCTACCTCGGCACACTGGACTTGTATGCAAACAAGACAGCAGAGGAATAGACCACAGCACCAACGCTGATGCTCCAAGTGATCTTTCAGCGTAATTAGAATTTGTTTCATCGCACTAATTTGACGTGGCAAATCAGTGAAGCTAAGATAAGGGGGTTTAGTAGAGCCAGGGCGCTGGTACATACACAGAAACTTGCCAGTGAGTCCATCTGGGAGCTGTGCCACATTGCAGAGAAGTCACAATTAGTAAAAGCCCTAGAAAATATCTGTTTGTTTTATTTTTAATCCTGTAACATGATAGGTTACATTTTCTTCTGCCGCTGTCTTATCACAGCAGGTCAGAGATCTTAGCCTCGCCACTGTTGAGAGATCTTTCAAGACTGCGGATGCACGACGTGGTACCACAATTACACAAGTTTAGTCAAGTCCGGCCGGTGGCACACGGCAGCACGCTGTGTTCTCACACAGGAATTCAAGGGGTGACTTTGTGATCTCTGTTTCACAGACCAGCGAGCTGAGAGCCACTCCATGGTGACACGAAGCTGAGGACAGCGGTTGGCTGCTTCTCCGCACCATCCTGCCCCAGACCACGCAAGCTCAGGAGGGGTCCGGAACCAGAAATGAAAACCAGTCCCTATTGCAGCAAAGCAGACCCGAACACTACAGATTTTAAGGATAAAGAAATCTGGCAGAGGTTTGGGGGAAAAGAAAGAAAGAGGACTTGTGCACCTTATGGTTAAATAAAATCTTTGACTTCCTGATTAAAATTAAGATTGAACACTGTTCTTAGTTGTCATAAGTCATTTACCCCTAATATTAGGGGTAAATAAGTTCTGACCTTTGATGCAACGAACTGTTTGTTTGGACCTGCTGAGATCACCAGCCAGCTGAAGGTATCTGGTTAGAGGTGCGATGACACATCTCGCAGCTGAATCCCACTACCCCTCACCATCCCCCAGAGACGCAGCTCCCTTTTTCTTCTCAATATTCCCAAGAGAAAAGGCTGCAGAAGTCAAAGAGGGGCTGCCCCAAAATGCGGTCTGCAGGTCTGGGGCAGAATTATCATAGAATCATTTGGTTGGAAAAGACCTTTGAAATCACTTAGTCCAACCGCACCTGTCCACTACTAAATTCTGTCAATTAGAAGCTCATCAATCCATCTTTTAAACACCTCCAGGGATGGGGATTCCACCACCTCCCTGGCAGCCTCTGCCAGCGCCCAAGAACCCTTTCAGTGAAGAAATTTTTCCTGATATCCAAACTAAACTTCCCCTGGCGCAACTTGAGGCCATTTCCTCTCATCCCATCAGTTGTTACTTGGAAAAAGAGCCCAGCACCCACCTCACCACAACCTCCTCTCGGGGATCTGCAGAGAGCGATGAGGTCTCCCCTCAGCCTCCTCTTCTCCAGGCTAAACAACCCCAGGTCCCTCAGGTGCTCCCAGAACCCCTGGACTCCAGAACTTTTCCCAGCTCCGTTCCCTTCTCTGGATGCACTCCAGCCCTTCAAGGTCCTTCTTGGAGTGAGGAGCCCAAAACTGAAGGCAGGATTTGAGATGTGGCCTCCCCAGCGCCAAATATAGGGGCACAATCTGTTCCCTGCTCCTGCTGGCCCCACCATCGCAATTCCAAGCCAGGATGCTGTTATGTAGAACAATATACAATATAATATATACCTAAAATATACCAATATTCAATAGAATTAAAAGTTGTGGAAAGATGATGGGAGAAAATATTATTCATCATAATATGTGCTGTAAAAATGCCTTTTTTAAACACAGAGGAAGGGGCAGTACTGTAGGGAATCTCTTGGCTAGTGGGAGGGTTAAATAAACAAATGATAATAACACCAATCAGACCTCTTTGCTTAAAGCCCGCAGAGTCAATCTGCTCCTGACTGTGGAGCTACCAACCAGCAAAGGCAAACTAATTAGACACAGTCAAACACTTAGGCAATCACACCTTGTGAATGTAAGCGTCTTCCTGTCATTTGGCAAGTCTCTCGGCTGCCTCGGAGCGTGAGACAACAAATCCCCTGCAAACAAGTTCCTCGCTCCGCCGTTAGTGCGATCCAACGGCGCACAATGGCTGGGGGTGAAAGGTGCCAGGCGAGGCAGGTAATGACATCGTCGCCGACAGCCCGCATCCAAATCCTGGCACTTGTTTAGACCAGCCTATTTGCACCTACCTGCAGAGGGCCTTTTTAATGTAATTATTAGCCTCCGCAGCCCTGCTTAGGATTGGAAAATATCATTCATTTTCATCTTGCTTCAACTACTGCTGCTACCTCCTATTCAATCCCAGGCACCTCATCTCCCCACCAGTAAGTGTAGAAACAGAAGCAGATGAGAAGGGTTGAATTAACAAGAAACACGTTGGCAGGTGAGCTGTGTGACACAACAATAAAAAAAAAAGCAAGCTAAAAGAGTTGACAATATATTCTAATCCTGACTGCAGCAGAGCTGCAGGCACCGGCACAGCTTTCTGGGGAAAAGAGAAAAGGCAGCAGGAGAATGGTTGAAAATCTCTTGTGTGAAAGCCAAGGGCAGGAACCAATCCTTAGGAGCATTAGAACAAACATGTAATTACTGCCTTTCGAAATTGTCCTCTTTTTCTGAGGATTTAACCATTCACTATTGACAAAACATGACAAGTACTACAGTCATAAGGAGCGGGATAAGCAACCACCACCCAATTCCAGCTTTCAGACCTGGCTGATTGCCGAAGACGCGAGCCGGGAAGAAGGAATTGGGCACCATTGCCACAGACTAAAGCTCCCATCCAGTTTTTTAAAGAGAATCCATGTTGCACTGGAGAGGTGAAGCGGGTGATCTTACCTCTCTGTGTCCTCGTTCACACAAGGTCCAGCAGAAGCTCTCTTGGAGCAGCGTCTGAGCAGCATTTGCCAGATCCATGGAGCAGGATCAGCATCAGGGGGCCAGGGACAGTCCAAAAAGGTTGTGAAAAGAAGGGGTGGTCCAAGCACAGAAGCTGTAACAGCCATTTCCTCTTGCCAGGGAAGCGCAGCCCTATCCAGGGGAAGTTCTACAAAAAAAAAAAAGATGGATAAATCATAGAATCATGGAATGATTTGGGTTGGAAGAGACCTCAAAGCCCAGCCAGTCCCATCCCCTGCCATGGGCAGCGACCCCTCCCACTGGGTCATGGGGCTCCAAGCCCCATCCAGCCTGGCCTTGAACACCTCCAGGGATGGGGCAGCCACCACTGCTCTGGGCACCCTCGGCCAGGGCCTCCCCACCCTCACAGCAAAATATTTCTGCCCAAGATCTCACTTCAATCTCCTCTCTTTCAGCTTAAAGATACACAGAGGAGAAGGCAGAAATCCTGCTTCCGTTGTAAAGGAGTAATTTCAACCTATTTCAAGGTGATGTCAACGAGGAATAAACGATTTAGTTCCTGCCTTGTCTTGCATCAGTCTCCTGGCAGAGGATAGCTTGTTTACAAGATCAGCGCTAATTCCTGATAAAGAGAAGGCTCTCGCACAGCCTGTACAGAAGGTTTTCTCAGGGTGATGTTTTCCCTTTGGGTTCTGCTATTTATCTTGCAAATGCATCCCAAACTCTATCAGTGATGATAATTTCTCTGTCCTTGTGCCAACAAGGCATTCAGATTCATTTCTGCAGCACCCAGCACTTTCACAGACGACTGTTTTGGTGTAGGTTACCATCTCAACTGATGCCACTACCCATACCAGAGGAGCACCAGCGTCACGTTAAGTCTCAAGCGCTGCCGATACCTGCTTGGTTTGTTTGTAGTTTACTCCCTCCATCTGGCTCTGATGGATGAGGGTCCTTTAACTACACGTGTTCTGTAAACTGATATGATGCATCTGACCTGAAACGACAGCTGGAATCAGGGCCGCGCTTCGAGATGATCCTGCCCAACACGCAAATCTAAGCGAGTTCTGGGGGGTGCCAGCACTGGGTCAGTCTCAGCCGATCTGTCAAGCTGCCAGCTCTCCGCTCCACGGTGCTCTCCGTCCCCACCTGGCAGAAGGCACCGCTTTCAGGGGCGGTAAACGCAGTGCATTGAGAGACGAGCAGCTGGCAAGAGTCCTTGTGACAGGGGTGGCAAAAGCAAGACAGGTAGCCAGATGGATCTGGTGCGGCCCAAGGCGAGCACTGAAGCAGAGGGGTGAATCAAAACCAAAAGGCTGCGGCACCCTGATGGGAATCGCTGATTGTAGTGACACCGCACAGGCAAACTGCGTCGACTGCAGGCTCTGCGGTGCTGCTGCCGTGTCCTGGGCAAATATTGTTGTGCTCTGACATTTTAAGTCATTTCATATTGCTTCTTTTATTGCTCCTCATGTCAGTTTGTCTCTGGTGCATCAATCGTCCCTCTCACTTTGAGACGTGGGAGGGGTTATTAGTATCCACCGATCCTCTGAACTATGTATTAATTTGCTCTTAAACACTTAGAATAGAATCATGGAATGGGTCGGGTTGGAAGGGACCTCAAAGCCCATCCAGTTCCACCCCCTGCCATGGGCAGGGACACCTCCCACTGGGTCAGGGGGCTCCAAGCCCCATCCAACCTGGCCTGGAACCCCTCCAGGGATGGGGCAGCCACCGCTGCTCTGGGCAACCTGAGCCAGGGCCTCCCCACCTTCACAGTGAAGAATTTCTTCCTAATGTCTAATCTGAATCTTCCCCCTTCCAATTTAAAGCCGTTCCCCCTTGTCCTGTCACTCCAGGCCCTTGTAAAAAGCCCCTCCCCAGCTTTCCTGGAGCCCCTTTCAGTCCTGGGAGGCTGCTCTAAGGTTTCTCTGGAGCCTTCTCCTCTCCAGGCTGAACAACCCAACTCTCCAGCCTGGCCTCACTGCAGAGGGGCTCCAGCCCTCAGATCATCTCCATGGCCTCCTCTGTACCCATTCCAACATTTCCAAATTCTTCTTACGCTGAGGATTCCAGAACTTGACCCAGGACTCCAGGTGGGGTCTCACCAGAGCCGAGGGGCAGAATCCCCTCCCTCCGTGCTGGTCCCACTGCTTTTGACGCAGCCTAGGACACGGGTGGCTTTCTGAGCTGTGAGCGCATGTTGTCGGCTCAGGTCGAGCTTCTTGTCAATCAGCACCACCTGTACCATTTCTATCAGCAATTAGGACCTATGCAAACTGAATTAATTGATTAGAAAAGCAGCACATTTTGCAGACCCAAGTACAAGCCCTCGCCAGACCAGCTGATCTAAGCAGGGAAGCTCTCCGGCCGCCATACCCATCAGCCAGGTAGGACACTCCGGGCCCCCACAGCCACTATTACTGCAATGCGCTTATTAAAAACCAACATCGTAAATGAACTTGAAGAATTCAGTTTGAAATTTTCAAGACTAAGAGGCTCAAAATAATTCATTTGGCCTGGATAAATTATTCAGCGCTATTGCACCACTAATACTTGTTTATTTATACTTATTTATACCCACGCATACACAAACACACCCACCCCACACACTGCTACTTAGCTAAATATTTTAATTGTATGAAATATTAAGTGATGAATACAGTATTATCTCACATACAATATGACCTTATTTTCCAAGCAAAGGTGATGGGGCACAGAAGCACCAGCCTGCTTGTGAATCTCTTAATGACACCCACACCGTGAGAAGCAGCTGCCCTGTGATATTCAAACAGTGTTGGCTCACACAAGGCTGTCAGAACTGGGATGTGACTGATCGCCACACCTGAAACTGTTTTCCTCTTAATATTGCATCCCATTTTACAGCACACTTCTACTTCCAGCCAGAGGGTCCTCACTTGCAGGTTTAGCGAGGATTTAGAGGACAGGCTCTGCCCTTTTGGAAAGCCAGTAATGAAAGCATTAAAAGCATAGGTGGAATCACAATGGAAGGGACATTGTCCATCTCTGACCATGGGAATGAAGTAGGGGCTTTGGAGAAAAGGAAGGAACCAGGACTTTGCCACAGCTGTTCACTCAGACTCTTCCCGTGTTTCTCTTTAGCCATCATAGGATGACAGAACATCCCAAGTTGGGAGGGTCCACAAGGACCATCGAGCCCAACTCCTGTCCCTGCACAGGACACCCCAACATTCACACCGTGTGTCTGAGGTTGTTGGCCAAAAGCTGCTGGAATATTGTCAGGCTGTGTCTGCTTCCCTGGGGAGCTGTTCCAGTGCTCCACCACCCCCTGGGGGAAGAACCTTCTCCTAGTGTCGAACCTAACCCTGGCATCTTCCTGATATTCCCTCGGGTCCAACCAGACCTGAATAAAGACAAAAGTGATGTTCCTGGAGCACCCAACTTCCTCAGAAGATAGAAATCTCCTGGACCTGGCATCAGCTGCCAGGATGACCAAACAACAGAATTTGTTCTCTTTCATTTTCTTGCAAAAGTATTTTAAAGAAAATTGTGTTCAAAGAGGGAAACCTTTCCACAATAAGGAGCAACCAAGGAGATGGCTCAAAAGAGACCTGAGGCAAATTAAAGCCCAATTTAACTTTTGCTCAATAACTTCACTTTATTTGGATGAATCATTTATGTGGTGAAAAACTTCAGCTTACTACACTAGAAAACTCAATTAATAGCCAAAGTGCTTAGAGAATAGGGAAGGCGAAGCATGGAGGTGAATTCCAGTTACCGAGCTGAGAAGCAGAAGTAAAAGCCTTCTGACACAAAGCATTAGAAATATCGAAGAGGAGATGGGAAGAGTTTGCCCCCCACTCCCCAGCAGCAATAATGCTCGCAACAGGGGGGGTGGTGAATGATGAGGGATAATAAACCCAAGTGCAAGACTTGGGAATCCTAGAATCATGGAATGGTTTGGGTTGGAAGAGACTACAAAGCCCATCCAGTGCCACCCCCTGCCATGGGCAGGGACACCTCCCACTGGATCAGGGGGATCATGGGGATCAGCCCCATCCAACCTGGCCTGGAACCCCTCCAGGGATGGGGCAGCCACCGCTGCTCTGGGCACCCTGGGCCAGGGCCTCCCCACCCTCACAGGAAAACATTTCTCCCAAAGATCTCATCTCGATCTCCCCTCTTGCAGCTCAAAACCGTTCTCCCTTGTCCTATCCCTGCACCGCCCCCAGCTTCCCTGGAGCCCCTTTCAGTTCTAGAAGGCAGAATAAAACTCCAGCCCTTTTCACATCATCTTTTCACATCACTTTTCTTCAGGCTCTAACTCCTCAAATCCCTCTCGCACAGGAAAACGTCCCATTTATCACAGCATCAGACATCACTTTTCCTCAGACACGAAGAATTTGATCCATCAACACATGAGAAGCAAATAAAGGGGCAGGAGCAGTTGGGAAATTTCAGCTTTCTCAAAAGGCAACAGAGGGAGCAAGCATTTTTGTTGCCCAGCAAACTCAAACTCAAGAGCAGAAACCAAGCCCACAACTCCTTTTTCCTGCTGGCTCCCTTATTTGCTCCTTAAATGAGGAAGAAGGAATATTAGGTTCAAGTAGGAGCCACAGGAAAGAGGAAAGGGAGGAGCTGAGACTGAATGAGTGCATGATTGCTGTGGTTTCTCAAGTTTTATCACATTAGAATAGGTTTAACCCTTTGCAATCCGGTCACTTCTCATCTAGGGTAGGAAAACTGCTTTGTTAGGAAAAGAAAAAACGCCCTGGTGCATATGGCATGCCATTAATAAGTCTCACACCCCATAATAGGAACATTTATACACAAATGTGGTTTCTGGGATCTGGCCAAGAGCAGAGCACCCTGGTGAATCATCATGCACAGATAATGAGTTATTTTCGGTAAATTTGGCACTCGGAGTTAATAAAGACAATTTGTCCCCAAAAAGCTAAATCACTTATCGCTTCCTCGGAGGTGCTAAGTGGATCTAGAACCTCAGGATGCTGTCAATAAAAATGAAATCAACTTGTCAAAGCTGCCTAGTAATTTGTGCTCCTCTCCAGTTCTGCTCAGAACAAAGGTAAGATGCAGGAGATGCTGTGACAGGCAGGCGAGGGCTCGTTCTGGGAAGCAATGGTGCAATTTAACTGCGCTCCAGGGCTGATGTTTGCTGTCTGATGGGTGACCATGAAGAAAACACTTTTATTTTGGGGAAACATCTAATTAAGACAGCCAGACCCACAGCTCTGAAAAGATGTTGAATTGCCCACGTCCTAAACATTCGCTAATGTGGAGATTTGGTTCAGCCTGCTCATAAATTCAGACTTGGAATTAAATTTCACATCTTTCTGAAACAGAAAGGTATTCGATTCAAATTGAAGCTGAAGGGGGAGATGGGGAGGTTAAATATGAGGGTTCGGTTTGAGAACATCTCTAGTGGCAGAAAAAAGTCAAATTCTTTTCCATTTAGAGAGTATTTCCCCAACTCAAAGCCACTGCCACAGCCACTGGCTGCTTTTCCTACGGGAAACTCCGCTGCACTCCTCCCTTTCAGGTGTGAGCTTGCCATTAACGCCCTGCCTCCGGCGAGCAAAGAGCTGCACAGGGATGTGCAAAAACATACCCGCTAAAGTTTCCACTTGAATATCCAATGAAAAATGTATTTGGGTAGGGAACTCCGGCTTTGAGCGAGTAGCAATTGTCTGCATGAAGGGCCCAGCCAGAGCGGAGCGCGTGGAACAGGAAACGAGAGCACAGCCGAAGTTAGAGCTCTGCCAAACTACCTGAGTGTAACGCGGATCGCAGTGAACTGTGACTCGTGTCATGTTGTGTTATGTAGCATCAAATCAGTGCTCGGTGTGACACCACGTAAGCAACATTGAGTGGCGGGAATGTGACACAGCGCAGCCTTTTTTTTTCCCCCCTCTCCTTCTCTTTTTTCCCTTTTAAAGAGCATTTTCCTTTTAATCAGATTGCTGCTGTCAATTCGCATAACGGCTGCCTGACCCAAATTTTCAGCTGCCTGGAGTGGACGCGTCCTGAAGTGTGGACTCTCTATTATGAAAAGTTAACATTCCAGACGAGCATCTCCGGGCTAAAAATACTCCTGTCTCACCCTCCCCACCCCCCACCCGCTTCTGCCTCCCTGAACACCGCTCGCGTTCTCGCACTGATCCCGAATCGATAACTTCATTTCTATATTACAAATCTTAAAACAATACCGGCAAAAAAAAAATAATACTGGAATTTTACTTACTGGTGTTTAATTATTGATGTGGGCTTCTTTAAACATATTTGGCTCTCTGAAACAGCTCTTTAGAACTGTGTTCCATTTCTCATTGCTTACCTATTCTGTTTGTTCTCTGCCTCCCTGATCCTTTTCGATTTTCTGCAGGTTAGCAAGCGCCGCATTGTCTGCTTTTGAAATGTGTCTTTAGGCATGCTTTTGTTTGACAAGGAATGCCAAGGCTGAGCTGACAAAGTCTGTTTGAAAATCTTTTTCCAGGTATACAAGATCAGTGAGGCTGTTCAATGTATTCTGTGATTAGTATTTTTCTTCAGATATTTATATCAACATTTCAGGTTTAGTGAAAGATGTTTCCTGAGCACACCTGTCAGTGGGATCCCACTAAAGGTAAGTAACAGTATCATTTATATATTCAAATGTATAAATATATTTATGGTAAATAGTTGACATCTCTCTCCATATAACTTAAAAGAAAATATACCTTTAACAAGCACTCAGCCACTGTTCTTTTCACAGGTTGAAACAAATATCAACTCGGCAAAGCTGTCTTTTAGGTGTTTTGGCTCGAGATCTTTACAACCAGGATCACTTTAAACATAATATTTAGATTTCTGCACCCTTTCCCTCACAGGGGCGGGGGCACTGGGATAATGTTTGTCCTATAAGGCAAATTCTCAGGTGAAGGAAGCGTTTATACATTCAGACACCGCACGCTCATGAATTCCAAACAGGATTTTTTTTTTTAAGACACATCTTCTGCTTTTACCTCCCCAGCCGCAACACAGAGATCACGTCCTTGACAAAACAATTTGGGGAAAGCTGTACACAAAGCCTGCCTGAAAACGGCAAACTGAGCAAAGATGCCTCTCCTACCAACACATCTCCTGTTTGCCATGGCATAAAGCGGCCCCAAGAGGCCGCCTTCCGCGCTAGTGACCACAGGGAGTTTTCTGAATCCTTGGAAAAACAGCACAACAGCCCCCAAACCTTCACCTTTTATTTAACTTAGTTAATATGTTAGATATGAGAAAGTAATTCTTCACTGTGAGGGTGGGGAGGCCCTGTCCCAGGTTGCCCAGAGCAGCGGTGGCTGCCCCATCCCTGGAGGGGTTCCAGGCCAGGTTGGATGGGGCTTGGAGCCCCCTGATCCAGTGGGAGGTGTCCCTGCCCATGGCAGGGGGCGGCACTGGCTGGGCTTTGAGGTCCCTCCCAACCCAAACCATTCCGTGAGTCCATGATTCCTACTTCCCCCAGACCTGCCATCACAAAGTTCCATTGTCGCTGACGATCTCCCAGTGAGGGCTGGAGCCTGATTCACTCTTGCTCTTTGCCTGGGGACACCAGAGCACAGTGACCCCCATGTACCACGTGGGTTGGACCCCAGGCAGCTCCCTCCAACCCGGAAATGAAGGTTTGACACCCAACACCGACGAGCTGGTGAGGGTATGAACTGAGGGCAGAACACGGACTTACCCGAGCGACAGAAATTGTCATGTAGAGCAGAATTTTCCTCCTCATGACCATGACAAATGCATGTTGGGAAACAAGGCAAGTAAGGGATTTGTGAATCTCCCCTACAGGGAAATAAAATCTACTCTCCCAGGGTGAGATTCGCTCAGCTCTCACCTAAAAGCCTGGAGAAATTCTTCAATAGGAAAGAATTCTCATGTTGTTGTGATCAGAACTCTGGGTAAACAGAAGCGTCGGACCCTTCGTTCTAAAATAAGCTAAAAAATACCTAAAATAAACATTTTATTTTTTTTTTTTAAGATGGAGTTTCGGGGTTTTTTTTCCATTTTGTGGGTATCTCCATTTTTCATAGAGGAACAACCAAACACCTACATTTGAATACAAAAGAATCAAAATCCAGATTCCAATTTCATCACCTGAACTTAAACTTGCTTTATGGTAACATTTTAAGAGTCTCTTCCCCATTAATAAATGTCCTGTATCTCCATTACACATTGTCCTTTATTAAGCAACACGGAGCCACCTCCAATCAGAAACAAGCAAGGAGATTCCCACATCTATCGGGTGCATTTAAATCCCACTGTCTCCTCTCTTTTCCACATACCACTAAATTTTAAAGCAACATCAAGATAATAACAGGCAGCCCAACCCTACCAAGGCATGACCTTGTCAAATCATGATCAGCAGAGATGAGCGTGCACGCTCCATGTTTTTTCCCAAAGGGCATCAGAGCCGAGATCGGAAACTTTAAAAATGGGTGTCACTTTAAAAACACATTTCACTTTGCCTTAATTTCAATTATATTAATGCTAATAGCAAAAAAACCTCTATAGATGTAAGAACGTATTGCGCATTCCTTGCCCAAAGAAAGAAATAATAGGAAACGTCTGTTTTTATGTAAAAATAAAAACCATAAATATTCTAACAGTTTTCCGCTACGGCAGAAGTACTAATCTAGTGCATTTGAAACAGGAAAAGGATAACAATTGATCTTAACTTTGAAATATGCAAAAGTATTTTCCTTGTGATCTTTTGCCACAGAAAACGAAACGAGTCAATTCCAATGTGCAGAAGTTGATCTTGTTTAAAAGGTGCTTGGCTCTCTAATTACACGAGAAGTACCTTTCTTTAATAATTCATTAGAAATATGGGGTGAGATAAAGACAAAGCCTAAAAATACCCACCACGTAAACTGCTGTTGAACTGCTCTCTTAAAATTAAAAGCTGAAATTCTTTGACTGTCTCATTTTCCAGCAGAACACAAGAAAGGAATATTTTAGTCGGTTCTCACCCTCCAGGCAAAGCGGTATAAAACCTCTGGCCTGATTCCAACCCCATTATCAAAGGACCACTCACCTAATCTAAAAAAGCAGCTCTTCATCAATTTATCATTAACAAGAGCATTACAATATAATGTAGGGAAACGGCTTTCCACCAGGGATTTGGTTAATGGGAGTCTAGAGCCACATAACAAGCATGGCAGAAGATAACGCCGCAGTAGGTGAAGATAATATACATATATTCCATGCAAGGAATACTGCAAATAACTTCTCTGCTGTTGATGAGCTCTCTGCAGTAGTTATTTTTTTAATATTTAATTTTAAAAGTCAAAGTCTCATTGAATTCTATAGCGACGTAAACGCATGCGAAACAATTAATTGCTGAGAAAGTGTTTTACACAATTTATTTGGCATCAGTGGAGGTGGGACCAGGAGGTTTTTGTGGGATCTGGAGTTTAGCATTCATTTACTCACTGCCTATCCCACCACCTTCAGCCACCAGCATTCAAAAACCACGAGCCAAGCATCCAACATTCAGAAGGTGCTTATTTAAGGTACCACAAGATGCTATTCAGGTCATCTTTGGATTTTTAACCTCCTTCAGGTGATCAGGAGCATTTTTCCCCAATTCAAGCCCATAGCTACATGGGGCAAACAGGCTAATTAGTAATTTTTAAGCACAAGCTGAATTTGGATGTTACTCCTATGGATGCTGCGGCTGAAACTTTAAGGAAACTGCTGCTACTGTAAGGTGAGTCAGGAAATCACTCCTGGTGAGGCTCCCACGAGCACCCAGGCTGTGGCTCCATCCATGGCCATTAACTTCATGTCACTGCTCTACTGCATCCTCCAGCACGAAAAATTCCAGCCAGACCAGGGCAGGCAAATAATTCTTTGCCCAGCTCACCAAAGCCTGAATACAGAGCTGGGGACACACTGCCGAGCTCAAATCAGCTGAAGAGAAAAGTACTGTTATAGCCAAATCTTGCCAATGTAAAGTTAACCCATCAAGTCTTCACTTGAACCAAGTGGAACAAGGAGAATGAGCTTATATCCAATCAGCACTTTGCATCACGAGGCTGCAGGGTGTCGGGGTCTTTGCCAGGAGCCATGGACGGCCTCATCTGAGCTCAAACGTGAGCTAGAATCACGGGATGGCCTGAGTTGGAAGGGACCTACAAGGATCATTGAGTCCAGCTCCTGTCCCTGCACAAGGCACCTCAAGATTCACACTGTGGGGCTGAGGGCACTGCCCAAACGTTTCTGGAATATTGTCAGCCTTGGCCCTGTGACACCAACATGCAGGCCCAGCCTGCTGACAGGATTTCTTTACCGGTCTTTTATGAAAAGAATCACAGGACAGTTTTGGTTGGAAGGGACCTCAAAGCCCATCCAGTCCCACCCTCTGTCATGGGGCAGGGACTCCTCCCGCTGGGTCAGGGGGCTCCAAGCCCCATCCAACCTGGCCTGGAACCCCTCCAGGGATGGGGCAGCCACCACTGCTCTGGGCAACCTGGGCCAGGGCCTCCCCACCCTCACAGCAAAATATTCTTTCCTAAGATCTCAATATCCCCTTTCCACTTCAAACTATTTCCCTCATCCTATCCCTGCACTCCCTGATCAAAAGCCCATCAGCTCCAAGAAATTATTCTAAAAATTTCTTGTACTTAAGTGAAGGGAAAATAAATCAGCAAAACAAAAAGCCACAGAACAGCTTCAGTAAGTGAACTCTGAACTGTGTGGTGTTGACGTCACGTCAGCTCAGATCTAGGAGTGAAGTTATCTATCCTGCAAAAAATACCAAGGGTTGCTACACATCCCAGTTCACGCGCTCAGCAAGGCAGGTCACAGCCAACCCTTCACCCCGGCGCTCCGGCTCTCCGCACAAGCTTCCCGCAGAGCGGAGACCAGCTCAGGGTCGCTACCCTGAAACCCCACGTGCACTGCAGGCCTGGCCCCACCTACCTGTGAGACCTCCTTCCCCATCACCAACCACGACCTCCACGCAGCGAACCTGCCAGCAAGCAGGCAGGATGCTCCTGAGAGGAGAAATGACTTGGTGGACCTGGATGTGGACTATGGATCTTCTTCCCTGAGGAGAGAAAAATAAACTCACTTGGCAAACTCCAACGCCAAGCTCCTCTCTCCAGCTGAACAGCCCTCAAAAATTTCTTCAAACAAAGCAAAATTCTATAAAATAATCAAACTCTTTTCCCAATACGCTGAGAAGAGACGGAGGGGAGTGCTTCCTGCATTCACATGCACTGCTCTTAGGATCAGAAAGTGTTTTGATATCACACTGTGCGAGGGCACACAAGAGCATCCTGAGACCAAACAAGTTACAGTGATATTTCAGGAACAGGAGGAGATGAACTCTACTGAATCAAATACGTAACAAAGTACTCACAAGGGTATTTGATGTTATTGCCGTTGGCCTCCCTGTGTTGCCAAAAGGAACCAACATCCTCATACACGGCTCAAACACGAAAGTAATCTTCTTACTTAAAATACTTGGAGCACCATTGGACGGGGGACACTCGCTTCCTTTCAAACCCACTGGTGGGCTCTGCTCACAGGTTTTGTTTGACAATAGCTTCACGTAACACAGCAAATCCTCTGCTTTTGACTATTTCCCTTCCTAGGAGGAAGAACAAGACCAGGGTGGGGTGGTTACCCAAAGCCATGTCCTATCAATATTTTAAGATTCAGTTCCCCCTTCTGCCCCCATCTCTGACCGGACACAGAGAGGCAAAATTGAAAGGGAAAAGAAGACACAAGTCACATACACCAAAACAAATCATGTCAATAGAAACTCTCCACTGGGATAATTCCAAAGTAATTGGAGTTTCATTCTTACTTCAGTTTTCCAATGACACAGATCTGTTAAAGCAAGCCCAGAGGAGGCCATGAAGATGATCTGAGGGCTGGAGCACCTCCAGTATGAGGACAGGCTGAGAGAACTGGGGTTGTTCAGCCTGGAGAAGAGAAGACTCCAGGGAAACCTTAGAGCAGCTTCCAGCACTGAAAGGGACTCCAGGAAAGCTGGGGAGGGGCTCTTGGTCAGGGAGTGCAGGGACAGGATGAGGAGAAAGAGTTTCCAGCTGAAAGAGGGGAGATTGAGATGAGATCTTAGGAAGAAACATTTTGCTGTGAGGGTGGGGAGGCCCTGGCCCAGGTTGCCCAGAGCAGCGGTGGCTGCCCCATCCCTGGAGGGGTTCCAGGCCAGGTTGGATGGGGCTTGGAGCCCCCTGATCCAGTGGGAGGTGTCCCTGCCCATGGCAGGGGGTGGCACTGGCTGGGCTTTGAGGTCCCTTCCAACCCAAACCATTCTGTGATTCTATGATTCTATGTTTTCTAATTCTACTCACCAGATATTTCAAAGTGATTTATGTCTCACCTCAGATCCGGGGAATCAGAACCCTTAAACCCCAGGAAGCACCTTCCAAGAAGCTGTTGGCATTTATTTACCCCTGTTAACTGCTTTAATTTCGAGGAACTGACACCATTCCAGGGACAAACTCACTTTGCTGGAACATCCCCAGCCAAACCCAACCAACAGCCCTCACTTTGGAAGGTCTCCAGGCAAATCTCTGAGTGGTTTCCCTGAGGGATTGTTCTGCTAATGCCAGACATTAAATGTCCACGACTGACAATGCCAGGTCAAAGCTGTTAAGAAGATACAGAGACCATTTCCCCTCAAGTGCCACCGCAGAGTCCCCAGGCTGCATCCTGCTCCATGAAGGTGTGTGGACACACACAGTCTCCAACGTCTTCACAGGGAAGAGCCTGGTTTCAGAAAACCCAGTGTCTGTACCAGTTAGATAAGGCATCTCACCAGGGAAACTGCAAGAGCAGCAGCGAAGGAGGAGAACCCGGCTGAGAAGCTGTAGGAGCAGCAGTAGGAGACGGGGAGAAAGGTTACTGAAGGTCAAGTACAGCTGGCGCATCGCTGCTGGCACGAAATTGCTTCTGCATTCCAGGAAATCATTCCCTCTCATCTTCCTGAGCCTGTCACATCCTATTTCGCTTACTGGTTCCTCTTCAAGGTGTTCGTCTTATTTGTCTCCTTGGGTTTGCTGTTTATCTCCACTTATTCTCGGCATAATTTGAGGCTCATTGTTTGAATCCTGCGACCGGCGGGCAGGTGGGGGAGAGCTAACCTGGGTAATGATCTGGAGAATCTACGTGGAAAGCAGAGAGAGCGAGATTAGTGGAAGTGATTACAGCAGGAGTTGTGATGGGAATATCATTCCATCGGAGCGAGCAGTGGGGGACCAGCCAGCCAGCGTCTCGGCGCTTGTGCAGAGCCGCGTTGCTCTGCGTGAGCTGTGGCCGGGAGCTATGAAATTACCTACTGATGGATAAGCTGGAAAGTTGTCTGAAATAAAGTTCAGGAAGCACTAACGTTCCTCACACAATTCCCGCTTTATGGTAATGTACGTTAGATAATTAGCACCAATGGGGAAGAGGCAGGGATGCTCATACATCGAAAGGAAAGCATTAGCATATCTTTAGCAGATTACAGTTAAATTTATCATGAGCTACCTGTCTCTGCTGAAACGGTTCTTACAGCAGGGAACTCGGTCCTCCACTGGAAAAGAAAAAGCTATTAGGACTTTACATTCGGCTTGCTGGGGGCTCTTTCGAAGAAATTGGAGCTCGCTGTATGTATTGAGCTCAAAGAGGGGAGATTGAGATGAGATCTTAGGAAGAAATTCTTCACTGTGAGGGTGGGGAGGCCCTGGCCCAGGGTGCCCAGAGCAGTGGTGGCTGCCCCATCCCTGGAGGGGTTCCAGGCCAGGCTGGATGGGGCTTGGAGCCCCCTGACCCAGTGGGAGGGGTCCCTGCCCATGGCAGGGGTGGGACTGGATGGGCTTTGGGGTCCCGTCCAACCCAACTCATTCCAGGATTCTATGATTCTATTCACAAATGAATGGGAAAACACTCCTGTCACCAGCCTGGGCTTGGTTATCGGTGGCACCGGGCTGGCAGGGGCTGTGGGGATGCAGCTGTGAGGAGTGGCTGGTGCTACCCTGTGTTGGACATGGATGGTACCAGCCAGCTCCGAGAGCACCTGTGGGAAAATCAACTTAAAAAAAGGGCAGGACACAACACATGGAGAGAGGAGGAGGGAACAGAAAGAGAAACAGAGGGAACACCAAGGTCAGTAGAGAAGAAGCTCCACAGCGGAGCAGACACCCATTGCAGCCTGGGGAGGACCCCACGCTGGTGCAGTCGGATGCTCCCGATAGGACAGAGCCCACTCTGGAGCAGAGGAAAGGTGCAAGGAGAAAGGAAAATCACAGAACAGCGATGGACTGATTGCAACCCACATCCCCACCACACCATCTGGGGTGGATGTAGAGGAACTTGGGGTAAAGTTCAGCCTGGGAAAGAGGGAAGGAAAGATGTTAATGTTTGTCTTTGTTTCCCACTACTCAGGCTAATAATTAAATATTTATTTTAACTGGCAATAAATTAACTTTTCTTCAGGTGAGTCAAATGTTTGAGGGAGACTTGCTCCCACCTCCTGCTGAGCTTCAGACTCGACGCCCACATCTTCAATGTAGGACAAGAGTAGATGGACCTGGGGTATCTTGCCTTCTCCAGAGCCAAGACATGAAGGCAGCCCATCAGCCACACCTTTCACCTGCAACAGGAGCCAAACTTCCGTTGGGTTACAGTCACTACATCTCACATCCATGAAACAGCTCCTGCTTCCTCTCGAGCTCCCACCCTGGTGAAGAAGTTTCTTCTTCAACCCCGGTTGTGATTATAGTATTTTTTATTTTAGCAGCATGATACACCAATATTTGTGTGGTGCAGGTTTTTAGTCCTGACGCTAACGACTTAGCAGGTAACTGAGACCAAGATATTCTGTGCTACGAATCTCCTGGGTAAAGGACTTAATTATATTAAACTCGCTTCCTGGATGTCTCAGCCATTGTTGTGTTTGTAAAACAACTTGCATTAAGAGTGCCCTGCTTTTACATCCTTGAAGAAATTAAAATTCATGCTTGTTTTGGGAAGTTTAAGCCAATACCTTTATGTTCCTATTGAATTAAGGAGAAAATAATCCCTCTACTTGTTCAAAGGAGAAAAAAACAGAACCTCAAACCACATTTTTTCATCTCCCCATCCTAGAAATAATGCTGAGAGTTTATCATTTCATGTATATTGCAAAGCCTGAGAAAAACCCACTTGCATCTGCTGAGGACAACACCGAGAAGGAATAAGATGAATAAGAAACGCTACCAGGAAAAGACAGAAAAGTAAGTGTAAATGGAGTTCGGGTACAGCGAGAGTGGCTGTAACATTACTCACGGGTGGCATACTCACACATGCTGTGATGTATGAAATCCGCAATTAAATTTTAAATGAAAGTCTTAAAACAAGGAAATTTGCCCTTGAAGGAGGAGGAAGATTTGAGAGTGTAACTCCGCTGTTATCCTGGAATTCTTTTTTCCCCAGGAGTCACTGTAATTTCTGCCTCTGACCAAGGCAGAGCTGTTCCGGAGTCACGCTCTCACGTTGTTACATGAGTATTTGCAGGTGGTATTTTTAAAAGGGATATAAAGAGCATTTTTGACGAACAACTCTTGTTTCTCTTCACATATCCAGCCTCCAACTAAGCAGTTCTCTTCTTCAGAGTGCAGAAGTGGAAACTTAAATTGAAAGCAAAAAGTTGATGTTTTTGTGCCACGCTTAGGATGCGCCACCAGGAATTAAAAAATTAAACAGGCTGGGTACCCAACACCAAGAACCACATCTGCACCTCCTTAAAACCAACATACTGGTCACAGTGGGATCCTGCAGACATAAAATGATCAGGATCAGAGGCAACACAGTGCTGTGGGGATAAATTCCAGCCACTAACTTTCAGAAAATGAAGTTACTTAGACAAGACTTAGCTGAAGTTAGAAAACTGCTTCTAATTTAGCTCAAAGCAGAACAAAAGGTCATCCAAGAACACTCTCTTGCTCATTTGCTTGAAAAGCATAGGAATAACGGTGAGGCTTCTGCTTTCATGCAGATTTAACTATATTAAGCCAGGTGACCCAGTGAGAAAGACTGGGAGAGACATCCAGTGTAGAGCAACCAGGAGACTGGAGGATAAAAGTTCACACGAGATAAGGAAGTGGCCCTGGTCTTCATCTGGCAAAACACTTTCTTTCCTCCTCTTTGTTCGGGTCATGGGACATCTGAAGGCAGGATGGGAACTGCATTGGTGGGTTGACACTGCCAGGACGAATCCTTGAGAGCTCTAGAGAGCCATGGAGGGCAGGCAGAGGCCGCAGACAGGGCGTGTGGCAGGGGACAAGGAGCAGGAGGCTTACATTTATTTTACTATTTCCAACCCCCACAAACAAGGAAAGACAAGTGAAACAGTGTAAGGAATAAGTGCCTTCTCTGCGTTGTTTGAAACACCAAACACAGGAACTGAAGTGTTTTCTTTCTTGGATTCATCCAGTTGCACCCATTTTTGAGAGCGAGGAAATGCAAAACAAACACAAGTGTCCATTCTTACTGGCACGATTGATCATGTGAGATGGGACGACCCAGCTCTCTGAGCTGCATTCTGCCCCGTTTTTCCTGATCCCTGCACATTACAATCCCATTACACTCAGAATTACTGAGAGCAGAACATTTGCTTCTTCGCAGAGCAGAGAGGCTTGCTTGAGGTTTGCATATATCGACTTTCTGAGCAATACACACACCTTCAGTGTGTATATAGAACACGGGTCCTTTTCTGTTTGCTCTTTTCATATTTTTTTTGTTACAAAAGAAAATATTATGGATTTACAGAATGGTCTTTCAAACACCTTCAGTACCTACATGAATTGAATTTTTCCTATTTAACAAGAACACTAAGTAAACTTCAAGAGCTACAACAGGCACCTACAATTCCAAGTGACTGGATGTGCAGGAGGCCTTGGAGCCAACAGTTAGGCAAGGTTTGAGCACGAGCTATGACACAAAACCCAGAACTGGGATTCAAATACAGGTTTGGTACCAGCAAAATCAAGATGAGAACTGAATAACCTTGCAAAAGAACAGGAACTTGGTCGCTTCCGAATAAACGATCATCACACGAAGCTGAGATTTAAACCAACTTGGTAAGTTTAATTCTCACCATCTGTTTGGCCCTGTTTCAGGTTTGGTTATGAAAGTTTTACAAAACCTTTTAAGGTTTAATAAAAAAAAAAAATAAAAAAAAATGCAGCCCTCTCCCTCCAATCCACATTTTGTACCAGAACAGAGCCTTACAGCTACAATAAATTATTCATGGAGAAGGCAATATTCCTATTAGACCCTGGGGTCTTGGGCTCCCCACATGTAAAAGATCTAACTCTACACAATCAATCCGGCAGGATAACTGCGTTAGACTCTACTTAACCCAGATTGCCGAACAGGTTTGAGAACGGATTAGCGGATGATGAGCTGGTTTTAAAAGCAATATTATCTCCCAGAAAAGAAGAGGATAATTCCGTACTAGCCGGTTTAAGAAATAGAATGATCCTAGGTTGGAAAAAAACTTTTCACAGGTTCTGTTAACTTCCCAGACACCGACAACTGTGAGGACCAGAGACATGGGAGAAGCCAAGGCATCAATCAGAACCAGTCCCACCAAGCAGCAGTTCTGAGATTCATAGAGTAGAAGGAACCTAGACTGACAAACAGCTATCAAAACTGGATTATTCTTGCAAATTGTCTGACTGTCAGCCATGAATGGGCAAGCCAGACTTCTGGAACGGCTACAACTCTTCACAATCACAGCAACTCCCATGATCAGTGCTGATACACTGAGGATATCCTAAAGCACTTGTAATTACAGAGAGAGGCACAAAGCTGCAAACATTTCTAGAGATCAAATGTTTCATAGCTCCCTACTTTTGGTGATTATGGGATATCCCCAAAACCCCTGCAGAATTCACTATCTGTAACAATGGGTTCCATTTTCACTTTTCACAGATCTCTGCTCACTATCAAAGCATTTGTCACATGGCCAGTTTTTATTTTGCGCTTGTAAAGGCAGCTCCTTCTTGCCCACCTGCATTTTATTTCCTCATAATATTCCCTTGGAATAGAGAAAATGGCTGGGAATAGCTCCAGCGGACTGGACAGAGAAAAGGAACAGCAGAGGAAGGCTTACCTCTACCCCATGGGAGCCCATCGAGCAGATCAGAGGTGGGTGCTTCCTGGAGGTCTATGGGCAAGTCCTCTGCTCTTCACGTGCTACGAGCCTCAACGGGGCCAGGGCTGGAGTCAGGAGGATTCTGCACAAGACAATTTATGAATATTAACTCAAATTGGAATAACAAAACCACAAATTCACATGCTTCCTGATTACTATTGAGAAATATTCTAGATCGGTACTAGGCCAGCTCCTCACCAAAGGGCCATGTTAAAGAACACAATACAACACCCACTGAACGGGAGTTTTGATATTACAACCAAGCAAGCGCATCTCAAAATCTGACAGCAAGACTTAAAATATTCCAAACAGAGAACAGAGACACATTCTGAACTTTCTATGCATCTACTGAAAACAGTTCCTACTTTGAATATCAAATCTTCCCAGCAAACCGTTCATGGGCAAGCCCAAGGCTGAACAATGTTCGCATAAAACATCCGTTGGCTGAATTCAAACTAAGACATTTCTGGATCCAGTAGAGCAATTTGTAAGAGCAGAGTCTACCACTGGCCCACACGGTCACTCCAGGTTTTGTGGAGACAGGCAGACCTCCACAACTCCCTACATTTTACACGGGTGTAAAGTCTCTCTTGTTAACAAAATGGCAGCATGACAACCGTACCGCAGGCGCGCCACTCGGCCCCCTTTCTTAGCACATTTTCTCTGCTTTTATTCTTTCGTACTTTTTCTCCCAACATGTTTTTTGTTTCCTGCGCTGCTACCTGCCTCTTCCCTCACAGACAGCCTCTTCCTGACAGTGATCAGGGTTTAACACACTGTACTAGGAGGCTCGTGAATATTGCTCTTTGATTTTTAGCACTTTATGATGAACGGCTCAGAATCATCGCTGTAGAAAAAAAAAAGGGGGGGGGGGGGGGGAAGAAAAATAGTTTCTGAAACCTTTGTGCTATTAAATTCTGCCTGCAAACTCCCCAGCATCAAATCACTTTGCTACAGCACTGTCACTGCACACTGGATGTGGTAAACCCTCCTCCGTCAGCCCCTCCAAAAAGAGCAAGGTAGAATGGGGCAAAAATACAAGATTAAGAAAATTACATTTCATTAGGACGTGTCCTTTCATACATTTCTCCTTCTTGATTTTTTACTCTTGTTCTTTAAAAAGCCTTCCCAGATGCATCTGAATTTTAGGTACGTGGTGTCTCGAATCCTTTGTCACTTCACAGCGACCCTCACCTCTTTATTCAGGGGAAGCAGGGAAGCAAGAATTAACATGCTGGACCCGGGACTAACGAAGACTACTCAGCTCAGCACAGAAATGCGTTGACTTCCACTGTATTTCACAACCTGGACAAAAGATGGGGTGGGAAAGCCACTGGGAATGAAGAGAAGACAAGCCCGTCCAAATAGATGGGGTAAAGTCTGAGCAACTGCACTGTTCTGAGAGGGATGTGATGAAAGTATTCATGGAATGGTTTGGGTTGGAAGGGACCTCGAAGCCCATCCAGTGCCACCCCCTGCCATGGGCAGGGACACCTCCCACTGGATTAGGGGGCTCCAAGCCCCATCCAACCTGGCCTTGAACCCCTCCAGGGATGGGGCAGCCACCACTGCTCTGGGCACCCTGGGCCAAGGCCTCCCCACCCTTATTGTGAAGAATTTCTCTTCTTTACATCTCATCCAAATCTCATCTTACGCTTGCCCGGTGTTGCATACGTAACTGCTGTCACCAAGACTAAAGTGACACCCAAGTTAGCTAGACTGGGAGAGACACCAGTGCTCTCTAGTCCTTACAGAGCAGCACATTAAAAGGCTCCGCACAGGGATGTGTCACCTTGCTCCAAAGCCATTCTGCCCTGCGACATTCAGAGCCCCAGGCTCTCAGATGCCTACACAGCTCTTGGTTGTAGGATCACAATTTCTTTCTCACTAAGTCCAGCTTCTCCTCTCTGCAGCACCAGATCAGCCTGGCAGATTTAATGGGATTCGTGGGATTTTCATTTTTCCTGAGAGCCTACTGTATTTATAGGCAAGAAATACTGGTTTGCCCTTTTTTTCCTCCCCAACAGTTCTGTAAAACAGCTCCCCCTTTTAGGGGTCGACAGTAAATTTTGTATCACTACAGAGAGTCCTTGATTTGCAAAGGAACACTCAAGTGGAAGAGGCTTCCTCAGTAACATCCCCCCCACCCTCCAACTTCTGTAAAGTTCTCTTCCCAAAGTTCTACAACTCTCTGGTTTAGAGGCAAAGCACTCAAAAAGCTTAACATTAAATTAAGGGGTTTTCCCTTCGTTATGGAGCGTTTCAGGGCAGCGTTGTTAAGGAAAATAACAGATCCTCCACAGAAAAGGTCATTTTCCAGCAGGAGTTTCAGTTTTTGCCTATTAAATGCTCACTTGCAGCTTGGTTTACAGTTTGCTTGTTTTAAAACCTGAAACAATGCTCAGGTCTAAATTCAGAATTTGTACGTCATGTTTCAGCCTGGAGCATATTTTTACATTTAAATTATAAACTCTTAAATTAAGAATTTATCATAAAACCCACACAACTCCCCAGCAACAGCATTGCAGACAACACCTCTATAACGCTAAAAACAACTAAATGCTATCACTCTGTTCAAGACATTGCTGACAGATTCTGTGTTAACTGCTTCCAATTACAAGTCTTCCTTAATAAAAACATACTAATATGAATTCTGCCAGTACTTTTACAGCTTCCCAAATATTATTAAAATAAAGAAGTTCAGGGCAGGAAGAACTGTAATGCAAACAGGGAAACAGACACTTTCAAAATTAGAAAAGCCCTTGGCGACAGACAGTTCAGTTTTAATTTCATTATTTTAATTTCTTAACCTGAATTTCTGAATACAGGTCCCCCAGAGCAAGAGACAAGTTCTGTACTGACCTGATTTAACATGCCTGGCCAGGAGTGCCCAGCATTCCGAACATCAGACTCTGTGACCTCTAAAAGCATCCTAATGAACCAGGGGAGCAAGATGAAACTACAATAAATACAGACATTATTGTTTTTAAAAGCATGACAGAGGGGCAGCCACAAGATTTGTAGTGGCAGTCGGTTGCATTTTTTTCCAGTCTTTTCATTACTCATTACAAATAAGTTGGCTAATTGCTAAATAACAAAAAACAGACACTAATTAGAGTGGTGGCTTTGACATCTGTGCGTATTCAAAGTTAAAACTTAATTAGAAGTTAAAACTATGTTGTTTTATTGATGCATACTCAGCATTTTTAGCCCTTTAATCATTAAATGGAGCTTCACTTAGGAAGGGACATTAAAATGAAACATTAAGTACACCGCTAATTTTCTCCTCACTAGTGATACTCTCCTTTCTGACAGAGTCACCAGCAAAAACAGCAAAACAAGAAACCTGCCAAACATGAGCAAATATTTCCACCTTCATCCCAGAGTAAATGATTGCCCCTGAATTGCTGCTCTTCTTATTCCTGTTTTATTCTTTTCCCTCGTCAGCAAGGGAATTCGTGTGCTCCAGCCCCCTCCTGCCCCAGAACAATGATACTCTGCTAATAAACTCTTACTGCCTTTTTCTATCTATCAAACCCATCGCATAAATCGCTGTCGAGGTACCCTCACCACTCGCCCGCCTTGGGAGCTGTGAGCCCAGCCCGGCACCAGCCACCAATTAGAAGATAATGGCACTAAAAAGCCTGAGCCTGGGAGTTCTTCACTTGCTCTGCCAACCTTTGCAGGACTCCTTTTTGTGTCTGGCAATTAAGCAATTAACAGTCTAATTTATTGTTCAGGATAAGGGATTTCCTTCTCTCTAGTCAGGTTTGACATCATCAAAATTCACCACCTCATCAGAAGAAGCCAACTGTTCATCCTTGTTTCCAAAAGACAAAGAAATCCATGAAAACAGTGCTTCGTACCTCATGCTGCCGCCTTTGAAAAACAATTGCAGTCACAGTTTGGGTGTGGATCTTCGTGCCTGATCTTCCAGATTACCCTTAAATAAAGGGAGATCTAAATCCACAAGACCTGGAGAAGCCAAAGCTATAATTAAAGTAGGCTGTGGACACATGGATGCTCCTCACTCTGCAAGGAAAAGGATGAATGGGGTTTTAACCCCATGACTGATTTCATTGACCATCATGCACACCACACGGCAAAACCTGGAACACTGCCTACAGAAGCCAGATTATTGCAAATAAGAGCAATCTTTAACTGCTGAGGGCAAGGAATGCTGTTGCTTTAGCTTTATCTGCAAATTACAAATCCATGTTGTGTTTCAACATGAGCAGGAGAGGTGGCATCAGTGGAAGTAATGACTGCAATGTCAAACCAGTCATCAAGGTCAAGGAGAAGCTGTGTTCAACTTCATGGTTTAAACCCTGGGGGAGAACAACGTTCTACTTCTTTTTTCCAGCATAAGGAAGTCTGTCAGTTGGTCTTTGCAGTGTCAGAAGGAAGGAGTCAGTCCAATCTGCAATGTAGGGAAGAAAAATTCCCACTAGGTTTAGGGAATAAAGAGGGTGAACAGAGATGGGCAATCTTTACTGGAGTGTTTGTAGGAACAACCAGGATAATTGCCTGTTTGGAACAAGGAGGTGCTGCCATTCCTGCCTCAGTTCAGGGTTACCAACCAGTTCTCGCAAGGCCACTCCAACATGGAGATGTTCAGGATTTCCATATTTACGATGTTGTTCCTGCACCCTTCCTGGTCTGCTCACATCGCTCAAATCAGCCCCATCAGCCAAAGTACAAAACACTGCAAAATGATCCAGCAAAATCCTGTGAGGGTGGGGAGGCCCTGGCCCAGGGTGCCCAGAGCAGCGGTGGCTGCCCCATCCCTGGAGGGGTTCAAGGCCAGATTGGATGGGGCTTGGAGCCCCCTGATCCAGTGGGAGGTGTCCCTGCCCACGGCAGGGGGTGGGACTGGGTGGGCTTCGAGGTCCTTTCCATCCCAAACCATTCCATGATTCTATGATCCCATGACTCTGGGTTGTTACAGAGCAGGAGACAGTCAAAAAGATCCTGTTGGAACTGAAAGGGTGGCAAGGAAGAGGCATTTACCACAAAGGAAGCAATGGTAGAACTGCCCTGCCACGCACTGAGGACTAAGATGTGCTGTCCTGGCTTGGACAGGGGAAAACTTCCTTTTGTCTTCTTGGTGGAGGACCTTCAAGAACGAAGAGTTTGTTCAATCTGAACCCAAAGATTATTACAAGATAAGTGAAACTGCCAAAGATAGTATTGCTAATAAAAACCTGGCTGAAAAGGTGTATCGAAGGACAGCACAAAGGAAAATCACAATATCAATTCCTAATACACCATGCAAGTATTTTTAATGAACTTTTTTTTTTAGTCCCCAGCTCAAATCCTGACATTTATTATTTCAATGAGTTCAGACGCTCTTTCCAGGATTTCTGCAGAAAAAAAGGGAGCCATTTTCCAACCTTGAAACAAATTGGCTCCCACATGTAAGTTTAAATTATCCATCACTCGGCAGGAGGATTCCAGCAAAATCGAAGGCCATCTTGGCGAGTAATCAAGGTAAATTTGTCACATTTTTTACCGGGCTGCATACTTTCAGAGTTTCATAAAAAGATCCACATAATTAGTTTAGCTTACCAGGAAAAAAAAAAAAAGTTGAATGACAAGGTCAGGCTCTTGCCCTTTCAGTAAATTAGAGAAGATTGCCATAAATTGCATAATATAATGAAACACCAATTTGCATATTTGCTGCTATATTAAAAGGGATCAGTTTTAGCTCGCAAAGCAGAACAAATAAAAACATGCATTTTAATAACTCAAATTACTCCCAGGAAGTGACCCTCAGCAGAAAGCCTGATTATCACTACTTAATTAGAAGCCTTGGAAATCTAAATCCTCCTTTAAATCCTATTCTGTGTACAGTGAAAGATGAAGCCGTGAGTTTTGTCTTAGATTCAATATTTACTCTTTACTAATATGTTTGCAGGGGAGACTTTCCGAGCATTATGAAGACATGCAAAAAAAATTAATATTCAAAGAAAGAGTGAATAAAACCTGTGTTGGCTTGCAGGTGCAAAGCAATTAACAAGCTGGCATTTGCAGTACTTTTAATTAATTAATTAAAAATTCAAAGCTGACTTTCATTTCTTTAAATGTTTGAACATTTTATCCATCAATAATGAACCACTACTCACTGCTGTGCTACAACAGCTGGCAAATGAAAAACTCGGTCCGACGCTGTAAAAAAAATGTAGAGGAATTTCACATTTTGCCTCCTCCTCACAATTTAAAAATGCAAGAGAGTTTGAGGCTCTGCAGGACGTGGAAGTGAATCTTGTGCTGTAAAAACAGTCTGCATTCTATACTGCAGTCCACCTGAGAACAGGAACGAAAATAAAAAGTTCCAGTACTAAATGTATTTGGGTTTAATATTTAATTAAACTGAAAAAAATTAAACTCTGTTTGCTTTGGGAAGTCAAGGAATTTTTCTTAAGAATAAAATCTTCTCTCCTGATCATTAAAGGTTAAAATCATCTTAGAAAATGAGATTTTTGAGTTATTTCTAAACAGCTGCAAATAACAAATAGTCAGAGAAAGGTGCCGTGATGTAAATTCACTATTTGACATCCCTCGAATAATAAATGGATTGTTTTCAGCAGGAAAATGTTGGTCAGTACATATTTAAAAGACATTGCCATTAATATACTTTAATTAAAACATAAATACTCCACTGCTACCTCACTAGGCACCCACTCAGCTGGAACTAACTGTATTTGCTTAATCTACAATTTTAGATGTATTAGCAAAAATAAATGTTGGTGAATGTAAGAGCCTGATTACATATCTTGGGTAAATTGGTGATAATGAGTCAAGAGACTTTGTGTTCATTCACATATATTAGAATAAGAATCATTATGAAATTAAAGCTAAGATTAATCCTGCTAATGACACCATGGAGCATCTGGGAATAAGATAACCCAGATGTCAAATTCGCTGTGATCCTGTGCTGCTATTTGATAGAGTAACCCCTTGAAGTGTTCTTCTAAGGCAGCGAGCTGGTACCCCACAGTCCCAGCACTTGAAATGCAAATGAGTGACAAGATAGACTAATAATGAGAGCAGATTCTAGCAGTAAGGAAAATGAATAAATTAAAAAAACCCTGAGCCACTGATAAGAACAAGCAGCAGGCAACCCAGTGTCCTCAATTAGGGTGGATGACATCTGCAGCGCGTTTCTCTCTAATAAAGCCCTCACTCTGTATTCCAAAGCACACGATTCTAACACTGTTAACATTTTAATGTCTTGGGCGTGCATAGTAACACTAATTACAAGATGATTTGGATGACTTCTGAATCTCTTTTATGTCTTCCACTGAGTAAAAATCTGAGTCGCAGCTTTGATATCATAAATAAAATGTAGAGACCTGCCAAGCATTAAAGCTCTCCTGAAGTAACTCAGATCTGCTAAGTTGCATTAAACCTTTATAGCTGAGTAAAGAGCATTCTCTATGAATTTAAAGAGGGTCAGTGTCTATACATTTTAATGGCAAGGCTCCACAGATCTCCAGCATTTTTCCTTAGACTGCAGCTGTTGTTGTTTTTAATTACTAATGAGTTTAATCTAATGTTTTGTTGAGCTCAATTTACCTTCTCGGTAGCATTTGTTCAGAAACTTACACCAGGATTAAGCAACTTGTTTCCTTGTTTCCCCAGCCCTGGCTCTTCTTGTCCTGCCAACCGCTCTTCTCCTTGTCAAAACCACTCCCAAAACAAGACCAAGATCAGCACCAACTGAAAAACCCCCACATTTCCAATGTAGCACAAGACTACAAGGTGTTCAAGGCCAGGCTGGATGGGGCTTGGAGCCCCCTGACCCAGTGGGAGATGTCCCTGCCCATGGCAGGGAGGTTGGAATTGCATGCGCTCTACACATTCAAAACCAACCATTTCTTTGCTACAAATGAGCAGATATAATTGCTTTCGCCTTTTGTTGGACATCAGGACACAAGCTGACCAGGGTCTTTGTGCTAAAGGTGTAACACCCACCATAATCAATTTGTGGCTGCCCCATCCCTGGAGGTGTTCCAGGCCAGGCTGGATGGGGCTTGGAGCCCCCTGAGCCAGTGGGAGGTGTCCCTGCCCATGGCAGGGAGGTTGGAATTGGACAATTCTTGAGATCCCTTCCAACCCAAACCATTCTATGATTCTATGACTCACTTCCGTGCACCATTCACAACAACAAAGTAACAATAATACATCCATCCACAATTAAGTTTTGTGGTCATGAGAGCTCTAAGGAGAAGCTGCTCAGGCCACTTCATCTCACTATAAAGCTCCTCCCTCAGAACCTCACATCTGTGCCTGTTTCTGATGACGTTTCTGGGACACCACCACTACAGGCCTGTCTTCTGCTTTTTTGGGTTCCACGGCACAAACATCTCTCTCCCACACACATCCTTTTGTTGTTTTTTTCCCCCACTCTAAATGTATTGATAAAAGATATCTGCTGGTCCAATTAAGTTTTCTACAAGCCTGAGACAAAATAACTGAAGATAAATTAAGAGAAAAGCAAACTGGCCTTGGGATCTATGCCTTCAACTACATTTTTAGGTGTATTTTACAGGGTAATTTATACAAACTCATTTAATGCAGACATTCTTTCAGTTTTCAGCCTTCACAGCCTCAAGAATTAATGAAGCACTGAGAAATTTCAGAGAATACCTTGATGCTAATAATATTAAACCCTTCCTCTGAGGAGCAAGGGCAATTATTTCTACTGGTATTTTGTTGCAGGAAGAAGCTGCTGGCTCATCTTTATGCCAGAAATTTGAGGTGATTCACAATTCAGAATTTGAAATGTTGCTGTTGATGTAATCAAAATAGTGTCCACCTTTGGGCACTTCAGCCCAGATTGTGCTTAGTTGGGAAAGGAATTCACACCAATAACGCCGCACAAAAGGCACAGGCTCTTTCCCCTGAACAAAGATAGGATGACACTCACTTCTTCAGTCTTCTATTGACATCCAGAGCCCTGTGGATTTTCATTGCATTCCAGTCCTGCTTTTTAGCCGATACGATTGTTCACCTTCAACTGGGTGGGAAAAGGACTTGGGAAGGTGGAGTAATTCACTCATAGCCTCATCCCCTTAGAGCACTGAGCATTTGCTTAAGTACCCCCAAAGCTGAGTTCAAACAAAGCATGTCTACAGCTAAAAGGAACTCTGTACAACCAACTCCAGCTACTGGAACATGCGTGCAACCAGGAGCACAGATGGTTCAAAAAATATCTTCATGAGATGAAACCCAAGCTGTAAATCCTCCTCATCTGTTGTCCTTGGCATCAGTGCCATGTCTTTGTTGGTGGCCTTTCCTAAGAGACAGAGACTGATCCTGTCCCAGCCTATATCATTTATCCTATTAATCAGCACCTTTGTGACCATTTCAAGTGACTTTTGAGCAGAAGTGACCGCTATCCAAGTGCCTTCCCGTCTTCTGGAGACTCTCTCTCCAGGAACACCTTTGCACCACTTTGCCTCGTTGCTTTGCTCTGCTCACCCTTGCCACCACCTTGCAATGAGCTGGAAGCCTAGAGGTCTCTAACCTCCACCATTTTTGTTCCTTGGAGCTGGCTTGCTCGAATGCCTTCACAGAGCACTGCATGCCTGTAGTGGTTTCCTCTTAATCTGCACTAAAGCCCAAATTCCAGCAGAATTTTCAAACCCCACAGCCTGTATCTCTCCTCTGAAAACACCAAGAGTCATCTCTTTCCTTTTATCTGCTAGGATCTAGCACGCTGCAACTCACTGCACAAACACGGAGTCAGTGTTCAGCCACTGAAGCCACTCAAGGTTGGGTTTTTATTTATAGTAGAAGCTTCATTAGAGGGGAAAAAAACCCTGATTAAATATGCATCAAATGTGCCTTTTTAATAGCTGCAAGAGCCTGTAATGTAACCACAGGCACAAACCACAGAGACACACAGGAGCAAGACCCTAGAAGAGTTAATAAAATCCCCCTTTAAAAGGTCACTGTGTCATCTCCACACTGCCACCTTCACCAGGAAGATTTGGTACATGGCAAACCAGCAGGTTCCAAGAACAACTACACAGGGAATTCCTGAGATGGAAGTTGAAGTCGCGGTTCCACGGGTCTTGTCTTCCCTTGTGCTTGGGCATAGTTGCCATTAATATTAATGGCAGCCAGGCATGCATGTAAAGGCGAGAAAACCCTAATTAGTGTCGTAGCACATGCAACATTCCGAACAGGGAAACCATTTTGTATGCCCTAATTGCACAAAATTGGCAACAAGTTACCGTATGCATCTGTATCAAAGGCTACAGAAGCTCAAGAATTCTCCAGGGGTAGGAGAACGTGCCCATACTGCAGAGTTTGGGTGACAGAAACAGCCTGTGTGTGTGAGCCCTACAACCTCTGCTCCCTGCAGGGGCTCGCTGGCCACTGCTCCTGCCCCATCCCTCATCTCTCGGCGGGGAAGCACGAGTGCCTGAGTTTTCCACCAAGGTAGAGCTTTTTTTCAGCATTTCTTACTTAAACAGAGCTTTGCTGATAGGCAGATCCCGCAAACCCACACTAAACCCCACCCTACAGCCGTATAAACCCATCAGAATTGTACTGATCGTGTTAGCGAAGGGTCTTCTCTCCCATTTACAGGAGATAATATAATGCGCTGCTACAGATCACAAGGAAGTCCCTTTGGCTGCAGAAAGGTGTCCAAGGTCCAAGTCATGCCTGCTACAGTTTCTACTGGACACAAAGCGTTGAAATTTCTGTAAAAACATGGCATAACTCTGCTCACTTTCAGTTTGTATTTTTTCCTAACTAAACCAATAAACCAATTTTTTCTGCAAGTAAAGGTAAGTGGTTAAGTGGGATTATCTGAGCAGCAATTGTGATAGTGTCTTTCAAAGGAGAAAGCCCCAACATTCTTAAAACAACAATTCCCTTTTTAGATTTTAAATCTTTAAAATATACATTACCCAAGCAGCTATGTTTTCCCCTCTTAAAGACATCAGAGCAAGCAGTTCCTCAAGTAAATCAGTTGCCTTCTCACTGATGCAACAGACCTCAGTTTTGCTCCAGAGATTCAGAGACAGAAATACATCCTATTCAACAGTTTTTAATTTTTAAACCACAGAAAGGAAATACTGTGTGAAACATTCTCCCGTAAATACTTAATTGGGAGTCAACACAAATAGCAGACTGGCATCAACCCACTTAACGAGGAACACGACTGCCTCACTCCATATTTTCTTTGCTGAACATGAAAGTTTCTTTCAAAAAGCACATTCTTTCCTAGACTTTTTTTTTTTTTTTAGCAGCAGTCTTCGTCCTTCTAGAGCCAAAATCTGGAAGCGATCAAAGCAAAGTCTGAGGTTGTGAAGGTTTAATCATTTCAGAGCAGGTAGCGACGGCGTGCCTGCTCCCCAATGACAGTGAGACGAATCTGCCCGTGTTGTGTTTCTGGAGAGAAACCGTTTGGCCCCAAATACTCAGCTTGGCCGAGTTCAGTGTTTCCCTCGCTGGTCTCCCATCATGCCCATCTGTCGGAGTGGCAAAGTGCCCATCCACAAGGTAGAATGCCAGGTCCAACCGGAGCATGGATACCAATCAGAGAGGTTTGGGAGGAAAGCCTATTGGCTGGAGCCACCAACACCTTATTGACAGCGATCCTCCTGGTGTCAAGCAGTGCCAAATTAAGAACACATGCTACATTACAAGGATCACATCTGTTAACAAACATTGGCACTTTGTCCCTGGCATCTGCGTCTCTTGTTAATCCGCTTTGGTGGTGAAAAGGCTGCCTGGGAAGAAGCACTGGGGCCTCGTCCTACCAGCGTAAGCACAGATTTACTCACCAAGACTCTCCCAATAACAGGGCAAAGACGCCAGCGGTACCTCTGCGTCCACCTCTTCCTGGGGTCAGTGATGCCCTGCAAAAAGCTGTGAAATTACACAATTATAATACCTACTCAAATGAACTTTTTCTGTGTTTGAGGGTTTATTAAGCCTATTGCCATTCTGTCAACAACAAGTGGAACCCGACTGCAGAAAACAGAGAGACAAGTAATAACAAGGGGAGAAACAACTGTTGTATGTTCTTGGTACAGCTGAGTCTGCAATGTAAGTTAAAGACTGGATTAAATGCCTCAGCCCAAAGGAAAAAAAACTCAAAACCAGTGAGTGCCAAATACGTGCTTTGGGACATCTTTCCTCTCGTATTTTGGTGGTTGGGGTTTTTTTGAAGCTGAACAGTGTGGATGTATTGAGACATGGACAGCATAGGCCAGTACAGAAAGTACAACAGTACAACAATTCCTATTTTAAGATTATTTCCAGCTCCCACCACACCGGAACATGTTCACCACGTATACCTACCCCTGTAATCCCTGCCAGAGCCTGGGTGAGCAGTCCCAAGTGAGCAGTTTGCCAGAAGCCCTGCTATGGTCAGCACACCCAGAAGCTGCTGGTCCTTGCCAGCAGTCCCAGCAGAGCTGCATGTGGCCGGGGAGGCGGGGAAGAGGGCTGGCTCCCCATCTGAGCAGGTGGGAACAGGAGGAGTAAGTTTATGGGACCTGCTGTTACCCCACTGGTTTTGCCCCTCCGAAGACAAGGGGATCTGCACTCCTGGCAAGGCTCTCATTTACCCTTAGTCCAGGAGAAAGGAAAGAAGAGACAAGGGATGCAACATGAGGGTGCCACAGCTTCCTGCCTTCTAGGGTACAGAAGCAACCAGTTGCAGGGATCCCCAGCATTCAAGGCTCGTGCAGAAGCATTGTGGTAGATATAGCAGGACACTTGTACAAACCTCCTTTCAGGTGTCTCATCTCGGTGAAGACGCCAGGACTCTTCTCTTTGCTTTGTTGATGAAATAATTGCCTAGCTGACCACACTGCAGCATGGTTCATCGCTGACTGTCGTTTACAGTAGGATGGGAAGCTCTTGGAGTTATTTAGGGACAAGCAGCTTTCACTGGAGGTGGCTCAAAGGACTAGCCGAATTTTCTTGAACAGGCACAAAGAACATCAGTGCTGAAGAACTTCTTTAGTGTTGGTTCTAGAAAGGAGAAACTACATTTACATCTTTCTAGGACACAAGAGGTCTGGGAACAGGATGATGCTATTGGGAATAAAAGTGTTTCCCCTCCTTAGTGAGATATGGCTATTGTTCAATAAATCTCTACTTAAGGAGCACGAAGTACTGCTATACTCATCTTTGGTGATACAAGATCTGGCTCTAGCTCTTTCCTTGGGAAACAGCATCCCTTGTCCCTCCTGCTCTTTCAGTGACACCAACCAACCACGCCAGCACCAGCACTGCGAGCTGGCTGGACAACAGCACAGGTCATGTCGGTAGCACTCACAGAGAGGGCACAAGGCTCCTCACTCCTCGCACTGAAGACAGCATCAAACTTCAGTCTCCCTGCACTGCTAGAACAGCTCTGGCCACACCTCAGCTGTGAGCACTGATCTTTGTGGAGAGCCACCTCCTGGCTTAGACTGAGCTAGGTGGACCATTTACAGTGAACTGAGGGCACAGGGCCACGTGTCCTTGTGGAAACTCCTCTCTCCTAGCACCACCAGACATTCTCGTACGCTCTTTACCAAGATTAAAATGTAAAGCAAAGAGCTGGTTTTCTTTCCAACCATTGAGATAACGATTCTCTTCAGTGGCACCCCAGCATTTCACTCGCCAGCCAGCAACAGTTTCATCAGCCAGGATACACAAAAAGCAACTGAAGATGATGTTGAATGATCCCAGGAAGTTATAGTTACCAGGGCAGTCACAGATGGTTCCTTCCTCTCTCTTCGTAGTAGCATGTCTTGAGCAGAGAGGACTTCACCAGACAGAAACACGCAATTAACACAGAAGCGGTAGGTATCCTGCCCTGCACGTACATCAGGAGACTTCCCCAACCACCTCCAAGCCAGTTGTCAGCCCACACACCTGCAAAGTTTCGAGACAACCAGGCATGCAATGAGAGGTATTTAACGATTAACAAAAAGACGTATTGATTGATTTGCCTTGGAGGCCCGAAGAAAGCCTAACTTGTGACAATCTATTCCAGCCAAAAATACATACGTGATGCTCCAAACACCCCTCTCCAGCTTGGCTGCTGGATTTAGTTTCCTTAAACAGTCTGAAAGCACCAAATGACACTTGTGATAATGTCATAGGGGGAAATGCTTAACTGCTGCCTGGATTTACCTGGCATGTGAAAGATGTAATTCTAAAGATAACGATAACGATGTTCCATTTATACATCTCCTGTCATCCAAATTAATCCTTGTGTTTTGCTAACGACACGGGAACAGCCTTAACCACAAAGCTGCAGTCAGCACTGGGGAGTAACAGCTCAGAACAGGAAAGAATTCACCCACTTGGCAGCCGACATCTGAACCACGAGCAGCACGACGGGACGAACCGCGGCTTGGCTTCCAAGCAGGGTGTGTCCTTGGTGTGTTGGAGCAGGCTGAGAACACGTATCCTCAGGATCCACCTTCCACCTTGTCCCTGCAGCAATTCCAGCAAAGAAGCTATTTATGACGCGTTCACCTAAGTCAATGCTGCTTAACCTGGTAAGCAAGTGGAATCTGTTAAACCACCAGAGCACTTCCCAGCCCAAGCAATGGTTCCAGTACAGCCCCTGGTCACGTCTGCTTCTTGTTCACCAGGGAAATGCACTGGAATCACTGTTAAAAGTGACATGTGTGGCTGCGGAGGCCAGGTTACGCCACTTAATTTTAGACACATCTGAATTAGATGTCTCATCATTCAAACGCTTTCTCTAGAGAGGATGTGCACCTCCAGAAGGCATTTCAAGTCTTAGGTCAGTTCAACTGCCCTTTTTAACAGCCTCTCCCTCCCCCACAACTGGAGAGAAAGCCAAGGGTGACGTAGCCTCCTCAGATAGATTCTTAATGCTCGGTGGCAGGAGTCACTTTTCATTTGATGTACCTAGTTCAGAGAGGCACGATGGCATTTCTTGGCTAACGATGAATCAGAAAATACCTGCTTGTCTGACCCTAAATGCCAGATGACACCTCTCAAAGGGTACCTGTGCAGTCCAGGTGAGCTGTCTCCTGGCCATTTGCATCCTTGGCCCAGAGGAGGCCGCTTGGAACTGTTAACAGCCTCTTCAAAGCCTTGCAAACCAGCTGCCATCGAGGAACCAATACCGCACAAGGGAAAGTTTTGCCTCCAGTACCACAACGAACTCCCCAGGCACACAGCAATCCCGGCCATCCGGGCCTGCGGAGACCCTGCAGCCACCAAGGCTTCTGCTGAAGGAAATAAGGCTGACAGGATTTGAACAGCAGCACAGATAGAAACAAAATTCAAGAGAAGGGCTAACAGACAAGTGCACATATTAATGCTTTATTTCTTTACAACAATCTAAACATTTAAAACAGGACTTGATGCACATTTGAAAGGGTAAGGGCAGAAGACAGAGGCTGCAGGGTGTAATTTCTACAAGCCTGAAATAATATTTCCATCTGAAACCAATTTGTATTTATTAGTGGAATAAACCCTTAAAAAGCCTTCACAATTCTCAAGCCAAACCCCATTCCAGCCCAATGAACAGAACTGAAAACTGATGGCAGAGACCACTGGTAAAAGTGTGATTAAAGTGATCTCTGTGCATTTTCTGCACTTCTGGAGAAAAAGCTTGTTTTTAAACACTTTATCAAATGCTGCCCTCTGGTGAGGAGACGGCTCAGGTGAACACACACGGCCTGGAGCACTCGGATGCTCTAAAGAGAAACTTGACTACCACAACCAAAGCACAGACCCATTGAGACAAAGGAGGCCAGCGAGATGCCTGGATCAAGGGTAGCAATTCTCACTTTGTTATATTATCACTGGGGATGGTTTTCCTCCCTATATTTTATAAGCATCATTACAACATATCCTGTATCCTCCACATCTCCAACATCTTTCCATACTGTAAACCTCCTTCAGACATTTATACTTCATCTGTTTGAATTTTAAAGATGTGTTTCACCATTCTTGAGCCCCTCCATCACCAGCCAGGTAGCCTGTTTGGGATTAAATACTGGATATTAAATTAGCCTGCGAGATAACAGAGTCCAACTGCATTCTACCTGCAAGTGTGTAAGGGAAGGAAAAGGCAGTGAAAAACGTCTACTATTGTGCTTGTGTCATACCAGTCTCTCCTTTTTCCATTAAAGGGATCTCTCCCATGCTTCACACGCTGACACAACAACGTTTAACCTTCTGCTTCCTACCCATTGATGGAAAGGACTGCTCTGATAAACAGAAAAAAACATGGGAATTCTCATAAACCACAGGTATAAGTAAATAAAACACCACAACCTCAGCCTCCCCAGCTCCCACAATAGCACGTACTTAATAGATTCCAACCTGTTAATGCTTATGCTGGTTCAATATTTTAATAGTATGGGTTTTATTTCTCCATCAAGTAGCAATTTCACCCATTAAGGTAGAATTAGGTGTCTTCTAGTTTATGAGCAGCATTTAAGCAGAGGAGTTTGTTTTTCATGGGATAATTTCCTTGTAAGTGCACACTGGTAATGGGCTCCAGCGTTCGGCTCCCCTCCTTTTGCATATTGCATATGCTAAACAAGTTCTTCTAAGCAACGGAAGAATAACTCACCACTTATCGCTGCAGCCCACAGGCTGTGCGCAACGTGGTCAGAGGGAAACATTTCACTAAGGCTGCACCCTCAGTGTTTTCCTAAAAAACAGAACACTGGTGTTTGCTTAAAGCTATATGAAATAAAACATGGAACATTAAAAATTACTGCTACAGCCACTGCTACCAAACAGAAGTTCTGCCCAGTCCAGCAGGTAGGCAGTCGCATAAATCAGTTTGAAGCCTCATCCTTCAGTCCTCCTTAGTAATACATCGACTCTTAAGATGGGAAGTATCAGCGTTCCGTACCTGGGAAATAGCCAAATCCTCACAGCTGCTGGAATTATTTTCCCTTCCACACTACCAACACGCCTGAAGATTGTCCCTGCAAAGGAAAACAATGGTAAAGGATGGCAGGACTTCAGCAGAGCTGGCAAACCCAGGGCATCCCATTGTGGGCGGCCACCCTCATACACCTTCGAGAGGCTTCCTTTTTGGAAGATGCTTAGCACTTTCCTCTGAAAAAGTAGTGTCCTTTCAAGGTTCTCAAATGAAACACTACACAAGAGAGATGCACGGTGCCAGGGCACGTTCTAATCTGCAGCTCTGTCTCCTTTGGTTTTATATTCATAACTGCAGCTAAAAAAGCCAGAAATAGAGGGAAACAAACAATAAAATGAAAAACCAACCAATCAAAAAAACCCCAAAATATAGAAGGGAGAAAAAGGGAGAAAATTATATTTAAGAAAATGGAAAAAATAAGTTTTGTTTCAGATTGTTTTGTGCAGAATATAAATCGCTACCTTGTAAAATTATCTCAAAGCAGCCTCCCAGTGCTGAAAGGGGCTCCAGGAAAGCTGGGGAGGGGCTCTTGGTCAGGGAGTGCAGGGACAGGATGAGGGGAAAGGTTTCCAGCTGAAAGAGGGGAGATTAAGATGAGATCTTAGGAAGAAATGTTTTGCTGTGAGGGTGGGGAGGCCCTGGCCCAGGGTGCCCAGAGCAGTGGTGGCTGCCCCATCCCTGGAGGGGTTCCAGGCCAGGTTGGATGGGGCTTGGAGCCCCCTGATCCAGTGGGAGGGGTCCCTGCCTATGGCAGGGAATAGCACTGGGTGGGCTTTGGGGTCCCTTTCAACGCAAACCATTCCATGCTTCTGTGATTTTAAGTCAACATCATGACTTCACATCACGCAAAGAGCCAGAAAAAGGTGCTGTGCAGAAACAATGCGCTGGCTGCAACTGCTCCTAACCTGCATGGGCCACCCGGTCCTTTAGACTTTGGACACGACTCCATTGAGTGAAATCTTCACAGGAGTGTGCAGGAACACAGCTGCACGTCTGGAATTGGAGCCAGCAGGATATAAAAGAGAAAAGCTACACAAAACACTATCCAAGTACAGAGCATTTCAGTGATCTGTTCTACATTTCTGTAAGAGTGCAAAGCAACCATAGGAACAATTATCAGTTCTGATAGCAGATTGCATTTGCCTTCCTCTCCTCCTGTCTTCCATGCAACAGTTTTCCCTAACATTCCATCCCTGAACTGACCATTCGCTCACTCTCCAGCGAGTGTGTCTATGACCAGGATTCTAGGGACAAAGCTGGCTGGATCATTAGCTCTGCTTGGTAAAGACCTAGAGCTGGCAGGGAACACAGGGAAAACACTGATCCATGGCTCCCCAAACCCTCACTAACAGGAACACACAGACTGTAATGCAGAGTGGAACAGACTTAATTATGGCAGATGAAGCTTAATGAACTCCATCATTTGTGTAATGTGGAAAGCACTGGCATGCTCCACAATGAAGCAAATCTGAATAAACAGGGCTTTGCTCTTGCAGAAAGACTCTCAGTGTTATAGGACAGGATGGGATGGGAGAGAACCATCCTAGTTGCATCTTATCCACGTTAGCAGCTGGGGATAACTTAAGCAACACAACATGCAAGGCAACTAATCCCTCCCGCCAGTTCTTGTGATTTTATCCCAAATTACATCAGTTTTAGATAAATTCTAGCCTGTGGTTCTCTGTCAACATGTAGGAGTCTTATGGAGACTGAATCAGTGCCGAAACAAGGGCTGTGCTGGAAAGGATTCTGTCAAGTGGCTTGTTAAAACCTGCCTCCAGCGAGCTGCAGCCCCCACCACCGCTCTTACCCGAGCTGGGCGACTCCCCTCCTGCACCGCCCCTGCCCACCCAGCCATGGATCTGCCACTGCCTATGAAACCTATTGTCAAGAGTCTGACAGCAGGGCCCTGGGCAGAACACACACCCAACTCCGATACCCACCCTCCTCCTAGAGCTTGGGGAGCTGCAGAAAGAGCTGGAGAACAAGGGCTCTGCACCCTTCTGCTCTTCTCTGCATGCTTTCTGCTCCTATGCAACTGGCACTGGACTCACAAACCCAGTTTCTGGGCTTCCGTAACCTCCCTGTCCATAGAGACTTCGCTGGAGTCAGGGAAAGTTTCCCTTCCTGAATGACACCAATTCCAAGAGATGCTCATAGAAACACAACGAGAGTTCACAGCAGAAGTTCCTATCCCACAGCTACCATCCTGTCCCACAAGCAAGCACTCAGGCACTCTGCACATTTGGAAAGAGCATATCCCACCAGCGCTGGATGCAGTTTAATTAACTTGGGTTAAATTCTCACCAGCAGCCATACAGTAGATTTATTTTGCCAAACATTTCCTCAAGAACATTTCTACACCTGCACAGAGACAACTTCCACCCTAGCAGCTCTGCAGCACAACCCAGGTGAGGTGGAGAACTGTCTTCTCCCAAGACCTACTGTGCACCTGAACTGCACAACCCAGACCTCCCCAGTTTCTCATCTCTTCAAGATTCCCTCGCTAATTCGTTTGTCCCTGTAAATGCTGGAGACAGAACTTCCTAATAATCCGTGTGAATCTGCCTAAAAAGAGATCAAAACAATCTTTAAATTCTGTCTCCCAGATATTTGGGTTAGAGTTGCAACGCACCAAGAATTATTTTCTGTCTACTGCTTCCAAAAGTTTGTTCTGTTTGGGGGAAAAAAAATACACACGATGCCATTAGGCAGCCAAAAGACCTGACCCCTCCTCCTCGTACGCAGTGAATTCCAGGAATGGCCCAGGCAGGTACGCGCTTTGTACAATCCATGGTTGACTTTAAACTTCCACATGTACTCCGCTGCACTCTGCTGCCCACTGGTTCCACCGGAAATCCCTTACACCTCACAACCAGCAGCATTCCAGCAGGCATCCTACACACTCGGCATCATTTAGAGTTGACCTCCTCCCTTCATCTTAATTTACACAGATCAGCTCTATCGAGGCTTGGCTTCAGGTTGTACAGATGAAGTGTATTTGTCCGTACATGTGCACGTGCGTGTTGATAACGCACAGCTATTTAAGTCACAAAAATCCTGTGTAAAGGCTTTATCTCCTGCAAAAGGATATCTAAACAACAGCCATATAAATATCTATCGAGGTAAACACTGAGATAGCAAAATCATCACTACAAAAGAGCTACCAAGCCAAGTACTCAACCCTACCTCCCCTCCCAACGGTAGGAAAACATCCTTCGAATCCAGTGGAAGAAGCTCTGACATCTACCGAGCCACCGCCCATCAAATGTGTTGTCCTGATAATACTTAGCAATTAAAAAAAAAGAAAATAACATAAAAAGAGCAATTAATAGCCATTACAGACTCATCTCCCTTTTGCTTATCACTCCCCATCGTTGTCTGACACGAAGATCCAAGTTTCTCAAGGCAGCAGCCGTAGGTTGACTGTTGTGCCGCTTTTACCAAACACAAATCCAGATTTGTTTGAAAATTTACTTGAAGAATTGCTCCCGGGTTAAGACCTTGTATGCCAAGACTCAGCCCAGAGCGAATTTTTATGGCCGAGTTCTAAACCCTTGAAAATAGGAAACTAATGCTGCAAGGATTTAAAATAATAGAAAATGTTTCACATAATATAAATCTATAAGCAGAGCATTATGTTTAAGTCTTAATATCTACATAGTTGGATTATCTTCTATCTTGACAATCACACTAAGTAATCTTGCCTCCTCTCCCCTTCCTTTGATTCAGTGTTTCATTCTTATGCATTAACAATGCTCCGGGCCATAAAATACTGTATTAATATTAGTTTGTCACAGCAGACTAAATTTAGAACAACTCATTAATATGGGAGAGGAGAAGGCATTCTGCCAGGAGTGTGAGTGACTCCGTAAGCTCTTAAGGCTATAAGTTATGCAGATATGCCACTTGAACTAGAGAGCCAGCAGTTCTTCTTGGTACTAATAAGAGATTCTATTAGCTGAAGCCAGTTCCATTTCTAATTAAGAAATGTGGGAACAGGCAATTTTCTCATTGGCTGGATCATCGGCACGGAGCCGCAATCAGCCGCACACCATCTTTCGGGTCGGGTAGGATTAGCGGCACATGCACAGAATGAATTTCTCCCTGCAGTATACAGGAAAAAAAAACAACTCCCCGACAATATTTTCTTTGGTACAATCATAAATCTGTGTATCCAGAAGAAAGTCCAGCCATCAGAGCTCTTTCAACACAGATCTCATCATGTTTAGAATTGCCCCGGTGAAGAAAGTTCTCATTTTGCACAAATCCAGCCTTTCATTCGTGTAGTTTCATGCCAGTAATGCCTTCTCAAAGGTTGTCAAATATTAATTTTTTTAAATTTAGTCCCTTGCTAAGCTACAAATATTCATGTTTAACACCAAGTAGCAGTTCAGGGGCTGACAACAGTATGTACCTTTTGAATGATGCATAGAAAGCAGCAGTTAGCACAAAGACAAAGCCACCAGATTGGTCTCAGGGAAACCCAGTGTCTGAATTTTTCATGACTCCTCCAGCACTTAAAGAATAAGAAACTGGCTACTACTGTTGGGAGAGCAGCGCTGTGAAGGTCAGAGCCCAGAAACATGCAAGTGAATCAGGTTTTGCCTGGGGAAAGCGAAAAGGGATTTAAGCTGCTTAAGAGAATTATAAAGATTTTTTAATGTATTTTACAAACACCATGGAAGCTAAACAATAGCTATAAAAATGAGATCACATGCACCTACTATTCATTGCTTTCGAGTCTCAAAAGACAGAGAAAAGACCTTTCCTTTATGTCTGAGGGCTTAAAACTTGCAGAGATCATTCTTTTTCTTATAGACTTCCCATTACTTTTCTTCTGCCTTTTAAGAATTGCAATGGCTTCCAAATAAAATTGATGAACAGGAAGGGTAAAACAAATTCCATCATTTGTCTACGCTTACAAACATGCAACCGCAGTGAAGTGATGTCTTAATTACTTTCCAGCCTGGTGGTTTGTGCTGGTTTTCCACTGCAGAAAAACTTTACTTGATCTCATAATTATTTCCAAAAACTACAAATTGATTTTGGGGGAAGAAGAAAAATAACAGAAACTGCTTAGAAAAAACATTACCCTGTTAACACGATTGATGGCTTCACCTGTCATCGTCTGGTTAAGCTCTTAATGAGTTATTTTCTATTCTTGGTCACATCTGATTTTTTTTTTAATACCAGTCCCTTTGAACAGCTGGGAACTCCAGCATCCTTTGATCACAGCATTCTGAATTCCCACTCAAAACGGGGACATCTTTGTCCTCACCCGGGCTATTTTCCAAGCTCATTTCTCCCGGTATGTTTTTCCGCGTTCCTTTGCAGGCACGCAAGGAAGCCCAACAATTAAAGTATACATTTTTCCATAAATGTTTATAAATTTAGCGAAGGGAGAAAGCGTTGCCACGAGAAAGCCCCAGCTCTTTTGAAGGCGGTTTTCTAATGATGACCCTTGGCATGCTGGCCCACTTGGGATTCCTCTGAGAGGAGGCTGATGAAAATTAGTCTATTCTCATTTCAAACAGAATTTTGCTGAAGTCCTGATCAGAGCATCAGCATGGAGTCCAGGGAGACAACACACGCTACTTGATTCACTCCGCAGCTCCCCTCTCCTGGTAATTGTTGCAGGAACACATAGTGACAAGACTATAGGATGTGAGGGGTCTGGATGTACTCAGGCTGTTACTCTCTGTTTAAAGATTTAAACCATCAGGGTATGATAAGGCTTTTTGATGTTCATTGAACATGGAGCTTGGGTACAGAAGAAGGGGAAAGGGCTTCACCGGAAGGCAATCATCTTTCAGAGCCACAGTAAGACTGAGAGAGGTGGGAAAATCTCAGTCTCAGCATAGACAGGGAACAAAGGGAGATGAAAGGGCCAGGGTGAAGAAGGGGCCAGCTCTGGCTGTGAGGCAGAACTTGCACTAAAAGATAGTTCGATGCCTTAAAAAGCAGAAAAAACATTTAGTGCTCTTGCTCCATTAACATACACTTTTGGCTAAAATCTCACTATTCGGCACATTTTTTGCAGTTTGTGTTGACACTGGATTTAAACAATGCCTCTGGCTTGTTTTGAAATGATTTAATGAATGTACTTTGTCAGATGAACATCATTTCCTAATTATACAGAGCAGTATTAAGTGATGAGCTACTTTAAAGAGTGAATACAAGCTTTTCTTTCCTAAGGGACAAACGGAAAGCAGGCTGATGCCATGCCTTGCTGGTGTCGCAGGGGGGGCAGAAGTTTCCTTACTTTGACCAAGCAAGATCTCTTGCCAAGCATCCTAGACAAACACGAAGGCATGTTCCCATCACCAGGTAAGGCTGAGACGCTACCGTTGCATTGCCCAAAAGGGAATGACTGTTCCTAAGGATAATTAAGAGCCTAAGCCTGCACCACAGAATCACTTGGTTGGAAAGGACCTTCGAGATCATCGAGTCCAAGTGTACCTGTCCACTACACAACCAGATCCCTGAGCACCTCATCTACCCATCTCTTAAACTCCTCCAGGGATGGGGACTCAACCACCTCCCTGGAAGCCTCTGCCAGTGCCTGAGAATCCTTTCCGTGAAGAAATGTTTCCTGATGTCTAACCCGAACCTGTCCTGGTGCAACTTGCAGCCATTTCCTCCCGTCCTATCGCCTGTCACTTGCGAGAAAAGACCAGCACCCACCTTATTACCATTTCCTTTCCAGGAGCTGCAGAGAGCCATGAGGTCTCAGCCTCCTTTTCTCTAGGACAAACAACCTCATTTCCCTCAGCCACTCCTCATAAGACTTTTTCTCCTTCAGCAGCTCTGTCCCCTTCTCTGGACACGCTCCAGCCCCTCAATGTGCTTCTTGTAGCGAGGGGCCCAAAACTGAACAGGAATGGTGATGAGCACTTTTGACTCATTAGCTTTAAAGGGAGATGAGAGGAATCAGAGGGTCACAGTACCAGGCTCTGAAATGAGAGAGAGATTTGAAGAAGTCGGCCGCACAATTTCACACACCAGGAGGAAGAGAAAAGCAGTTTGATCTGAGCATCGCTTCTCTGCTCTGGGAGTTCCACAGCACCTCCACCGCACCGCACTGTAATTCTGTAGGTCCAACCGGCATTTGCCAGCATTAGCTGCTCTGAAATAAGAGAGAGAAGGTAAAGGATTCGCACAGAAAGCTGAGCGTTAAGCTGATCAAAGTTAGAGTTACAGGGATTTATATGCACCTTTCTAGCTAAGACACACCGTCTGCTTTTTCATTCTAATCTCAGTGGGCCAAATTTATCCTGATGCAACTCGGAGTGTATCAGAAGAATTATTGCCGAGATAAAGTGGACCCAGTCTCCCTGTGATGTTATTTATAATCGGTACGCTTTGCTCTCCAAGAGCATATGCAGTTAGAGAGCTGCCTGCCTGTAGTCGCTTACAAGGGTGCAAAACTCTATGGGCTGCAGCAAAGTTAATGCTGAGTTTGATGAAGGAGATTCACATCAAAGCAGTAACAAGGGCTATTCCTAAAAACCATGCCTATATATTCACAGATGTTCTTAACTTGGCATTAAAGAGCTGCATTAATACTCACATTAGGCTGTGCGTTCTCCTTCAGAACTGAAGTCTGACACCCTTTTTCTAACAGCTAAACTCCTTGCATGCTCCCACTGTGAAACAGCTCGGTCCTGCACTGTGTGCTGTGAGCAGTCTGCTCCTCTGCTGAACATCTGTGTTCGGAACCCAACGCTGCCTTTCAAATCCAAGCTTGGCACTTTCAGAAGCACTTACGAGACTTAAGCATGTAAGTTGTACTGAAAATCAACTTTGCCTTCCTCATCATTTAGGGTTTAGATCTCATTAGATCCTACTGCATATTGGCTACCAGCTAAGACTTTGAAAAATCACAGAATCATGGAATAGTTTGGGGTAGAAGGACCTCCCACTGGATCAGGGGGCTCCAAGCCCCATCCAACCTGGCCTTGAACCCCTCCAGGGATGGGGCAGCCACCGCTGCTCTGGGCACCCTGGGCAAGGACCTCCCCACCCTCACAGGGAACACTTTTTCCATCTAGCCACCAAACTAACACAAACAACAGACACAAGTTGTGCAAGAGGAGTCTTTCCATGATCAGCCAGAAAACAGTAAGATCTCAAAAAAGCGATTTCTCTCTATCCCAGCCCCTCTCCAGGTTACATGCACAGAAAGGGACGCTCTAGTTAATGCCCAGACGCCCCACGTACAGCCCAAGTAAGGCCCTCTTCCCTGGCCACCATACCAGCCAACTTTCATTCAGAAAGGAACGGGACTTGCTGCCATTATCCAGAGGTGCCCATGTCCACACCTGTCCACCATCCTCTCTGATGATTTGGTATCAAAACCTTGCTTCACTCTGAGCAAGAAAGGAAGTACGTTCATCATCTGCCATTATTCTGAGCAGCATGAACCAAACAGCAAACCTCAATACCTTGCAGGAAGCTGAAGATAAGACCGGGAAAAGACGCTACACCATCCAGGTCTCTGTAGGCGTATTTGATGTGGTATTTACGTAACAGCAGTTGCAGGAAACAGACGTTACGGAACAGGACTTTTTTTTAAAAAAATGGAAAATGTATTCCCTTTCTTTGATTTCCTTTAGTTGCTGCCACACAACATATTCATCAGCAGCCACCAAAGAAATTATGCATGGAGTGGTAACTCACCCAACCCCCAGTGGCTTCAGCCGACACTTTAGAAGCTGGGATCCAAAACGCAGTCCCAGACCTTGGATGTCCTAGTTTTCCATACAGTGCTTGTTCCTCAGAGAAGCTAAAAAGGCAGCTTTGTATGAACTGACAACCAACAGCATGGAAAAGGGGCAAAGTCTGCATCACTCATAGAACCACAGAACATCCTGAGTTGGAGGGGACCCACAAGGATCATCAAGTCCAACTCCTGTCCCTGCACAGGACAACCCCAACACTCACACCGTGGGGCTGAGGGCATTGGCCAAATGCTTCTGGAATACTGTCAGGCTGTGACCGTTTCCCTGTGAGCTGTTCCAGTGCTCCCCCACCCTCTGGGGAAGAACCTTCTCATAATGCTGAACCTAACCCTCCCCTGGCATCTTCCTGCCATTCCCTTGGGTCCTGTCATTGGTCGCCAGAGATCAATTCTCCTCCTCCCCATGTGAGGAAGCTGCAGACTATGATGAGGTCTCCCCTCTCTTCTATTCTCCAGGCTGAACAGACCAAGTGACTTCAGCCGCTCCTCACACCCCTTTCCCTCTATACCCTTCACCAAACTTTGTGGCCCTCAAAGACATTCATTGAAATCATAGAATCATTTTGTTGGAAAAGACCTTTGAGATCACTGAGTCCAACCATACCTGTCCAGTACTGAACTATCCCTGAGCACCTCATCTACCCGTCTTTTAAACACCTCCAGGGATGGGGACGCCCTCACCTCCCTGGGAGCCTCTGCCAGTGCCCAAGAACCCTTTCAGTGAACAAATTTTTCCTAATGTAGTTTGAACCTCCCCTGATGCAACTTAAGGCTATTTCCTCTCATCCCATCACCTGTCACTCAGGAGAAGAGTCCAACACCCACCTCGCTACAACCTCCTTTCAGGCAGTTCTAGACAGTGATAAGGGCTCCCCTCAGCCTCCTCATCACAGGTATAAAAATTGATAGGAACCAAAAAAGCCACAGCGGGACTGACATCTCCAACCCATGGAGTTGTCAAGCTCTGGAAACACAAATGTAACCTGATTTCTTGCGACGCAGTCAATGGTGGAACACGTGCCATAATAAGACACATCCTGCAACAACAAACCTCGCACCAGTTGCTTTTATGTCGTTATACTTCGGGTGCTCTCACAGAAAACTTTCCCCAGAGAATCAATAAAGCAGCTTGTGCCCAGCAGTCACCCATTACGGAATTAAATCCGTCTGCCAACACAAAACAACCAAGAGAAAACTAACCCGGGATCCATTTGGCTTTGTTTGACTTTGCCTGCCAGAGAATGAGAATGCAAGGCTGGGTGTAATTTAATGCAAACCTTGGCCTGTCCTGGTCATGCATATGACTGACCCTCGGGGCGAGACCATCAATTTTCTATTAAAGATCAGAGAGTTGACATATCAAAGTCAACATCCAGCTGAATAACTGCGGTAACTTGATAATAATTCTTTTGTGGATTTCCGAGTGGCTTTGCGGTAAAGTAGCAGAAAGGTAGCGGTTTCCAATCCTGACCCAACAAGATCTGAATATGAAATAAAGGATTTGAGCTTGATCTCCCCATGATGTGAGGATGAATGTTCTGGTAAATGTTAACTTAGTGCTCTGAATAGCTCAGTAATAGATGGGTTTAGGCGGTAATAGGTTTAAAATGTCAACTTATTGAATAATAATTTCATGTTGTACAAATACGACGTGTAAGAAGGGATTTGTTTTGCAAATTTTGAAATAAATGAATGGATTTGTGATGTCCTTCACTGTTCTGATCAGAATGTTATACAAGAACAGAAATTAGTTTTGCCTCAGTAATACCCCTCATTGTTTCCCTGCATTATTCAGTGTGTGTGTGTCGTAATGCACATGCCTTGTTTACTCCTTTACCACCTTGGTGGTTGTTCCAGCCCCAGTGAAAAGAACGATAATTATTCATTGTGCAAATAAATAATAAGACAGAAAAAAAGAAATCTCAACACATTTCTCTTAAAATTCCGCCACCCAAACTAAGGAGGATGGTGTCGAAACATCCTTCCACCACTTACATCCAAACAATTCCTACTGAACTGTTCCTGAAGGAAGGCCCCACACAAGCACCAGGCTGACAATCCAGCCCTGCTCGCACGCGGATGGAAGCGTTCAAGCTGTTCCCTTTCTCACACCTCACCGTTTCAGCCACTGCCTCCTGTGCGGGCACTGCTGTTCGACAACCTGTAGATACTGCTTGCTCGGGAAAATGATGCCAAGCCATCGACCATATGGCGTTTGGGAACACAAAGGCATTTGGGGGGGCCTTTTCATTTTTTAATTATGTTTTCCTTTACTTATTCTCAGCTTGCTCCCACCCAAGTCTTGCTCTGAGCTGCCATCTACGCACATTCACACTTACGTAAGCGAGTCTCATCTTAGCTGACACAAACTGTAAGCCACTACACTTGAACTCACACCAAATTACCTGCGGCTAAATCCTGACAGTTTGGACCCTGAAACCATGAGCTGATCTTTAACTCATTAATCAAGAACCAAAGATATAAACCTGAGCCAAAACTACTCAGAAACTCATTCTTTATGACTCAGGACCACGAGGAGGGTTAGCTAAGCTGTTATTCCTTCCGTTTCCTCTTGGTGAGTGCCAATAGCTGCACGGCTCATTCCCCAGCATGAACCCTTGCAGCTCGAAGCCCCATCTCCCAGACCTGCTGGAGGAGTGGTGGTTGTGCCTGCTGTCTTCCAGTATTCCACAACATATTTTGCACAAATAGCTTCATGCCTTCAGATTTATTTCCATTTCCTAAAGAAGTGTAGGACTTCACATCACTGGGCAAAACAACCCCATCTCCATCTCAGACAGTGAACCAGACTTCAGACATCCTGGTGATGAGACTCATTGAACCATGGAATGGTTTGGGTTGGAAGGGCCCTCAAAGCCCATCCAGTGCCACCCCCTGCCATGGGCAGGGACACCTCCCACTGGATCAGGGGGCTCCAAGCCCCATCCAACCTGGCCTGGAACCCCTCCAGGGATGGGGCTGCCACCACTGCTCTGGGCAACCTGGGTCAGGGCTTCATCTCCCTCAGAGGAAAACACTCCTTCCTAAGATCTCAGCTCAATCTCCCGTCTTTCAGCTTAAAACCATCCCCTCTTGTCCTATCCCTGCACTCACTGATCAAGAGCTCCTCCCAGCTTTCCTGGAGCTCATTTTCAGTACTTGAGGCTGCTCCAAGGTCTCCTCACAGCCTTCCCATCTCCAGGCTGAACAACCCCAACTCTCTCAGCCTGTCCTCAGTACAGGAGATTCTCCAGCCCTTGGATCATCTCCGTGGCCTCCTCTGGACTCGTTCCAACAGCTCCTTGTTCTTCCTGTGCTGAGTCCAGAACTGAACATAGAGCTCCAGGTGAGGTCTCACACGAGCACGAGGGTGCACTTCATTTACGCATGATGCTGCCCTTTGCTTCTTGACCCCAAATTGTTGAGCAGCGTGGCCACAAGGTCAAATAAGTTTTATGTTTTAGCCCAGATTAAGCTGCAGTCACAGGCAAAGTGGTTCTATCTAAGTTGTCCTATGCTGAGAAAAAGAACCAAGAGCCTAAATTCCTGAGTAATGTTCCACAACCACTCCTCTGTGGAAGTGGCAGCCTGACAGGCAGACCCTGCTCAGAGACAGAAAGGTTGGGAGCACGCAGCCATTTCTATGGGAACCAGCTGCGATAGCCCAGAGCACCAAGGTGATGATTTCTGTGCACAATCAGGCACAAAGAGAAGGGGAGAGGCTGGGCTGTGGAAAACAGTTCTTCTCTCATACAAATATCTGAGAACAATACAGGGATTACGGGAAATCATAAGCCAAATAAACTGCTTTTTGGATAAGTATTTTCCGCTTACAAGGCTGCCCCAAGGCAAAAGTTGCTCTTTAAACAGAATTTGATTTTAAGGGCACATTTACAATTATAATGAGCTGCACTGAGCAGCAAAACCCAGAGGGAGGCTGCGTTCAGGTCCTAAGTAGAGTTCCTCATGGTCTGGCAGTGGGTTCAAGAGCCCCCACGTACCACCCTCCAGGCTGCGCGTGGGCTGGGCTGACCAGGGGCCTCCTGCGCTCCCAGAGAGTGGAGCTGGGGACACTGGGTGGAAAGAAGTACACAAGGAAATAAAGCATTTTAAAGCTGATCACAGACATGACTGAGCTCTCAAAGAAATCAGCAGCACAGAATAACTTGAAAAGTTACCATGCTGAACTCCCCACTCTTGCTCTGGCTTTGCCTGAAGTCTTCTTAATTCACGTCACACTTCCAGAACTGCAAATGGGGACAAGGAAGGGGGCAGAAAACCCACAACCAAAAACCCCAACTAAACACAGTACAGCAGCTCCAATAGACTCACAGAGGGATCAGTTCTGAGAACATGACACCACTGTAGCCCAATGTGTGCCAAGCTCTGCCTTTACAACCTTGCCAAGAACAATTCAGCTAGTGGACAAAAAACATACACTCGTGTATCTGAGGAGGGAAATCAAATTCACATCAGCATGTGACAACATTAGATCCTCTATAGAACAGTTTGGGGTTTTCCCTAGGTTTTTTGGTTCTATTTTTTCATGTTAGAACATGACTTTTATTGGAACACTGTTGGCTAACCAAGACTAAAAAGAGCACCCAACACGTTTGAAAAGATTCAAACCAAAACCTTTGAAAAAAGCAGAGAGAAAGCTACGCAGGACAGCCAGCCCAGACAACACTCGCCAAGAACGCCCAGTTTAGGCCATGAAATCTTCCCTAGCCACGTCCTCCAACTCCCACAAACACATCCCTGGTAGCAGAGCAGCTGGCCTCACGACACAACAGCATTCTAAAGCCTCCCTGTGTTGCTCATATTCCAGATGCAATTCTCATCCTTTGGCAGAGTCTAACCTTTATTTTTTCTGCTATTGAAAATAAAGTTTATGTCAAGGGGCAAAGCCTGCAGTGTTGTATTTCTTCTCTTGCCTACCACATGTACCGCCTAGGGCAGCTCTGGGAAGAGGCACAGATTTGCCCCCACACTGAGGAGCACCCCAACAGCTCTAAGGGCGGCCCCAGGGACGCTCGTGTGTCATCACACGGGCACGTTTGGGCACATGTGCCAGGGTTCTGGGACAGCAAAGCCACAAGGCTGGCAGTCAGGCTGTTTCTTTGAACAATATGTAGGCATTAAAGAGCATCCTTGATGGTATATGAAAAGCAGGTGTTTTTCACACCACGTAAAGCAGAATTCATAGAAGGCAGCTGCGCAGCTACCGAGAGCGCATTCAGTATACAGAGGGACACAAACCGCGCAGCTGAAATCATCAAGCCGTATTTTTAGCTGCAAACTTGTTAAACCCACACTCACTTGGCTCTACCAAAATATTCCATTCTCTTTGATTAACAAATCTTTCTTAAATGAGGTTCAGTCCCACACAAATGTAAAATGGATGTGTGTTTTTTTAAAGCACTGGAGCCGATTTGCATTCCAGCGCCTCACTATATCTACAGGACGACTTTATTAAAGAGGCTCAGCTCTTCCAGATTATTTGGTCTCTTTGTTGGTTTTGCTGGTGCATATAAAGTGATCTTAAAAAATGAAGGCAAAGCAGGGATCCATAGGAAATCTAAGCAGCACAACACTCAGGCTTGTTTATACCAGTATTTTCAGCTAGTACATATCCATGATTTATTTGCAAACAAATTAATTAATGTTTCAGCAGCTGTTTGCAGCCAGGCTGTGATCTAGTTTAAACAGAGATGACACTTTTTTTTTTTATTCCACAGGGGCAATTTCAAGTACTCATAGATTATATTCTTACTATCAGTCCAAATGATAAAAGGGGAGCGAATCCTGAAACAGCATCGCTGACTTTAGAAGATCAGTGTGCTTCCACATAGGCAGTTATTCCCCAATGCCATCTTCCCTGTGTTATCTTTTAATTAAGGCTGCATAATGCCAGTTTATAAACAAATCTCTAAGTAAGATCAAAACCTGACACATTTTAAATGTTTTTCATTCTCCAGTTTGCAGGCTCCTGGGGGTGTTACTCTAAAATGTACATCTTGGTGGGAAATGACTTTTTCATCGCATTGTGTATAATGAAAAGAAATGTTTGAATATTGTTCTGTAAGCTGACAATGAGCAAACAAATGAAAGAACAAATGCTGGGGCGCGTAACAGAGAAGCATAGGATACAGTAGGTAGATCACTGCAGAAAACATTGCTACACTTTGTGATTGTATTTCTCTTGTTTTAAAAAAAAGAAAGACTCCAAGACAAAATCCCCAAAGCCTCACCAGGCTAAATTTCCTCCTTCTTCTTTGAACAGACTACACAGATTTTGTTGACTAATTGAGATCAATCCCAGTTGTAAATCGCCTTGCTATCCTACAGCTTTAATTAAGCTACCAGAGGGAGTTGTTTATCAATTAACACTTGTTACAAATTATTAGTAATTATATGGACTTCGCGTATATTCTTCAGCCAGTGAAGACAGAGCCGTACCTTCCTGTGACAGAAATTAATTCAGATAGAGTGTATAATTATTTTTCTTACAAAAAGACAATCAGTACAAAAATATATGGAAATTAGATTGGCACAGGAAGACCCAGAGTAATCCATGGTGTTACTTTTAACTAAACACAACAAATTTTAACATACCTTGTGCATAAATGTAGGCAATTACACCAAACGAACGAAGTTAGCCAAAGCCTCTTTAAACAATGGGAGCGCTCTTTAATGGGCTGCATGCGTTTCCTTTTGGAGTAACAAACATCTTAAATAAGGAACATTAGGTAAAAGTTGATAATGTATTCAAACATTAAAGCTACCTATTGCTCTGTGCACTACATTCTGTGATAATTTTAATTGGCTTAATTGAGATGCACAAGTCTGATTAATGTTTAATTCCTTTATATTAAAAAAGAGAGAGTCAAGTAGTTCGACATTTCTTCAATTATGTTAGATCTTTCCAGACTTCAAAGGAGCGTTACAGTAGACAGTCAGCTACTGGATGAGCTGATTAAAGAATAAAGACTGCTCATTATAATCTAAGAGTACAAAATTGGTTTGTGTAGCCTTTGAAAGTTGAAATTAAGAGCTGTTGAGCTAAAACTCAAGCTACAGTAATTAACCCAATTTATAGCCATCTTCACTTACCTGGTTGACTCAGATTAGTCATTTGAAATGATCCACTGGATTCACCGGCTCATTTATAATTCATCCTATGACCAATGAGATGCAATTTCACCCCACTGAAACCTTCACGTACAAGACCAAGATTTAGTGCCTCTACTTAATTTGGTTTTAATTACTTAGAAGAGAACCATCCTCATCCACATTAATGAGGAGACACCTGCTCCAAATCTGCTTTTTTAAAATTTTCTTGACTACATAAGTAGTGAGACGGAAAAGATGCCAAAACCTTTGGGAATAACTTAAGTGTTGCACTATAAAAATAAGCATCTTCCAGTAGTTCTTCCACCCACACCACAGTTGGTCTTTGCCAATACAGTTCATTGTCAGGCAGATAGGGACAGCCTGTTCCTGCAGGCTGCGTGGGGATAACACAGAACTACTGGGAGTTAAAGGGAGAACTGAACTTTTATCGTAGTGTCAGGGAAGGAAGCAGTGGAATTCCTTTCCTTAAAGCCACCTTGCACTGGCAGGACTTTTAAAGTTTGTCTCCATCGGCAACGATCACCGAATCAATTGATTTGAGATCTTTGTCTTTTGACCACAATGACAACTTCTAAAGCAAAGGCACCGAACTTGAAGATGTTCACACCCAGGTCTCAATTATTCAATATGTGACTATTTCGTAAAAATAAAAAAATAGTCTAACAAATCCTATAATAACGAAAAGGCTTATAAATAAGAACTAATCTGCTAAATTATTCACCAGAAGCAGAATACAACCACTAAAATAGTAATCAGAAAAGGAAATTCATAGTCTATTTTGCCAAACAAAATCAACTGGGTCACAGAGTGAATCTGATAATCAGGACAATGATTTCATCAAGGCTGTTCTACCCTTGGGTTCACACAGGAGCCCTACATCAAGCCACAGGGCTGCAACCAAGTTAAACGAACACACTGCCCTAACCAACCCTCCTAAAATCCTGCAACAGCAAAAACTATAGTGGACAAAACCACACTTTCTACACATCCAAGGCAAAGATTCTTGTATGCATTGTAAAGATACGGCATTAATAGTATCTTATTAAATTACACAGCAATAGCAGGGTTTCCATTTTCACAGAACATCCTTAATTCTTTGGATGGACCGCGAGAGTTACTTAAGTACAGTAATCCACATCCTTGCCCTGTCAGTGTCCTCCACTGGCCCCATCTTTCCTTCTCTTTATATAATGGCCATGATGGTGGAGTCTCCGTCCCTGGAAGTGTTCAAAACAGTGAGATGTGGCACTTGGGGACATGGTTTAGTCAGCACAGTGGGGTTGGGCTGACGGTTGGATGATCTTAGAGATGCTTCAGATCTTATAAATTAGACAGACTGAGGGAAGAAATGCTCACAAAAGAGACCTCTATGTCCCAGGGGTCAGTGACAGCAGCACTGGTTAACCCAGAGAAAGGCCATCGTCTTCCTGCAACAATGCTGCAACTTGCCTTTGTAGAAATTCCTCATGATGTCTTGTGGACATAAAGCAGAACATAAAGACACAGAGGATATTTGCTAACTGTGATTAAATAAATTGCTTTTATATTCCTACTCCTAAACCCTGACTGTTAGTTCATCCTCTCAGCCAGACACCATTTACAAACGTAGAGGCTGCTACATTTTATTGATGGGAGATACCCAACACAATGTGTTTTAAAGTACCAGGCATCCCTGGAAGGTAAGATCCTATTTAATAACCTCATTAGCATCTACACTTGTTTGGCCTGATCTGCCAAATTACACGTTGCAAGAACGAAAGGAGCCAATAAACTTAAAAACATCTTGCCCCCTATCCTGCAGGTTCAGTCAGTAACGGGAAGTGCTTGCAGCCATAGGAACCCTCACCTGGATACAAGGCTTAGGTTAGCAGTCCCACACTCATCCACCTGCAGCAGATTTCATATCCAATTGTGAAGTCTCCTTATCTGCTCAAAAATGCTCCTGAACCACACAGCACCTTTGAATTCTCATAGTTGGCTGAAACTGACAAAACTCTTGGTATCATATCTCACTCTCACTTATCATGAGCAGATCTTGTTAGTGCAGATTAGAACTTGTTAAAGATTAATTCTTAAAGCATCCTCAAGCTTTCTTTTCCAACAAAGGAAACATCAATTATAGGCTCACACATAAACTTTGCCCCTGTCTTGAATACTTGCTGCCCTTTATAAATCTTAGATTTCTTCCCCTTGTGTGTGTTCAAAGGAGAGATTTTATTGCCTCCAGGGGTTGTTAAACTGATTGCAATACCACGTATTTAGAGCAGTTCAGTGGGAATTAAGCTGGTTCAATGCTGTCAGACCTAGAATATAGCTGTCAAATAGCATTACATGTAAAACACCCTTGATAAGAAATAATGACCAAATGTCAATCTGGTTTTTACCAGCAGCACTACAGACTGAGCTTGCCAATGAAAAATGCAATATTTTGCACATTATACTCGCTATGCTTTTGTGATGCTACACAGCAAAGAGTGTTTCAGCCTTTCAATTTGGCTCCTTTTCAGATGATACAATTTGATCATAAAAATGTCTCAGACCCACCTTGGTTTCAAAGCAGCAAAGCTTAAAGTCTTGTGTTAACCTCCTCACTCTCTTCTGCAAGAGAAAAAAACCCCAAATTTCAAACAAAAAACAACACGTGCATTAAAAATTCATTAATCATACTACCTAAACGTTAGCCAGGCAGAAATTAAAACAGCCAATTTGGCCTCGAGCTGCCTTGTGCTGCTACAGTACAAGGGTTCAAGTTTCAGGTATCCGGAGCGTCACACTACAATGCAGCCCATTAGGAACTGTTATTTTTCTGATTTAGGGACTGTTGGGTTTTTAATCACTGCATTATGTACAAGATTACTACATTGCTTATGATTTCTTTTCCAGATTCAAGTATTTGCCATTTGTATGAAAAATTAACAGGCAATAAACACTTTATTCCTTAAATACTCTTACTCCTATTCCAATACTTAAATATTTACTACTCTTAGCACTTACATCATCAGGTGACAATGCAGTGTTTAAAATGTGTGTTTGTTTTTGATGATGCTAAGCACTCATGTGAATTTCTTCCCATAAATAACCAATGAAACTTTAAAAACTAAAATAAAAAGTGTTACCTAGACACAGATTAAGACTCAATTATCCAGGGGTTCGGTGCCTGTAAACTCCGTTTGGATAAAGCAGGAAATCTTCTGAACCATCTGCAATAATTTGGGGTCACAGTTTCAGCCACAAAAAGTGCTTCAAGGTTTTGTCTTTGAGGGCTGCAAGAGGAATGACACAAAAAGGAAATACGATGGAAGGTGAATGCAATGAATGAACAAACAACAAGGGGAAACCCAAACACGATCCAAACACTAAAGCACAGGAAGACCAACAATGTGGAAGCCAAATCGTGCTTTCCATGGCATTAAGAAGGGCACCTGTCGAGAGCAGTGAACACCCCAGTACATACGAGATTAATTTAATGCAATAGGTTTAAAAAAACATTGGTACTTTGACAGAAATCTACACAAATAACACACAAAAAAATAAAATTAAAAGAAATCTTGTCTCCCAATTTAAATGTGCAGAATCTTTCTCATCTCTGAAATAAGCAGTCAAAAACCAGACACATCTTTGTGTTTACTACCTTCAACCTTACACACTTTGCCTCCACATTTTATTAATCCCCTATAAACAGGTAGAAACTGGCACCTGGCTGAAAGCATGCGTTTTAAGTATGCACAAAGAGGACAAGAACAAGGAACCACCAACAGCTTCAATTAGGCTGGATGAATTCTGAACATTTCCACGTCTGTGAGCCCCTACAAGCCCTTCCTTACCTATGCAATTCCTAAGATAGGAAAGGGAACTCTGAAAATACTCAGAACATTTGAATAGCGGGATTTGGGGTTCTTTTGGGGTGGGGTTTTTTGGCAGGTATGTTTCAGAACACAGCGTCGCTGTAAAGCCCGACTGGTGCCATCTTCAGCCCAGGATCTTCATTATCGATGCAGGGACTGAAGCCTAAAGTCACTGCTCACTCACTGGATAGAAACAGGCAATACCAGCGCCAGGTAGTGCTCATCAGTGCAGCATAACCACTCTAAAAGATAAAACATAAGTTCCAATGCATTTAACAAAGTAAATTCTACTTTCTGCATTAATGCTCAACATTCATTATTAATTGCTAAAGTACTGCGTGGGGTATTCCCTTTTGGATGGGTTCAGACTAAACCCACACTTGCATTTCTGCTTTAATACTTTGTGCTCCTCTTGCGAAGTGTTTACAGCTCACGCACTGATGCTGAAGGAGTAACCAATTTCCAACTCAAAACCATCGTTTCATAACGAAGGAATCATGGGGGAACAGTGTCACTACCGACACCGAGCAACATGAATAATTTCACATCGCGAGATAAATGAGGCAAAAATGGGGCATTTATCCAAAAATCAATCCAGAGCTGCAGGCAAGATTCCCTTTGATTTTTTCTTCCTTAAGTGAATGGGAGAGATCTGTGTGTGACTTCGTTTTATTGCCATTTACACAATCCAGCACAGAGGCGGCAATTCTAGATTTTGGCACAAAGCAGCACAAGTTTCTCATTGTTGATGTTGAAAAGCTGTCCTTCAAGTGGTTCCACAAATTATTTTTTCCTGTATTGCAGTTACTTCACCACCAGTTCAACTGTCCTGCAGGCAAGGTGCTCTCAATTGATACGTATTTTTTTCTCAATTAAAAATTCAATATTAATTTTGAATCATTCAGAAAGTGCATCAAATCAATGCAAACTGATATAATCATTATTTAGCTTGAGAAAAAACACTTCAATAAAATATGGCTTGAACTTCACTTAAAAAAAATAGAACTTTGCTGCCCTCTGCCAGTCAACTTTCAGACTGTGCAAGATGATGAGAAAATCCAAACAGATGTCCAAAGTCCCAGGCTTCTCACAATTCACTTCGAAAAAGCTCAGAATTCAGCTACAATTACAAGATCTACCAGGTCAATCAGAAAATCAGTCACAATTATTGTCTCCATTTATTGAGTTTCTATGAAGGAATGCTATAGAATTTGTATTTCCAAACACCAGTCAAGCAGCTCTTTTGCTTGTGATGAAACACCAAGTGCACAACCACCATGGGAAGATTGTTTTCTAAAGGCACTTCAGCAGGAAATCACTGGCCCAGAATCACTCACATCTTTAATGATCGATTCCTGGCAGTACCAGCATGGCTTTTCTGTTCAATATTGTGCTCGGCGCATGCAGGACAAGACCACAGCTGAATTACTCCCTCTGATTTCTCTCACAGGGATACACAGCCCCCTCCCTCTTACAGGCTGCATTCTTTGGACTCTTTGGGTTTGTTTTGCTCTGTTATGAAAAGCAAGACCTGCAAAAGAAATCAGCAAGAATCAGTTGGAGCCCCCTTTTTAGCCAATTTTCTTCCTGTTGCACCAAAACCCACTGTACACCCATGACTGCAATACTGGAATGCAAGAAGAAAACCTCTCTTCCTTGCTTTCCTTCTTCCGTGAGAAATTCAAGTTGCACTTGTGCCAAACCATGGTGACTGCAGGAACAGCGCAACAGCTACAGCATTCAAATATCTATTTATACAGCAACTGAGTTTTGTCCCTCCTTTTAAACCTGTAGGTTGTTCATTGGTTTCTCAATGCCCACTTAATTAAAACACCAGAGGAAAAAACACCCTCTTTGAATCCCCAGTGGCCTGTCCATCTTACCATCACCCTGAACGGTGCTAAGAGCGTCCAATGGATACTTCCCATGTGCCCACTAAGTTCTACAAAACAGGGAGACGAAGCCAATGTCCTTTACGCCATGACGGTTAAAACAAATAGGATAAACTCACTTTTGCTTATGGGAAATTAAAAGCTAAGGAGACACTTCGGCCCCCGGTCACCTCCCCTTTTGGTTACTGAAGTCATCAACCAAAAGGAGGCGCACGTGGGACACAGCGAAGGGTCACAGCGTGTAGTACTCAGGCTGCTTAAACCACACAGTACAGCACTTCAGGTCAAGCGCACAGAGCAGGACATCAACCTTTAAACATTGAAGTGTTCGCATCTACAGAATATAAACGCACAAGCAAGATCCATTTTGCGAGTTCTACTGAATTCGAAAGCCAGCAGGAATGAAAATAAGGCAAGTGTATATTTAGAAACACCCTTGATTTCTTTCCCTCTTCTGAGAAAAGGCCTCTTTCACACAGAAGACCCCATGGATGGTTGTTCCAACAGGTTGTATTCCAGCAATACTAACAGCCCTTCCGATCCGACTGTTACAATAAAAAAAACATCAGGGGACCTGCACAGCAAGGTTATCATAGAATCACAGAATGGTTTGGGTTGGAAGGGACCTCAAAGCCCATCCAGTTCCACCCCCTGCCATGGGCAGGGACACCTCCCACTGGATCAGGGGGCTCCAAGCCCCATCCAACCTGGCCTTGAACCCCTCCAGGGATGGGGCAGCCACCGCTGCTCTTGGCAACCTGGGCCAGGGCCTCCCCACCCTCACAGCAAAACATTTCTTCCTAAGATCTCATCTCAATTTCCCCTCTTTCAGCTTAAAACCATTTCCACTCATCCTATCCCTGCACTCCCTGATCCAGAGCCCCTACCCAGCTTTCCTTGGGCCCCTTTCAGTACTTTGAGGCTGCCTTCAGGTCTCCCTGAAGGGAGCCTCCAGGCTGAACAACCCTAACTCTCTCAGCCTGCCGTCCTAGAAGAGGTGCTCCAGCTCTCAGATCATCTCCATGGCCTCCTCTTGTTTCTTCTGTCAGACCACTGTCTTGTTACCTTTCTGGGGAGCTGGAGAGAAGACTATCAGTTCTATGCACAAGAAACTAATGTGAAATGATAGATGAAAAGTAAGCTAGTTTATTCTATCTTTTCTCTACAGATTAGCTTTCACAGAGCATGTGTGGAATTGCATTTCTGTAATACCAAATGAACTCTAAGTTTTGTTAGAGTATCCAACACTTGTTCCAAATGGAACGGGCTGTGTCGCAGCTGGTGGTAACATCCCTGGACGCACCAGGGACTTCACTCAGAGCATATGACTTCCATCAAACAGGCAACTGGTGTTCTCCATACACTGAAAATCTCTTTTTGGCAAAGAGCAAATCACCACACTGAAACAGTTTCACGTCCTTAAAACCTGCTTCAGAAAATAACACCAGTCCTACAATTGTGTCAGCATTAAAACTGCTTGGATAAGCCACACGCAATCAACAGCTGCTAACACATGTGTAACACTACTTAAAAACAGCCCTCTATACTTCATTAATCTCAGAGTTACAAATCTCCATTGTGTGTTTTAAAGAAAATGAGTGATGTCTTTCAGATCCTTTCCAAATAATTCATAGTTAAAATCCACATCAATGCTGCCATACAGACATGAAAGTTGCCAAAATAATACAGCTGAAGTGAATCCAGCTAGAGATTACAGGAGATTGTAGAGTCTGTAGGGCAGGGATCATCTTCTGTCTGTGCTCCGAAATGCCTGCCAGGCACTGTGTGAAAATACCAAGTATAAAGTCACATTTTCACAAGGCGTGTGCAGCATAAAGGTCGGTCAATCAATCCCATCTTTCCAACCATGTGAGTGTTGCTGTTTCACAAGGGTATTTCAAAACCAGCTGTTACGTTAAAAAGTTAGTGTTGTATTCTCAAATTCATTAAAAAGCCAGGAAATCCCTGGGATTAGACTTATATGGCTGTGCTCCTTACCTCTTATCCGTGTCACACGGAATCGCAGACTGAGGCTGCACTGTGCAGATATGTGCAGGGAGTGGGGCCTTACAAGGTGCTTAGACTGAGTCTATTTCTTCTCACTTAAAGTTACATTATGCTGGGCTTAAGGCACGCTTTATTTACATGCATCTCCAGTGGGAGTTCAGACACCGGGCACTGGATAATTCTCTAAGTGAACAACAGTCCAGCATCAAGAAGAGTTTCATGCAGAATACAAATAGGAAGCATTACCGGACTCCCTCCCAGGGACGGCGAGTTCCCCAGGCTTACGCTGGGGATGAGGGTTGGTCGATGTTTTGCCCGCGGGGGCTGTTTGGAATTAGAGAGCAGGGACCTTATTGTCGTAGCCCAGCTGCTGCACAAAGCCACGGGAAGAAGAGAGATTTACGAGCATTTCAGCTGCACTGAGCAGGGGATACAGGAGCTGTACAGCTGGGAGTACAGCGGCTCTGAGGCTGCAGGCATTATGCAAAGAGAGAACGCAGAGCTGGGGCCCAGGAGCCCTCCCAGAGCAAAAGGACACCTTTGTAAACTCTCTAAAGAATAAATTTAACAGTTATTAGAGAACAACACCCTGGTATTGCAGTCACTGAACTTTACATCACAAGGGAAGATGCAAGGGATTTTCAGAAAGACATCTGTCATTTAACAGCGACAGTGACCTCAGCACTGAGGAGCAATTCAAATCCCCAGCAAGGGAAACAAATTAACCCCTTGGTACCAGGTGTTCTGAGAACTCCAGCACTAGGACTGCTGTGCGCTGCAACAGGGTCTACCTTCGGACAAGCAGTCCATGGAAGGAGGTATATTTGTAACACTCTAATTGCTGTACACCAAAACCACTGATGACATCATTTAACAACACACTATTGACTGTCTTCACAAGGTGCAAAGGAATTTCAGCGGCAGAAATAAACCCTTCACTGAAAAACCTTTATAAACATAGTATTTAAGGACGAGATGCATAATTTGGAAAGCCAACACCCTTCGTACACACCCATTTCACCCAAGAATTGTGTTTCACCAAGAGGGTGTTTGGTCAGATTCATAACTGGGATACTCTAGGAGATCCCACAGTCGTTTCACTAACAACTGCTGCACCACCGTCCTGTAACCTGACCTGACCCAAACCTCTGCCCATAGTCCTAAGGACACCCAGGGAGAAAGACCAAACCTGCCCTGACGTTCTGGACACTACAGGGCAAAGAGGAGTAAAGATGCCAAGTATTTATTCCCTGTTCTCCCACAACACTTGGCATTCCTCAATCCTGGTAAGAAATAAACCCCACCACACTTCTGCATACAGGCAGAACTTTGTTTTCAATCAGAATCACAGGATACTAGGGGGTACTGGGGTCTTGTTAAAAAGCCTTCTCTTTTATGTTTTTGCCTTGGCAGATTTTGATGCTCCAGTTCACCCTCCAGGTATTTATTCCTTCTCCTGTGGGCACCAGCTTTGAAGTACAAAAGGATGGGATGAGGAAGGCTTAGATTTGTAGAATAAGATCAGAAGCTTTTTTGGTTTAGATGTTGGACTTGAGTTTATACACATTTTTATTTATACAGGAAAGCTCATTGGTGAGCTGTATTTAAAACCAGGGAAAGTTGTTTAAAGACAGCAGAATTGAACTGCACGACTCAGTGCAGTTAAATTTGTTTTAAAAACAAGTACAACATTGTAAGCCTAAATTTCTAAAATAGCCCTAAGTTTTAACTCAAAACAAACTCAAATTTTAACTCAAATTAAACAGATTATGTGCGATTTGTTTTTATACTTAACTCACAACAAACCGTCATTGCTAACAAACCTAACAAATCTGATGTAAAATTTCACTCCTCTCGCATGATTTGAGAAACTTAATTGCAGGTTTTAGACCCAAGAGTACTGGGGACTTACAAAGCCTTTCCTTGCTTTATGTTGGAAGGAAGCATCTAGGAGAGACCCAACTCTGACGGCACTTCTTACAATAAAGTTTCTCCCTATAATCCTAAAAACTGAGTGGGTAAGTGGATAACTGGAAGGATTATCAATTGAAGAAAAGTCTGGATCCTCTATTTTAGTGCTGCTTAAAAAGAGCAGAAGGCATTCCAGCATCTGAAAAATACTGGAAGATTGGATTGGTATTTGAAGAAAAGCCTGGTGGTTTTGTGTAAAAGTCTGTTGGCAGAAGGCAGCAAAAAAAATATACAGTTACTATTTCACCAAGCTGAAAACTGACTTAATTCCTTCTTAACTGTAAACACAGGAAAATCCAAAGCAAGAGAATCTACAGGCTCATTTCAAGACTTCGATCCTTTGTGTAGCATGAAAACAAATCAAATATGACTCAGCAGAATTTCTTCAGCACAATTATGAAGCGACACACATTAAGCAGCATCCTTCAAAACCCTAAAAACACAGCAAGGCGTTTCCAACAGAAACAAAACGGCACAGGTACCACTGCGCAGAGTAAATCCTCACCTGGAACATCCCAGGCAGTTCTGGTGACTCAGATCAGGGTTACCACACCTTCTCTGTTGACCCCCACTCAACATTCTAAGAGTTCTACAGTTCATGGACTGCAATGGGAGTAGAGAGATCTTGCCTGTGATCTGCGACAGCCTTTTTCATTCCCCAAAAGGTATTTTCTAAACAGGCCAGAACAATATCACGTGAAGCCACTTTTTACCAACCACAAAATTCCTTATCGAACCTCCCAAATACTGGTTCCAGGTCAGGATTTGTAACCATCAGCTTTATCCATCCAACTGCTTTTCCTTAATCCACTGGCTCTCCAAGAACCCCCATTAGTAACCAGCCACCATCAGGAGTGCGAACAACTATATTTCAAATCCAGTTCTCCACTGATTTTTCCATCTAGTTAACCTGGTCTTTAGGGATAAGGGATATGTTATCGCAGGAACAGTTTGGAAGTTAACAGCATATTCCTTGGTGAACGCTAAGAGAATGAGAGAGGTTCCAGCATGAATGTGGAAATAAATATACCTGCATATTCTGGCAGACACCTTCATCCAGAACTGCCTAAACCTGCCGATTTTATTCCTGAGATTCTGAAACAAACAAATGCAATCTCCACTCAGTTTGGAATCACTTGGGGAAGCAGGGGAAAGAGGGACATGGCTTACCAGGAATTGGTCTCATCTGCAATGCTGCAATGGGCGGCCATCCTTTCCTCCAAAATCATTTCCATACTTGGCTACTGAGGGAGGAAACTGATGGAATTTAATAAAACTTCTGCTACAAAAAAGACACAGGGTGTCCAGTAAAAGCTCCTTCTAAGCCTACAGAAAAGGGTGATTTGGTCCTTTATAATCAGCAGTTGCTCCTCAAATCTGTCAGATATCTAAGCTTAAACCACAGCTTAAGACATTTTAGAGGTGGGAACTGTCAGTACACAGAAGAAATTAGTTATATGTTTTAGACTACCAGTCAAATCAAGAATGCTTGGAGTTCAAAGATCCTGAGGTCCCAGTGACTAAAATAACTACAGCAACAGAAAAGAGTACTGAGCTCTCAGGTCAAAGGGCTTATCTTAGCGGCTTAGAAGCAACTGAATTCTCTCTGACCAGTAAACAGAACACCCTACGTGTAGAAATTCAGACAGCACCTTGGTTCACCTAACTACCACAAATGCGCTCTCGTGCTAAAGCTCTTGCCAGCTCTTGCTCTGTAACACCGATACAGCTCCTGTTAGGTTGTCCGGGAAGGGATCAGCATCTTCCCCTTGCAGGGCAAGAGATCTATAAACAGAACACAAACAGAGGAGTGACCAGCTTGTAAGGCAGAAGAGGAAATTGCACCTTAGAAGTAATGCAAATATAAACCTTAATCTTAGCCTTAAGATGAAGAACAGGAGAGTAAGGGTTCTGAGAGTACAGTTAGGGTTAGTCTTTAAAGAGCACTTTTTTATTTTAAGCTTACATACTCCACCAAAGAGAAGCTGTTCAGCCAGTTGCAGGCTTAACGCCTTCCAGGCAACCCACGCCAGCTCAAGCTAATTGTTCTGGTTTGAGCTGACATAACCATTTAACTCACTTACAGGTAAAAGCGGATTTATTTTAAACAGAAAAGGATGGTCTACGACCAGTGGAAACTTATGTGGACAAGGTCCACTTAGAGTTGAAGCTGGTTAGCACTGTGAAGGATAATAAAAAGGGCTTTTCGGATATGTTAACAACAAAAGGCAGGCCAGAAATTACACTGGCCCATTACTTGACAAGATACAGACATTTAATGCTTTTTTCATCTCTGCTTTCAGTATTGATGATGGGCTCTGTCTCCCCAAAGGACCAAGACCAAGCAAATTATAAATTCCCAATCAACCCCAAACTTGTTCAGGATCTCCTGTTCCAGCCATCTAGAAAACAAGAGGTCAAACCAAACTGTTTGCTCTCTTTCCTCACAATATTATAGTTTCTACTCTCCACACCGCACTAAAAGGCAACAGTAAAATGACTACAAAACTCTTCAGGGCTCACTGCTGTGACACTTTCTGGTGGCCTAACATCTAAATCAGCTGTTCCCCTCTAATGGTTGCACACTTTACCAAGTCAACAATAAATCATCAGAAAAACAAATGGCTGTGCATTTGAGGTTAGAAGTGGTTTAATTCTACCTAACTTCTGCCCGCACTCTGCTTACACAACCAGCATACAGCCATGATTACAGACTAACACCAACGGTCTCCTACACTAAGGAATACAACTCACAAAGATGAGGAGATTTAGAAATTCCCCATAAAAACCAGAGATAGTGCAGTTTCTTCTTTTAAGTTACCACATCTAGGGAAAAACAATGCGAATTACTTAGCTGTACTTCTTTAAATCCGACATTTCCAGTTCTCCTTAGTCAAAAGCTAGATTGGAAGTAAGTGTGGAAAAAACCAAGTTACTTATACATCATTTCTAAGACAGACAGTGCACAGCATGTAAATACAGTGAATGCGTAGAATCATACAATCACAGAATCACAGAATGGTTTGGGTTGGAAGGGACCTTAAAGCTCATCCAGTTCCGACCCCCCTGCCATGAGCAGGGACACCTCCCACTGGATCAGGGGGCTCCAAGCCCCATCCAATTGGGCCTTACCTCCCCCAGGCACACGATGAATGCTAAAGTGCTTCTCTGTCCCAGTAGGCAGAGCCTGAATACACCAAAAATCAGCAATAAATAACATCAGTAACCAAGATGCAACCACAAACTTCAAAAGAGTTTCAATTACAAGAACAATCAAGAGATAATTTTAAACCAATTCAGTAGTCAGCTTGGGGAAACAGCTGAAACACTGAACTATAGATACTTCAAACAATAACATTTCTGAAGTGTTTTATTGCTACAAACGGGTACATCTTATCACAAAAAGCTACAAGGCATATCATAACACGTACTCTATGATACAGACTGCAACGCAGTTCCCAACACAGCCACACTCAACAGCATAATTTTTGAAGTTACTCACCCTGCACTAAGAGGTGAATCTGATAAGCGTGTGTCATACAGCATTTCATACATTTACCCTGCAGACCCACCTTCCTTCTCCACTGATTAGACCAAAAATTATTATTATATCCAACTTTCAACACACACGTCAAAAAAATAGGATGCTTAAAAAAATATACAACACAATGTCTTAATTAGCTTTAACAGTCAGTTTGCTATAAAAAGCTCAACTAAAATAGTCTTAATTTTATTTTAAACAAAATCTGAAACACAGAGGAATTATATAAACAAGTTTCTCCGCGGAATGGAATGCATGCATATGGTGGGGAATCTTCAACAACATCATCTGAGACTATTAAAAAGTCTTAGCCACTTTAGAGCAGAATAAAAAGCTGTTTTGCCCCCCTCCCCAATATATTTTAATTTTCCTGCACTTAGTTATCTTCAGTGTGGTCTAAAGTGAAGTCAGTTTGTTCTTCAGCTTCTGCTTCTCCTTCCCCTTCCGCTTCAGCTTCCTCTTCCTCTTCTTCCTCCTCCTCAGCCTCAGCTGGCTCTTCAGCTTTCTCCTCCTCTTCTGCCTGCTGTTCCTGAGTCTGATCATTAATCTCAAATGGATTTTCACCCTGAAGCAGAACATTGGACACAAACACTTTAATATGTATTGCAAACATGAAATAAAATAATACTCATTATTTCAGTGAACAAGGGCAGCCACTAAGAAACGTTATGGTATTTTACACAGCTTTTTAACAGGCTGGAGTTTGTGGGTTTTCTGCAAAAACATCTGAACAGATTTGATTTGAAATTAGCAACACCTTATTTTCATGCACATTGGAAACTGAAATGCCAATAAACTGTTGTAATGAAAACAAATGGCCTTGAGAAAAAGCCAAAGTATGCTACACACAACCTGCAGTTTAGCTGCAACAATTGATCAAAATTCAATGGTTAAGTCTCAGCACGTTTTATCACGTTGCTTCCTTTTTCTCCCCAATTAAAACTGAATCTCAGCAGAAGAGTTTCCTTCTGCTTTTCCTTATTTACAGTCTTCATTCACTCTGAGTCATCGTATAAAAATGGCAAACTTTTCAGCAACTAAAGAAGAAATCTAGAGTTAATTACACTGATTACCCTGGAATTCATTCTGTTGCTGGTCTAGAAACATTATCCAGCAGATTTCTCAGACAGTATTTTATATTCTATGTTCACAATTTCTCCATTTCATAACATAATTCAGTACAAGACATACCTCAGCTTTCACTCATTTCAGACACTTAAGAACTAGGAATAATCAATAAATAACAAGGAACAACATGAAGTATTAGGATTTTCTTTACTAAAGCTCCTTTCGTGTTCAGGTATCTAACAACAAGTCTCATCAGAACAGATGACACCAGACAACAACCACCAGCTACACTAGGACTGGGATTTCAAGAATGTTATTTAAAATATGATCCAAAAGAGAAACTGAGTACCAAGCCCCTTGTCTTTTTTTTTTTTTTTTGCTTACGTATAAAATATTTTCACTCTGGTTACATTTTTCAGGTAGGGTCTGCCAGGTGGCCTACAAATCCCTGAGCAATCAGAAAGCTGTAAAACCATTTAGCAAATGCCACTCAACAAAAACAAGGCTTCGGTGCTGTTCTAAAATCAAGGAACACCATATCTCCAGATTTAAAGAGTAACCCACAGAAAGCAGGATTCTTAGGGACCGTGTTATTCCCAGTGCCAGGACAATTTTATGCACACGCTCTATAAGAGCCAGCCCCAGCCTACAGCACTCAGCTGGCACTGTCTGAGCCCAGACAACTCACAGCCACCACATGCAAACCCCACAAACACTGTAGGATCAAAACTTCTTTAGGATACTAAGTTTGGTTTTTTTTAAAGCAGATCTTCCCAGGGAAGAGTCAGACACATAGGAAGTTCACAGTATCACAAGGCTGGAAAAGACCTTTGAGATCATCGAGTCCAGCCTATGACCCAACATCAACACCTACTCGTCGTCTAAACCACGGCACTAAGTGCCTCATCCAGTCTCCTTTTAAACACCTCCAGGGACGGTGACTCCACCACCTCTCCAGGCAGCGCATTCTAATGGCCAATCACCCTTTCAGTGAAGAATTTTTTCCTAATAAAGTTGGTGTCAGAAGCTGGGTTTCCAAAACCAGACAAAAATAAGCTGATCACTGAGCTAAGAGCACTCCACCTAGCTCATCAGGAGACAGAAAATACCCAGAAGCCAGACACATCTCACTCAGGAGGAGCTGCTGGAGATGTGATTGAGTTTGCTCCACCCCAGGAAATAGCTGCACTAGGCATTCTGAAAACGGCAGTGGTCTCCTCGTGAAGACAATCCTGTAAACTTTATCTTCATCAGTTTTCCAGCCGATGAATGGCAAATTTCCATTTCCACTTCCACCACTCCACCACTAGGGGGCTGTACTGAGATGGCTGGAAGTGGATGCAGCTATTCTAGGCTTTGATACCTGCGCATTTACTGCCTCTTAAGGGACACAGAACAGTTGTTTGAAACCAATTCACATATCCAATCAGACATAATTTTGCAAGACTTGACCAATTCGACATAATAAAATACGATTAACTGCTGCATTGGCTTCTAACTTCTTGTATTTCTGCAACAGAATATTGCTTTGTCTGAAAGAGTCTGGGCACAGGCAAATTTGTAAACTAATTAAAAGTAGCTGCCCAAAAGAGCTAACAATGGAATTACAGGAAAAGTCACTGCACTGACCAAAGGAGGAAAAAAAAAGCCACATTTTGCTAAAGTGAACTCACATCTGTTTCTAAAGTTGTCTTTATAGTTTATTGCTTTAGCTTTATCTGCAACATCGGTTGCTGTGCGTTTTGAATTCTCCAATCACCACAACTACTGTGGGAGGCTTTCCTTTTTTTGTACGCTGCCATGAATCCTAGAAATTCTATGGAATTAAAGAAGCAAAATAGTGTGTCCACTGAACCTTAGTACAAAGCCAAATGCTGGAGCCTTTGCTTCTAAACAAAGATTAATCAATCTGTGAAGTGCTTTGGGCTTCGCAGTCAGTATTACATATAAAGACGCTGCCGAGGCTCCGTAAAACCTAGCCTTTTTAATAAAAGCACCTAATTAGAAATTGAACAGACATACATAGAAATGGTAAACCAAACCCAAAAGCTGGTAAATTTGAAGGGGGCCATGTTTTCTGCAAAATTATCTGATACCACAGTCCAAGACTGGCAAAACACATTCCAAGTACATTCAACCTGTGGGCTATCGAGAAGGCAGAAACAGAAGACAGAGCACTGAGGTTAAACCCCATCTGCACAGTGCCAATACTGGTATAGAAAACACAGCAGTTAGGGTTTTTTCCACTTGCACCTTACCTTCACATACAGCTCATACCGTGCCTTGACTATAGGATTATTTAAAATACTGGTGGCAGTAAGAACACTCTCCCTTTTTATTTGTTCTCTGTAGGCCTAGGAAACAAAATTTACAGTGAGTAATTATCACACACCTATCACAATTGTCACACATGGTCATGGTCAGTCTCTGTAGTGAAAATAAAGAACATATTCCAGCATGAAATGCTTATTCTTAGCATTTAAGTCCAAACCACATCATACGCTCATTTAAGTTTGGTAGCATTTATAGCTTACTGCTTTAGCTTGATCGAAAGATACAATCGTGTCTCTCTTATCTAAGGAACTACAACCACATGCCTGTCCATAGCCGCAGTTACCTGTTCTCATCTACAGACAATACACGCTTTTCCATCACAGGAACATTCTGCTGGAGATGCCCCTGCTCACTGAAGGGAGGATGGACCAGCTGATCCTTAAAGGTCCCTTCCAACCCAAACCAGTCCATGACTCCATGACACTCCACCATGACAGAAGCTTATTTATAAACTAAACATTACCCTAGCAATCTTGCTTACACTCAGACTTCTCAGACTTTTAAGGTTAGTAGAAAGATTGGATCATTGTAAGATGTGACAGCGACCAATTCCATACCACTGCTAATTCTAATTTCAAGCGAGAGCAGTTTGAGATAATAGCCAAGCCAATAAAACAAAACAGGTTTGTTATCTTGTTAGAAACTTAATACATATGTTTTTAAATTTGAATTACAATCTTTGCAACAATTAATGACAGTAAAAAGTCATTGCCAGTAACCTTCTCAGGACTCACTACTGTCAGCCTTTAACCACACCAGCACTTCATTAACTGGGGATGCTTAAGCACTTCATGAGATGTTACTTTTACAGAATGGAACAACGACATTCTAGTGGTCTAGAGAACAACTAATACCAACACGGACTTAGAAATCAGTTACCCCAAGCCCCCTCCCCTCTTCTCACCTACTATTAGATTATGCTTGCCTTTTCTTTACTAATGTCATATCTTACTTGTTTTCCTTTTGCATGATCAGGAGATTTTAAGTGCTGCTGCACCGAACTGTGCAATGCGGGAACGTACACGCTGCAAGCACTGCAGTGAACAGTCTCCACTTTCATCATGTGGTCATCAGCAGTAACTCCTGCCAACCAAAACACAACACACTGCATTACTCCAGGGACACTGCAGAGGGGATTGGTTGTTTTATACCAGAAACTTGGAGCTCTCAGTCGTCAAACATGTCAAACTGAACCCCAAGGGAATGTTCATCCAGATTCAGGTACCAAAATTAGGCTCTCTGAGGGTAATGTTGAAAGCGGAAGTTTTTCACTTGGATACTCTCTCTCCACAGACTATATAAGAGACTCGGGTCATTATGTTTGCTGTCTGCAGTTATGATACACAAACACCTACCTGCCAAAATAGAGGGCAATAAAAATGATACAAAAATCAAATTGACCTATTTAACATATAAAAATGCCATCTATTTAAAATCAACAACAACCAGTGTCCTTGCTATTACACTTTTTTATATGAAAATCAAACAAAGCTTCAACATGGCAGCTGGATTTACTTTACTCCTCGCAAGAATAACTAATCTATATCCTTGCTTCTCACCACCAGGCAGACACATGTGAAGCAAATTCCTCTTGCAATTTTTAATACTAGCTTGCCAACAGAACATTCTAAATGCAAACAGGCTCTCCAGTACTTAAAGTATACAAAAAGAATTTGGAATACTTAAGATGTTGACTTTTAAGCAGCTTTTAGTATTTATACTTGAATTAAGGGAGAACTCAAATACAGTTATTGCCTTAAGTAAAGGTACTCGAACTGTCCCCTCTGGCCCTAGCGCACCTTTTGAAAGCCCTCAAGCAAAGTATAAAGTCAAAGGATATGGCACAGCAAGGCATGGACATACAAAACACTCCAGAAAACTGTCTGTACGGCAGCTGGGGGTGGAAACTCCGGCATCTTGCATAGCCAAGAAAGTGCTCAAACTCCTCCTGTCAGTTTCCCTCAAAACCACAGCAACTATCCCAATTATATTATCTGAACCCTTGCCATCACATTCAACCATTATCAGCTCACTGCTCTGTTACATGCTCTCTTCCGACCTACCTGCATCCACCTGCTGCCACTCCTCGTGCATTACACTGGAAAAAAAGACTGTGCCAAAGCCCACACAATTCTATTTGCCAAATATCGAGCACAATGTTATCTCACTCTCTGACAAGCCCAGCTGGACAGCAGACGTAAGTAAGGTTTGCTATCTCCCACTGTGCTTACATTCCACATTGTATCAGAAATGAAGCAGGTACAGAAAAGGTGTGAAAATGAATCACTTCAATCCGAATATTTTATAAAATTCAAAGAACAGAAGGAGAACAGGACAAGCAGAGCACGGCAGCACACACTTTCACATAAACAGCATTACTCACCTTCCATTATATCTTTTTCAGCAGCTTGAGCGTTTTCTGTTTGATTACTCGTCTGTTGCTTACGCATAGCTGTCTTCTTGAATTTATTCACCATGCACTCCTACAGAGAATCAGAAATAAACAAGTTGTAACACATTTGATGTACGATTCTTCATATTCCAATGGCAACCTATATGGAAAATATTACTCTGAATAGCTCTGTAATAGCAATTAATTGTCGTTATTTCTTAAGGTACTACTTTTAACGATAAAAGCAACACTACTCTAGAGATTCTGAATTTGCTTTGACTTATAGTAATATGTGCTGTGCCATCATCTGCAAAAAGACTAATGATGATAAATTAAACATATTTTGAAGATAAATAGTAAACTGTAACTACATTCTAATGTAAAAGTGTAATATACATAAAAAAAACAGTGGTCTTACATGAAGGAACTCCATCACTACTTTGTCGAATTTGGTTTGCTTCTGAATATGATCCAGTGTTTCCTGGTGAGCTGCACTCTCCAGATGTGCCTCAATTTCTTTTTCTTCAAACGTTCGGAATTTGCAAAACGAGCAAGTAAACGCCATTCTGTCACAGGAAACACATTAAATAAAATAGCTATTAAAGAAACATTCTTCCCTCTCTCCTCAAAACTATGAGGATTTGACAAACCTATTCAGAAAAGTCATGAGGAAAGCATTCTTCAAAGAACACCTAAGTGAAGAATAAAAGCAATAAAATCCCAGTATGTTTGCAATATGAAGGGTAACTGTTACAAGAATCAAATATGAACCAGGCCAGTCTCAGGGTAACCAACTATTTATGCAAGATGAGAACTGCTGAAGTCAGAAGCTACCCACTCAAAAGCCACATTCTTCTGTAAGTACATCTATCACAGCTCTCCAGTTTGTGGCATCTCGTGCAGTACATCTCAGTCATGCCAGCTGACCTGCTTTCAGCTCACTGTCCTGATTTCAGCCGGGACAGGGTTAATTTTCTCCACAGTAGCTGGTGTAGGGCTGTGGTTTGGGTTTGGGCTGGAAACAGCACTGATAACACAAGGATGTTTTCGTTATTGTTCGCACAGCGTCAAGGCCCTTCCTGCCCCTCACACAGCCCACCGTGAGTGCTGGGGGTGCAGGGAGGGGACACAGCCGGGACAGCAGAGCCCAGCCGACCCCAGGGATTTTCCATACCCAGGGATTTTCCATACCATACGACCTCAGGCTCCGCAATAAACCAGGGGAAGAAGGGGATGACGTTGAAAGTTAAGGTGTTTTGTCTCCTCAAGTAACTGTTACACAAGACAGAGCCCTGCTTTCCTGGAGACAGCTGAACACCTGCCTGCCACTGGGAAGCACTGAATGAATTTCTTGGCTTGCTTTGCTTGCAGTTTCTGTTTTACCTGTTAAACTGCCTTTATTTCAACCCATGAGTTCTCTTGCCTTTACTCTCCCAATTCTCTCCCCCACCCCAACCAGAAGCGAGTGAGCAGCTGTGTGGTGCTTAGCTGCAAGCTGGGCTTAAATGACAACACCAGCCTATGATTTCCTAACTACAAGTGTCAAAAGAATTAATTCAAAGGTAATTTTCCATACAGAAACTATATAATCTCTATGAAGAAATACGGCCTCCCCAGTACAACACTGCACTGACATAGAAGTCTTTTCCAGTGCTGGCCATCAGCCCACTTGTCTGTGGCAAGACTAAGAAAAGTTACAGAACTACCTACTTGTTTTTGCTACAAACCAACTCACCATACACATTAAACCAGAATAAAGTCGATTTCTAACATCTTATTAAGTCAGCATGAATACATATTTAACTGAGGCTCAAGTGTACACTGGTGTACACATGCAGGAGAAGCAGCTAAGAGGTCCAGTGAAACATCCGGTCTTCTGTGCCACAGGATTTGGGGGCTGGGGCTTGGGTTGTTTTTTTTTATTTTTTTGACATATTCTTACAGAAGGCTAAAAGGGAAGAAAAATAACTGCATACAAGACAAAAGTTATAGCACAAACCTGTATCCATCACCGTATTTTTCACTGTTTTTTTCCCTCCTACGCCTTTGCTTCTCTCTTCTGGCCTCAATTCGCCGCTTCTCTTCTTCCTCACTTTTAACTTCTCCTTTGCCATCTTAACAGAGAGTAGAAGAATTTTAAAGTGTTATGTTTGAAAGAAAAAATATCACACTAGTAGAAGGATCCATCTTTCCTGTATCCTCCACAAACACGCCAAAACGCAGAGAGGCCCTACCCTAAAGTGGTTCAATGGCTTATTTCAATGCCACCGGCATTCTGCTTCGTTCTCCTCCTCTAAAAAGACAACCAATTTAAACATTTGCTTCCAACAATACAGACTTAGTAGTTAAGGGATTACTTTCTAAATTACACTCACAAAAGTAAGAAAATTCCAACTTAAAGCAAACCCTGCTGTGTTGTGCCTGCTTATTAAAGGTCTCTTCAAGTCAGTGACCATTGCTACATCCCCTTACAGAAACAGCAACTCTTTAAAGCCATTCTCTTCTGCTGAGAAGGCAGTTTCCAAAAGCAGTTCTCATAAAGGAGACAAGGCAGCATTTTACTAAGGTATGGTACCCAACTTGAAGTTCAACAACTTCATTATTTCCACCCCTCTAAACTTCACTTGATTTCACAGAAAAATATTATCAAGATTTTCAACTGAAGAAATAAACCAGTAAGGAAAGAGCCAGCTGGTGGGAGGACAACAAACACCAAGCAAGAAGACAAACCATCACACAACAAAATCACAACCAAATCTTTAAAGAATTTCATTAAATTATCACCTGGCACGTAAATAAGAACACAAACAAACAACTAGCTTTGCAACATTAAAAACTGCTAAGGGCATGGACTCTTTGCACAGGTACTTATGTTTGACTTCCCCATGTCTGCTTAAAAAGCCTAGGGACAAAGTGAAACAATTCAATGAGTCAGTGAGTAGGTTTAGAGCAGGAAAAAGGGCATCACACAGTTTCTACCTGGGGTTCAACCCCAGGAGAGTGGTGACCCTCCATGTAATCTGCCCCCATCCAAACAGCAACAGAGCACAATGCAAAAACCATCAGCATAATGCATAATGCAAAAACCATCAGACTTGCAAAAAGCTCTGTGGCTCGAGAAATGTCACCTTCTACTGAGTAACAGCTTACACTTCTTTCCTTTTTGAAGCACTGAGTTTTAAAAATTACTCTGAGCCAGAGAGGAGAAAAATCCCTGTCCAAAAGATTTTTCTTTTTATAATTTGATGTGAAAGCAAATAAAACATCTGCCACCCACAGAATCAACACCCGTTACCGATCTCGGGGTTCAAATTTCACTCTGTGCTCTACCCCCAACCCAGGAAACATGCAAAGGGTCATTTGGTTTACTGCTGTATAAATCACCTAGTACGACATTTTGTGGAGTGGAATGGCCTGTATCTTACCCTTCAAGCTCCTAAACTCAACTGTCTGTCCTGTTACAGACTGGGGAAGGGAAGCCCGAATCTACACATGAACTGGGGCTCCCCAGTGGGGCTCCCGCTTTCCCACAGTGCACCTACATGCACTTTTAAAAGCCTACTTAAACTGACTTACCTCCAAAGGTCTGGTATCCAACATCATAAGCATCTCTTGTAAAGTCTTCATATATGACAACTGCACCACTTGTGTCCACTTCAATTTCCTAATAAAGTCAATCCATAAATTTTGTTAGAAAAAAACAATGCCATTCTAAATCTAGAAAAGACAGTGCAAATTATTTCCAATAATCTGTAACTTCACTCTTACTGCTATTGCTATAAAATATGCAACACAGAAAGCATGCACTGCATGCACTGTTCCTCATTGCTGTTTAGTAATCTGTCATTTTGCACTTAATGTCTTAACTTTCTCAGGCCTGTGTGAATTCTGGCTGAAGTGTTCATACAGCTACTCTTGGAGCACTACAAGAATAGACAGGGCCTACAAATACATTTTCTGGGCTATCTGCACAAGATATACCTTTCATCTGAAATCAGTAAGGATTTCAGACTGCCACCAAAACAAGACAAGGAAAAAAAATCAAGTTAGAAAATCTTATATAGTCAAATACTTAATTTGTAGAACTCTAGCTTAATGATTATTAAGGTATACTGTGCAAGTTTCTGAAAGAATTAAACATCTCCCAATTCTCCGAATCTTTACCTCTAGAGTAGAATCCTGGAATGATGACTTCATGTCTATAAACATAAAAAAAGAAAGAAAGAAAGAACACAGAAGTGCTGTCACTGCCAATTCATTTTAAGGCAATAAGATAGTTAGGGAAAAAAAAAATCAGCAGGACAGTCTACAGCTACAACTCATAATATTTTAGTATTAATACTAACTGTAAAATCAGTTATCCCTAGGAATACAATCTAAGAAACCTTCTAGATACAATCACCTGAATTTAATGCCAGAAAACTAGACAGTGGAGACTAAAAGCAAAATCAAAGTTGGAGATTTTCATACCCTGCATACCAACTGCATACAATTTTCTGTTAGTTGTTACCCACTTTTCAGTTTCCAACTACATGATCCTGCTTAGAGCAGCTTTCTGTTCCGAGCCTCAGAAAACTGTATTAGACCAGCACATAGTTTCTTCCTCCCAGTCTCAGAGCCACAGGACAGACTGCTTAATAGTGCATTCTGTTAGGCACTGCCTACTCCAGTTCTTACAGTAACTTCACTATCACGGTGTAAACTGGCCCATCCAGCGCCTGAAATTGTTGCAGTACTCTTGAGTTAAGGAAACGGTTTTGTAATGCACAGTGCTGTAACTAGAATTACAAAATCAAAATACAACATTCATGTGGCAGTTTCTGCCAAGTCTGCGCATTAGTTCAAAGCTTGCAAAGTGAAAGTAATTCTAAACATTTTTCAGCCAAACTATATAAAACATTGCAGAGTCAAATCACTGAGGAAATTTCAAGCACAAAAAATTGACTGCACTTCATACTCAAGTTTACATCCCCTCCAGGCAAGTAACTTATTCAAATCTCATTAGTGATTTTTTTCTCCAGCTTTGCCTTGTCATATCACAATTGGAGTTGTAGGACATCTTTAGGAAAGCGAAAAAACACAAGCGCCGCTAACACTTTGCAGTGTATATTTCCATATTATCTATATTTCCAGTTCTCATTATTACAGAATTCCATACACAAGGAGCTCTCTCTCTGCCTTTCATACATTAGTCTCTAAAAATTCTGTTTTCTCACAAAACCATGGAACATGTTGGGTTGGAAGAGACCTTAAAGCCCATCCACTTTCATCCCCCTGCCGTGGGCAAGGACACCTCCCACTGGATCAGGGGGCTCCAAGCCTTATCCAGCCTGGCCTTGAACATCTCCAGGGAAGGGGCAAAGTTTCTCAGTTTGCCTCTCTTTCCCTGTCCTCTTCACCCTCACCTTATGCTTTTACTGATAGATGCATTGCAGTTGATGCACTACTTTTTATATTTGGACAGCCAGGCCCAGACTCGTGTGAGGGCACATTTTAATGTTTGCCAAGCATACTCATTACGGCAGCCTGAGTTCTGAATCTATGTGCAGTGATGAAAATCTGCCTACAGGAAGTTTTGTTCTAAAGTCTGAATGAAAGATTCTTCAGCAGTACATATTTAAACACACCAAAACATTCAAGATTATTCAGCAAATTTATCTTTGCAGTAGGAGAGCTGGAAGAGCAAATTCATAAAACCTATTGTAGAGCGCTTCAAAGATGAAGTGACACAAAACTACACAAAAAGCCTTCTACTAAAAGGAAATCAATCCTAATGAATTAAAAAAACTAGTAATTTTAGCTTAATTATTTTGGCACTTGTTACTTACTGGGTGATTTTTTCTGGCTCAGCTTCAGAATAGGTTTTGTCATTTTGGGTTTCTTGATAAAGGTCCCACCAGGTTTGTTATATGGCTGCGGTATCATTTTCCTTTTTATTCCTCTCGCAGCAACGGCTGCAGGACTGGGTTTGTTGTGATAGTCAACAACAATTCCAGGTCTGTGCATTCCTCCAAAGTCTCCCATATGCTGAAAAGTTGAGAAATTGAGAGAAAGGTATTAGTACATGAAGTTGACAGAAATAAAGCAATTACTTGGTACAACAAAAGTGGGAACTAAGCAAAATCTGCCTTCTAGAGCCAAATGCAGGGGTAATTTAAGCTCCTCGTTTGCTGTCGTGTTGTGCGATGGCTCTATGGGCATTTGCCCAGTAGAATGAGTACGTATGTATAAAAACTGTGTTTCTGCTTATTCAGAACCATGGTCCAGACAATGAACAGGTCTATCAGAATCCCTATCTCAGCCTAACATCTGGGCTCCCCTCCTCAGATTCTCTAATGACTAACAACTTCTCCCTATGGGAAAAAAACAGCTAACTCATACAGTTTTCAATGCTTTATTCAGCAGTCATATAATAAACAAACAAGCTTTTTTCTGCCACATTACTAGAATCAGAATTGAAGACTGACTAAAGAAGGCTGTCCTGGGTGGAAGAGTGATTAAATGAAGGAAGCTTATTCTTTAATTATCTTTCCACTGAATTCAATAAATTCAGAACTTAAAAAGTTAGGCCTGGAGGGAGGTGATATAAAACAGGGCAGCAACAGGAACGAAAGCTCTGCTGAAAGACTAAACCTTTATATTATTTCCGAAATGCCGTACAGTCATTTTTGGACACTTGTTTATGCAAGTTACCTCTCTAAGGGCACAGAATAAAGGGGTAACCTAAGAGGGAGAAGTCAGGGAGCTGCAGTAACATACTCAATATTAACTTGATCATTTGATTAATAAAGGGCAGAAGAGAGCCCACCGACTGGATGGATGACTTGGATAAGCAGAAATATTTGTATTGCCATGAGAAGCAAATTAGTATTACACCAAAGTTAAAAGAACATAAAAACAACATACTTTGGTAAAAGTATGACTGGTCTTTTTAAGCAAACTTTAAGTGACAGACAATGTACCAGAACAGGTACTTTTCTTAATCAGAAGTCCATGCACAAGGTTTCCATGTTAATTTATTTAGTTGAGATAGTTACAGAACTACCTAGCACGTATATTTACACTGTACACACATTAAATTGGAGATGAAGTACGCACTTGGATAATTCCAAGTACTTTCTTTTCAAACAGACAATCTATTAAAGGTGCAATGCATTTACATACGGTAAGTAGTTTAGCCTTTACATTATCCTTTATTACAGAAAAGTGTAAAAAGATAAATTTCAAATGCAAAACAAAAAAGAAATAAGGCTACTTGGTTGTAACTCTGCACAACACTTTCAGATCTAAATGAGTTCTGAAAGGATGGCATCCAAGCTTAAGAACCCAGAGCTTTCAGCTTCACGAGCAGAGAAACGTAACAGATTAGAATCTATTTCTCATACCATGCTACATGCTATCTAGCAGCCATGTGCAACTCTCAGCCAAAATTTGAATATGGCAACTAGAGTATTCAAGAACACTGCGAAGTCGACTCTCCAAAACAAAACCACCACACAATTAAGTATTTAAAAGACCCAGTAAATCCTCCTTTACAAACAAGTTGCATGGTTTAACATTAAAGAACTGCTTCTCAAAGAAATATGGCACACTTCGGAAATTTAAAAGAGAAATTACACCTAGAGGCACAGGCAGGAAAGTGTTCACTGAACTCTTCGGGCTCAAAAAAAATAATTAGAATTGGATATGTAAAACTGAGATAAAGGGACACCATCAACTTAAAGTTAGTACTTCTGTTAGGGCTTTTCTTTTCCCCTACTTCATTTAACATCAAGCTTCTCCAAACAGTGAGTCGCTATTTTGTGTGCACTTCATCTTACTGCTCCTTAGGCGTAAGAGTTTGTCCTACACTGGAAAGGATTCCACTGAAAAGCAGTTAGAACAGAAGTCTTCAAAACAAGACAAATACAGGTAACATGACTAGGCACGCCATCGGGAAATGAACCTCAATTCTGAAAGAACCTGATTTCAAGTTGATGATGTCCCTTTAACCATGCTTTAATTTTGAGGGGGGGGGGGGGGGGAGAAATCAACCTGACTACTAAGGCCCCACCTTGCCTTCTCTTCACTGTCCTTCCAATACACAAGTCAGACTTGATTTTTGATGAACCATGGTGTTCCATGTATTAAAGAATTAGCTAAACTTTTACCTTTACAAGAAACAAAAAACACTCTAGCATTCACAACTTGGGTTTTTTTGCTTATACATTGCACCTTTAACCTACTCAAAACTTCAAAATACTTTTAATTAAAACTTTTACAATATTCAAGAGTTTCCCCACCAGCAGAGACGCTAGTGTTTACAAGGAAAAATGCAATTCCTTTTAATCCCTTTTAGACCAAACCTAGTACTTTTATCTTCACCTTTCAAACAAAAGGAGAGATTTAACAAACCTTATCAACTAGTCTTCTATTACTCATTACTTTCAACAGGAAGAGGGACTTGGGTTCTACTTGAAGACAGCTTCAAGGGGGGTAAACAAGATTGTCAACCATGATCGTTTGCTTGGACAAAAACCCTGCACTGTACTGTGCATTCATTTTAAAGCAGTGGTCTTGAAAGGGTTTAAAAGAGTGTCTAGTGAAAAGAATCTGAAAAGATTCTGTACTTACTCCTCGGCCTCGGCCTCTGCCTGTTGATGGTCCTCCAAAAGCATCATAGTTTCTGCTTCCAAATCCACTTTCAGGATAAGCAGGCGTTCCTCTCCCCCGAGAGCCTACAGGTGCAGGCTTCATATGGGGTGAAGAAAAACTGCTGTAGGAAGAGTAACTCTCTCTTCCTCTGTCCTCCATAAACCCAGGCCTCAATTTTGAACGGGAGTAAGGTGCTTCCCAGCTAGACCCGCCCTGGTTTCTACCTCCGAAAGAGTCAAGGCTATTCCGGTAGGAGTTGTCAAATCGACCACCATAACTACCTCCGAAGCGGCTTTGTTCGGGTTCATTATAACCATAGCCAGATCTGTACAGATCTCGCCCACCCAGAGAAGACCCGGAGTCGTAAGACTCATAAGGTCCAAACCTGGAAAAGTTGCACAGTGAGGAGAAAAAAAAGTAAGCTTACTAATGTTATACATTTCAAAAGACAAGTTATCAGTTGACATTTATCAACTAAAATCAATTTATTACTATACTGGTCTGTACAGTTGTATTATTGTTTAATCTTGATTAGGGCTGGGCAAATCACGCTGTGGCCAGATAGAAAGCTATCTGAGCCAGTTTTGGCACAAACAATTCTGAAGTTCAGTATGCGTGAACTTTGTTCACTTACAATTTTTCAGCAACATTCATTTACTAAGTATTATTAGAGCCCAGCCCTAGTCTCATGAAAATAATCACCTACAGACATTCATAGGCTCGTCAAACTCTCCTTTCTTCAAGAACCACGCCCTCATATTCTAACAGTTACATAGAATCAAAAGGTGGCTTAGTTCTGAACTGAGAGGGGAGTATCTTTTTGGTTTAAGTGGTACAGCTGTGAGTCTCAAACACCCTACAGTTGTGATTTTAAAAGGTAAAAATACACATGCTCTATTCATATTTGTACTTTTTGGAAATTGCCTTGCCTGTAAAATTCAGTCTCACAATCAGAGTTCATGATCTCTATCCTTCACTTGCAGACCATTACGTCTAGCAATGCAGGTTTTCAAAAGTCTATCCCAGTGCATGCACAGTGGACATAAGAACAGTCCCTGGAATTTCAGAGCAGAGTAATAAGGAACTGAAATCTTTAGTTATTTACCAAAAGTTTGCTCATTTGAAACCATCGATACCTATAACCACTTGGAAGGGAAACACGCTACAGGGTTACAACTGGGCAGTTCAGCAGGAGCTGGGCAAGACAACCTCTTGACTGATAAAATCTGAACTAGAACAGACTCAAATCACTAACTGGATCTATGGTAGACTGACTGCCTTTATTTTAAATACATTAGTCTCGTAAGACCCAACACCACCCAGAAAGTGTCACCATCTACAGAAAGAGCCCATGCACAACATTAACGTTACATGGCAGGAGATATCTTGGTGTTCAAGTGGTCATTCAGCCTTTGTCATATGCAGATTACTAGATGGTAGGTACAGCTCATTCCTCTATCTCTGTTCAGACTTTTAAGTCAATTTTAATGTGCATCATTAAAGAAACATTTTAGTTAAATATAATTTAACAGAACCGTGCGCGAAACCCAACACTTCTCCAGCCTCTCTACTTCGTCCTGTCCTTGCCCAGTGGCACAGCAGTGCCTATAGACGAGAATCACACAGGAGCCTGGCTGTGGCCAGACAAGGATTCAAGGGTGCACACAGGAAAACCATCAGGTTATCCAAGACTCCTTTCCATTGTTTTTCCTCCAACATAGTCACTACTCTGAAAAGCATGCTTCTTTGAATACAATATTAAAGCCTAAATCCAATCAGCTGCTCTCTACTGGTTTTTTCTGGAAGGGCAACAGAAATACTATCCTAGCATGGAATACACAACTTTAAGACCACTGCTTCAGGATTTTTCATTTTTAGACCAATCTATCTTACAAAGCAGCCCAGAACATGCACACAGTTTTGAGTGTAATCAGTACCTGCCAATGAAATAATCTGGACATGACTTTCAGATTCAATACCAAGGCCATTTCAGTACTGCACATTCAAACCAAAGAGCACATACCCTAAATGTTCCTTGAAAATGGAATGTTGATAGATTCAGTCCCAGGTACTAAACCAGTTAGGTCTAGTCTGCTATGGCAGAAAAGGTATTTCAGGCCAATCAGCTACAAATTGCTAGCCATTACCAAAAATAACATGTTTTTCCATATTCAAAGACGCATTGTTTCATTGTCGAACTTTTCCACAAAAATGCCGATTATTACAAGAATCTCCTACAGTTTAGTATTTGCCAGTATTTATAGAACATGAAGACTCAAAACAAAAGTTTTCATACAAAATCGTAACAACATGCCTCAGGAACACTTAAGTTAGAAGACAGAATGATTCAAACTTAAACTGGACTTGATTAATTTTTGAGACAACTGAAGGATTATTTTACCTGTTACCACCACCACCACCACCTCCTCCGCCTCCACCTCCATGACTCTCCATCCCATAGGATTGGTTAAGGTAAGAGTCCATGGATCGTGGGCCACCATAGCCTCCATGCCCATAATCACGGTCCATGTCTAAAAAAAGAGCAGAAAAATGTTTATAAAGAAAGCAAGGAAGAAGTCTCATTAAGTAATCTACCTTAAATGCTTAATTAAAATGATTTGCCACAAGTGCTTACAAACAAAACATAACACTTCCAGTTGCAAACCAATTTCAACCCTGTGCTTCAGGAAGCTGTTATCATCTGAGCACCTCTTAATTGGAATCAAGGTCACATTTTCCCAGTAATAACTTGGGATTATTGTTCCATCAGCTGCAATCAGGACGCATGTTAACGTAGAGAACTAAATGAAGAAGCCCGATATAGAATATGACAGAAGTTAGTGAAGAATTAAGACCATTTCTCACCCTTTAACAACACACACAGCTCACAGGCATCTGCTTTCTCTATCCAACACCACAAATCTTTACACACACTGACAGAGGCCTGGGTCAAAGTTAACAGCTGGCACACTGCAGTGCAGGTCTGTAGCCTTTGTACAGAGCCAACATGAGCGTTTTTTAACCCAAAACTCCACCCATATCAGCCCTGTGTTGCAGTTCACCAACTGCACTAAGATGGTAATTCAGAGCTGAACTGATGTCACTTCATGCCATCTTTCTATCTCGTAACAGTGTCTGGCAAAAGAATCAAACTTCTTGCTTAACACTAAAAGTCCTGGTTAAAGAATCACCCAGAAATTCAAAGCACTAAAGTAGTGTCACAGATCTGCCTAATGAGTATGATCCACTGCCTCCCTGTAGCACACACAATCTGCACTTCACTGGCATTCTCGTGACCAAAACTGCTTCCTGGTACCAACCAGCACTTAGTCTTGGATAATATACAATGCCTGGCAAATCCAGCTCTACAGAGAAGGTAACACAGAGAAGGAAAACACAGTGAACACAGGAAGGACAAGAATATAACCACACAAAGACTCGTCTGCTCTAACAGGAGAGAATATTCTATACTTTTCACAATCTCCAAGCTTAAATCATTGATCTTTCCAGAAGATAACAAGACAATAAGCTCACTCGAAGTCATAAGTCTTCCTGTTGAAAGAAAAGTAGGGAATTTCATTCCATGACAATAACTGTATTGATGAAAATCAGTCTATTTCCTGGTTTTACCTGCCTCGTTAGCACCAAGCAGCTATTGCAATTTATATCTGCCAACAACAAGAATTCTGCAAATGGCATTGAGCTGTCTGTATCACTTTTACACAAGCGCTCTTAACACAAAATCACAGAATGGTTTGGGTTGGAAGGGACCTTAAAGCCCGTCTAGTTCCAATCCCCTGTCATGGGCAGGGGCACCTTCCACTGGATATGGTTGCTCAAGGCCCCATCCGAGCTGGCCTTGAACACCTCCACGGAGAGGGTATCCTCAACTTCTGAGCAACCTGCCTGAGTAGATTCCAACAAATGAAGATCTGCTAATTTTTTTTATTCTAATGATCAGAGGTACTTCCTAAAAAAAAAAAACAAAAAAACAAAAAAACCCAAAACAGACAGTGCTTCTGAAACAGAACACCTCTGAACACAGAATCACACTGCACCTTTCCATATTGCAAACAAGCAACAAAGATTCTACACCAAAGCACAAAAACACAAGCTTTTCAGAAAACCAATCATGTAGCACAACACAGCACCAATTTAAATTGCAAAAAGTTACTCTTAAAGGAAATGGCTGAGCTTTCTAAAAAGGCATCTAATAATCCTCTCTAGTGCGACAGAATGATCTGCCATCTTCTTGAGGGAACACCCTCAAGACTGCCTACCTGAACATACAGGCCAGTAAAAAGAGTAACAGTCAAAACAAAATTCAGTTTCACAGAAACTAAATCCCATGGTCACTCTCAGAACCAAGGCTTTGTTTGGTGGGGTTTTTTTAAATACCATACAACTAATCAAAAGACACTGATATTCTGAGAACTGAAACATCTGACCTGAAAGCACCCAATGATTCACCTCAGTTCCACCCGCTCCCTGTTATCCACACCTTAGTTCCACCTGCTCCCTGTTATCCACACCTTAGTTCCACCTGCTCCCTGTTATCCACACCTTAGTTCCACCTGCTCCCTGTTATCTACAGACCCCAAGATGGCACAAGACTTAAGAGTTAATGAGGTGAATCCAATCAGTCACCAAGGAAGAACACAACATCCTATCCAGATCCCCAACACTGCCATCCAGTTCTATTCACAGTGCACTAAGTAGAGACCAGAGCTGTCCCCCTGCCAGAAGTTTGCTAGTGGGAAAAACACAAAAGCATTCACAGACAAAATTCTTCCATAAACGGTTTGAAGCATCACTCTGAAATAAAATTTTAGTCTAAAATTTTTAGCATGAAAGCAAACACTAAAATTTGTTTTACAATCAGAGGATAACTTCTGACATTCACTTTTGCTCACCAATCTCCTTACTCATCCATGGTCCACGTGATCTAGCATCAGCAAGCTTCTGGAGAGCTACGCCAGTCCATAAAATCTCAAATTTCTGCTTTTAGGACATCACCACCTCCTTCCTAACAAAGCGACTCACCCTCCCCAGGCTTACTGCCCTACATTTAGCTACATTGTAACACACTCACACTTGAAAAGGTTTAACAAGGGTTACAAAAGGGACAAAAACATGAAGAGGGATGATCACTCCAATGCTTTTCTAGTACAAGAAGCTGGAAGTAACAAATGAGACTTAAAAATAACCAGCTAAAAAAATAACTGGATCCTTTTTCACAAAACAGGTACCTAAGTCCTGGAAATGCTCTGTGACAATAAGTTACTAAAAGTTCTTAAATCTAAGAAAGAAATTGGTCAAATCCACTGACAAGAAACTCAAAGGATGTCAAAGTCCACGTCTCTAACTCAGAGAGTACCCAAACTGCAAAGGAGCGAGCATACCAAAGGAGTATTTGCACTGTTCCTTCCATGTCTCCAGACAGACAGTGACATACAGGACACTGGGGAGGTGGGACAGACATCTCTGGGCTGGCCTAACGATGGTGGTATTACCATCTCCTTCCAACTGTATTGTTAACTGTTCCCGACTGCTGAGCAGTTAAACCATTATCTCAGCCACTGTCCTCCTGGTTCAGCCATTTCATCAGCTGCAAACTTCACTCAAGACTGAATGCCCAGAGTTTGACAAAGACACTGTATTCAAATCAAGAAAAGTAATATTTCTTCAGGCATTAAGCTCTGCTTTACTCTGAAAGTCTGTTCTCCACATAGACCTTACCCTAAAAGGGGGAAAACCTATAGGACAACAGTGAATATTCACTTAGGCAAACCAGAATTAAAGGATTTCAATTTTTGAATGCAGTAGCTAAATAATAACCATTGCACGGCTTAATTTACTATAGCCTCAAGGTACACAGCATAGTAGTTGACAAACCTCAACCACACACAAAAACCCATTCGCACTGACCGCCTTCACATTTGTGATTCTTCTCCTAACTAAAGCCAGAGAGACGGACAGGGGGCATTAATGAAGCTGCGTGTGCAGAGAATGATTCCCTCTGCCTGCAGCCTGTGCCCTGTTATGTTAGCTCTGGCAGGCACCACCAGGAGAGGTGCAGAAGTTGCCTGTTTGCACAAACTACTCAGATTAAATGTGAGTATTTTCCAACACTAAGAGAACATCTGCTTGAGTACTAGAGAAAAAACAACGGAAATTGTACTGCAGTGTCTCAAACTGAAAATTCAGAAGTGTAGTACTTCAGTTTAAATAGTAACTGCTGATCCAAGAAACCTTAGAAGAAATATTGTATGTGTACCTACAAATGCTACAGAGAACAAGAGAAGGGGAGAAAAAAGAGTGGTTCATATCTGCTCCTGAAGTTTAAAAAATTAAAGACTAAATTCTCTGAGCTGATGAAGGGCACTGAAAAAGTATCTGAAACAAAGTGTTGTTGAAGCAATAAATCAGGTTTTGGTATCCGCAGCTTCTTGCATAAACATGGTGTGGATGGATGAGCTGTTAAACTAAAGAACAGAAATAGAATTGCCAAGAACCACCTCGCTTTTCATTTCTAGATCATACTAAAAGTCTGCTGGGGTGGGGGAGAGGGAAGAAGAGTTACATCAAAGGGGGAAAAAACATTGCATATAAAATAAAAAAGAATGGGACTCTAGAAGACAAGTGCAAATTACAAATTAAATGTTAATGCATACTTAGTCCTTCAGATTTATGGTGGAGAGACCATTTAAAATAGCTGCAAAATAAACCTCGCTATCCAGCAAAGACAAATCAAATTTTCCTTAAGGACAGAACTAGGAAGTTAAACATGTCATAGATAAGAGTCAGAACCCCTTGGTACAAAGGAACAGCGTTTAAAAGAAAAAGCTTAAGATCAGTGAACACTGAAATTGCACAGCACAAAGAAATGAAATCATTTTCAATAGTGTTCTCCATGTGGAACACATGAAAAGGCCAGGACGATGAGAAGGGAGAAAGATCTTGCAGTAATAAATAACAAACAAACAAACTCGAGTAAAATAAAAATAACCCTTATACAATAAAAACCAGAAGCACTGGCTTGAAACAAGCTGAATCTCCCTACATTTTAAATTCATAATCCATAATGACTCTAACGAGCTTAAGGATTTATTGTACAATAGCAAGCACATTACATTTTTCATAACACCATGCTTGCTTTAAAAACCCAACCTTGTCATTAGATAGAGGCTTTAACACATCACCAAGTCCCACACAAAACAAGGAACCAACCCAACAATGGTGATTTCCCTGTAGATTAAAATGACAACAGTCACAGCAATAAAAACATTACCCTGAATAGTTAATAATATTTCTGTTAATAATTCTCTTGATAATATTAACAGTATTTATTCTATATGCCATGTCATCTTTGTCTTAAACCAACTCCTCAGTAAGGGACAGCAGCCACCAGCCATGCAATGAAAGTGCTTCACCTCAGCTAAAAGCTCCTGACAGGAAGAACCTTGCCAGGAACTCAAAGGAAAACTGGGCAAAGATGAGAACTCCCAACATCCATCCTCTATTGCCATCTGCTGGACCCCTACAAAACAGCCTTCCGCCCACTGTACTGAATCAGGGTAAGATAAAGCTTCATGCACGCCTCACCAATGCACACACAATGCGTAAACATTAATGTTAAATGTTTCAAGCTGCATACATCACAATTAAACTTGTTAAATAGTTATGAGTAACAGCTTAATTATCACAATTAAAAATACTATTACAGAGGTACACAAAAGGAACAATAATCTAATTGTACGACACACTACGATTGCTTACTTCACATAGAACAAGCCCGGATTCATTTTAACACTCGTGTCACTAAACCTCAGAAAAGCAGGCTCTGGTTAATGGCTACAGTGAATATTCCAATAAGATAATTAAACTGCCACTTCAGAAGAACCCTTTCTTCTAAAAATCTGAAGGACGTTTAATTAGAAATCAATACAGAACATTAAGAAACAGGGCCATAGTAAAATAAAGGTATGAAAAAACATAAATGTAAAATAATATCAGTGGTAAAAAAGCTAAGACTCAAGGAATGTATCATAAAAACAATCACACTGTAATCAAAGGTGCAACTGTAACTCAGTGTGTTATTCCAGAATAGCAGCCAGCAAGAACATCTAGAGATCCAACAGCAAAGACTTAATTTGATGGCACCTGTAAAGAAAGCTTGAGTTCAGTTTATGGTAAAGGTTTTACATTAACATCATTTCAGTACGTGCTTGCACACTGGCAAGAGATTTCAAAACATTTCTTGAGTCTTAGTAAATTCACCTCAATCATCTCACAAAAATATGTGCATTCATTTTTATGGCAGCTATGTAGTATTTTTAATAGCATAAACACAAGAACTAGCTTTTGCTGTATCACATTTACTTTATAGGCTTTCTGTTCCTTCCAAAACTCTTAAAGTTAAAAAAAAAAAAAAAATCAAGGAGTTTTAAGTTCTGTTTTATCCTTGTCTGTGTAAATGAGGGAAATATCCTCTTTCCAACAGAAGTAGCAAGAATAAAATGGTCCATAAGAAAACAAAAGCATCATTATCAGAAAATACCTGTACTCCTGCCCCATCCCCACTCCTTGATCACACAGTTTTGATCTGGAATGTGCAGGAGTTCATGTTGCCATGCCTGAGATGAAAACTGAGTCTCACTCCCTGACAGTTATAACTCCTCCAGAAAACAACACAGAATTACAGAATGCTTTGGGTTGGAAGGGACCTTTATAGGTCATCTAGTCCAACCTCCTCCTCCAGGACAGCAGATTTCACCAAGGTTCAACTGAAAGGGAATAATAAGGTACTCCAATGTTTCCAAAGAATTTTAAAACCCAGGACAGGATGCCCCCAAGGACTACCTTTTGGATGCTCACAGAGTTGGGCTGCTGCATTTGGACTAAATGGCTAAATCCAATGCACTAACAACTGCTGCTTTTTTTATTCTCTAGACAGATTAAAACAAAATAAGTCCCCATTCCTGTGTTTTATTTAATTGAACTCTAAATATCCCCTTTAACACTTTCTAGTCAGTGTTAGTTTTTTTCAAGACTAAGCATGTCAGAGAGTTGAAGAAAATTTTTAAAAAGCAACTGCCAAAATACAAAATATTCCTTTCCTTAACAGCCAGAGAACTGCAAATGGGCAGTCACATGCCGTCAAACCACGCTACGTACTACCCATTTCTCTTTTGGATTTTGTCACAGAATCATGGAACTCTTTGGGTTGGAAAGGACCATGAAGGTCATCCAGTCCAACCCGTCCTGCAGTGAGCAGGTGATACTGGAAATGCTGCTAACTGAACTCTCTTAAGATTGTTTTGGATTTTTAGAAAGCAAGCATCCTTTAATTCTGCGCTGGACGCATGAGGGAATGATTTCCATCAATCATGCGTAAAACGAGTTGTATACAGAATATTTCCCACTTATGTATAAATTATCCCAGAAATCTTATGCATATTCTGTTACTTTTCAAGGACTAATTTTATTATGAAATTCACAATCGCCAAATCTCTGCTGATTGGAGCTCTAGAGCTAGCTCTCTGTCTGACCTTTTATTTTATATAGAAAAGACTGCAAACAGGTGAAGATACAACTATTCAACACACCCCATACTTAACACAAGACCTTATCGTTTCTCTTTGAACAGCGTCTGGAAAAAACACTATTTGAAAAAAAACATGCTATCAAGAAAACATGCTATCACAGGGACATTCTATCTAACTTCCAAAAAAATACAGTTATTTAGATGAAACTTAAGTCTACTTTACTTAGCTGAAACTTAACACTACTTTAGCTTACATCAAAACATTGCACTTTTTTTTAACAGTAACTACTTCTCGTAGCAGTATCACAGGGACATCTTTAAGCAGACCAGTTTGTCACCACTGACCGCTCACCCCAACGCTTTTTTTTTTTTGTACAGGTTAGACGTATTTATAGCTCATGACGTATTTATAGCTCATACCTGAGACTGACCCACTGGGCATGTTCACACCACAATGCATGGGGGTATCTGGGAACCTCCAATCTCTGTCTTCAGCTGGAGAGGATGGGTCAGTGAGAATGACTTAGTGCTTTAGGCAAGCGCTGGAGGGCAGAGACAGGCAGCTCCCTCCTGCCGGGTCTCCTGGCACGGCCCCTCACCGAGCTCGCCCCGCGCCCCCCCCCCCCCCCACTCGCCACCCCCGAGCCCCCCACGGCCACCCTCTCGCCCCGAGCCGCCCCCCCCACACCGCTCCCATCACCCCCCCACCTCCTCCCGCGCTACCCCACCCCCCCCCCCCGCCGGAGCCCCCCTGGCCCCGAGGAGGAGGAGGAGGTGTGTGGGGGGGGAACCCCACACAAAGCGGCCGCTGCCATTTTGAGTCGCGGCCGGGCCCCGCGGCGGCAGCGGAGACGGCGGCCGGGCCCTGCGCTGGCTCTGAGGGGAGGGGTCGTGTCCTCACCTTCCCCGTAGTCCATGGCGGCGGCGGGCCCTGCTGCTCTCGAGAAGGCTGCGGACACGGCGGCACCCCCGCACTCCCCCAATGGCGCCTTCCCCTCCCTCAGCGCGACGAGGCGGGGCGGGGACACCCGCGCGCGCGGAGGCACGGCGAGTGTCTATTGGGCCGAGCGCCGTATCACGTGACGCGAGCCGGCCAACCAGAGGCAAGGGGCGCCCCCGGGGAAGCGGGCGGTGACGCCGCGTGGGGGCGCTAGCGCCGGGAGCCCGGATGGGCTTGGGCGCGAGGGAGGCGGCGCGACGGACATGTTGGGTCCTGGCATTCGCCATTTTGCGTTCTGGCGCCGGGCCCTCTCTGTGACCAGGGCGGTCCCTCTGGGACCAGTGCTGTTTGATGTCGTACAGTCGTACAATTCTAGAAACATAGAATTATGGGCTCGTGGAATTGTTTGTGTTGGAAGGCACCACAAGGCTCATTCAGTGCCACCTCTGCCATGGGCAGGGACACCTCCCACTGGATCAGGGGGCTCCAAGCCCCATCCAACCTGGCCTGGAACACCTCCAGGGATGGGGCAGCCACCACTGCTCTGGGCACCCTGGGCCAGGGCCTCCCCACCCTCACAGCAAAACATTTCCTCCTGAGATCTCATCTCAATCTCCCCTCTAACAGTTCAAAACTGTTCCTCTTGTCCCATCCCTGCACTCCCTGATCCAGAGCCCCTCCCCAGCTTTCCTGGAGGCCCTTTCAGTCCTGGAAGCTGCTCTAAGGTCTCCCCAGAGCCTTCTCTTCTCCAGGCTGAACAACCCCAACTCTCTCAGCCTCGCCTTGTACGGGAGGTGCTCCAGCCCTCGGGTCATCTTCATATCACAGAATCCCAAGTTGGAAGGGACCTCAAGGATCATCTGGTCCGACCTGTTTAGGTGATTGATGGTTTAAATGAGGTGGCCCAGCACCCTGTCAAGCTGACCCGTAAAAGTGTCCAGTATAGAGGAATCAATCACTTCCCTGGGAAGATTATTCCAATATTTAACTGTTGTCATGGTGAACAATTTTTCTTCTGCAATCCAATCGGTATCTCTCCAGGAGCAACTGATACCCATTACCGTTTGTCTTTTCCATGTGACTCTTCATAAAAAGGGAGTCTCCAGCCTCTTGGTAGACACCTTTTATGTACTGGTACATTGTTGAAGGTCTCCCATAAGCCTTATCTTCTCAAGGCTGAACAAACCAGTTCTCTTAGCCTTACTTGATATGGAAGGTTTCCCAGTCCTCTGATCATCTTAGTGGTCCTGCTTTGGATCCTCTCCAGCCTGTCCCTATCCTTTTGGATAGAGATCTATGTCTTTCCTGTGTTGAGGACTCCAGAACTTTCTCCTCTGTGCAGCCAAAGATTTAAGGAAGAGCAGACTTTGTCCCAGACACACCACTGTGCAAAAAAAAAAAACCAAACCCAAAGTCCTGTGTGAGGATCACGTGTGGACAAGTGGAGAAGGATTTCATTCCTTATAGCTTCTTCATGTTTTATGCAATCCAGAAAGAAAGAAAAAATGTAAAAGGCAGGAGGGGAGTGAGTCAGGGAAGAGGGAGACAGTATTGAGCAGACCTGCTGCAGAAAACCTAGGAATGTGTCTGTGAGGACAAGCTGTAGGTGAACTCTGAGGTTATAACAACAGGCAAAGCCACTATCTCCTGAGGTTTGATTTTGCCAGGGGAATGGGACTTCTTTTGGTCTTGGGTGGCTGATAGGATGGCTTCAAAACCTTCCAATTTCTGCCCTTCTGAAAAGTGATAAAAGCCTCCTTGCAGGAATGGAAGATTTTACTCGCCCAGGCCCAGAATCCAACTTTTTTTGTGTTCCACAAAACTCAAAGTGTGGCAGAGCAGACAGTTTCCCTCCACCAGCTCTGGATGGCAGCAGATGCGAATATACTGGAAGCACAGGCTCTGGCAGCTCCCTTCTCTCCCCAGCATCGCAGGAGAAAATACACGCAGAGAAGCAGCTTATTCCCTGCCAACAGGAATCTTTCCTTCAGCTTCACTGCCGACTTCTCAGCCAAAGATAACGTTACGCTTGGGCAGAGCAGGGATGTCAAGGTCCAAATAGCCCTCATAGTCTTGTTTGCGCACCCATCCTTTCCACATGCACCCTCGTGCAGACTAGACAAGTTTCTTGCATTGAAAATGTGGTTTACATTGTAGGCATTCTCTTGTATGTTTAGGGCTTTATGCCTAATATTTGCAAGCACCCTCTTTTCTGCCACCTTTTTTGCATTGCTGGTTGCAGCCCTGCTCAACCCAAACTGTAGCTTTGTTTTTCTGCACAGAACCAAGGAGCAGCATCACACTGCCCCGTGGATGGGCTGTCTCCCACTTCACCATAACCTGGCACTGATGTCATAGCTTCTCAAGAAAATAAACATATTTGAAGATATTTTTCTGGGAAAGAAAATGCACGGGCACAGCTCTGTGCATTTTGCTGTATTCAAAATAAAAAATGGGAGGAATCCAAAAAAGATAGCACGTGCATGCACAGAATCCAAAGGCTATCCTAGAGAACAAATGAGTACAAATGTGGTGGGAACAAACCGATTTTCCCACGTGGCCTGAAAACGCAGCAGTTAAAGCTGTAAAGTATTTCTCAATGCATACTGCAGAGTGAGTTGCTGAGGAATGCACTAAGTGGATTCTCACCCCTTTTCGATGCATCTGGCTGGGCTAAATGAGATGGCTCCTGAAAACGCTTCTGAATAAGCAGCTCTGAAGGGAGGAAATCATGCAGAGTAGATAGATTTGTGAACACTGTAACAATATCTGGCTAATGGTTATCCAAAATAAACACAAAGATTCAGAAAACCTGATTCATCCAAGTCAGCTGTCCCCAAGACTATCAAAGGTGAATGATTTAGATTTTCCTTCGTGCAAATCCTACCAAGGGGATTCAATAAATGAAACTGCTTGGTAGGCTGTGCGACCTGAGGGACTGTTGGATAAAGGAGAACAGGATTGATAATGAGGTGGCTGCGAGGGCAACACTGGGATTGAATAAGAGACTACTGAAATGACACAGGATTGTTGAGAGATGATTAGTGGAAAGGCCAAAACAAGGAAGGGAAGGACACAGGTAGATGAGGGAAGAACAAAAAAGATTAAGATGGGTGCGAGAAAGGGAATGAAAAGAACCGTTTTCATGTAAGCATCTGCTGGTCAGTGTGTTTGTGTGGCTGAGCCCTGGGACTGATGGCCACTCTCTGTCTTATCTTCTACTTAAATTCTAGTTTAAACTGTTTTCGGTGTGATTGTGGTCTCTGTGCTTGTCTGTGCATGTGATCCCTCTCATGAACTCCAAGCCAGACGAGTTAGTGAGTCAAACAAGCAGTCTGGGAGACAGGTACTGGGAGACCCTTAGAGGCGTTTTTCCCTGCACACACATCCATAGAACCAGGATCGGGCTGCGCACGCTGCCTGTGGGTGTGGTGGGGGTCTCTGTAAATACCCAGACTGAGGATGGGCAGAAGCAGGACCAAGGCACTTAACATTCCCCATTCACAGAATGAAGGACTTGATGCCATAAAGGCATCTTTTTTTGTGAACTTCTCACCCTTCTCCTAAAGCACATTTGCTCTGTGATGCATCCATCAGCGTATTGACTCATTAAAGCATACTAGACTACCAAAAGCCACAGGGTCAAGCCTCTACATTTTGACAAATTAAAATTCTGACTTCAAAAGGTTTGAAGCAGCCCCTGAAGAAACCAATGATCGTTGAAATCAGCAGAGAGATTCATGGCCTTCAGGAAGCTCCGAGTTGGGCCCATACAGACCATCGCAAGGTTCCTTCCAATTGCTACGCAACCCCTCCAGTACGATCACGAGAATTACTGTTATCCTGTGTGTCGCTCCACAATCTGAGGAAGTCATCAGCGCCTGAGGTGGTTGTTATGGGGACAGCAATCTGTCAAAGAGGATATGGGACAAAGAGAACATCCAATTAGGAAAAATCTGTTCAGGCATCAGGCAGAAGAGGAGGTGCTTTCACTTGCAGCCCTGCAGACACACAGGTATATTTGGGCTTTTAAGGTTATCATTCCAGAAGCCCAGGAAGAAGAAACTGGATCTGGGGGCAGAGCAAGGCTACTGCAGGTATAACACACCATTTTTTGGATTCCATACAAACAGGTCAGCAAAAGCGTATTATTTTAGACTTAATTATGATCAATGGGCCACTGTTGGTTTCAGGCTTTTTAAAACAAAGGCTCCTTCTTTCCTCTCTGCAGGACTCCAAAAAGGAAAAAATCTAAGCTAAGGAAAGCAAAACAAAATGGAGATATGAGACGAGAAAGGGAACAGCCAGTATGGTACCTTATGTTTCTTGGTGATCCAAAACATGAATGTTTCAGTTGGGTGTAGAATCTCCCTGTGCGATCCCATTCTGCTCTCGAATTCAGCTTCTGCTGCTTCCTTGGGTTTGGTCTCTTGGTTTTTCTAAATTCTTAAGAGTAAAGGATAAAGGAACAATCAGTGACTTCTCCAAGTACACAAAGCAGCACGGTTATTGTGAAACACAGCTCTTCTGTAGCGCGGCACTGTAACTACCCACACCCTCTCCTCCTCTTTCCAAGTACTGTGTTTTCTTCTACCCTTTCATTTAAAGCATTGCCTAAAACCTGAAGAAATTCTGTAAAATGACCATCAACTGCTGCTAACACTGGTTAGCACCCACGTACTGGTCACTGTGGAGGCCTAACATAAGAAGACCCCTCTGTATTTCATTGCAGTGAGGTTGATCTAAACCTCATTGACGATAAGTGGAGGAAGGTGTTCTGGCCTTTGATGAAAGCTCTGTTTCTTAACTCTGTTCAGACCAGGTGTAATCAACATCACGTTTAAACCTACAGAAGCGCATCCCTCCAACAGCACATCTCATCAGTGCCATTCAAACAGCTTCCGCAGCAGTGCACTGTACAGATATTTATATTTCTAACATACATCTCCACCAACACTTGACATTTTCAGGAGGTGGCTTTCTTGGCATTTTAGGACAACGGGGAGTGGGGCTGCATTGCTTCTTTCTAGAACATGAAATATAATTCCCTTTGTTTCTCTTGGATATTAACACAGAAGCATTTCTTTCCATCTGAGCCTTGCAGAACCACCATGGTAACCATCCAGAGCCACACTGATTTCAGTGGGCTCTTACATCTGTCATCACAGCATAAATCAGAGCCATGATGTAGTATTTCCAAAGCTGAAACATTATGGCCTCTGTATGTATGTATTCTACAACACAAGCATAAAAACCACCCAAAATTCAGCAGGAGGGAGTAGAAACATCCAACGCAGAAACATCCTAATCATGTTTTTCTTTTCTACAGGAAAAAAAACCCCACTTAGGACATAGATTAAGTCAGCCAAACTTCTTCATGTAGCTCTTCTATAAGAAAAACGAGAAGCTTTCAAAAAGCACAGACCTGCTGGAGCCCCATCAGCACCCCACAAGCAGCAGTGGGCACTTGCTGGAAAGAATAAGTGCTACAACTTTTGGGTCACAGAGGAACTCAGAAATGAGGGCAGCCGAACCCATTTCGAGCTTTTGTTTGGGTTTTGGAATTATTTCCAGCTGGTTGATTTGAAATAGAGAGGACAGAGGAAAGAGGATCTTCGCAAAGCAACTCATTAGTAATCGACAAATTATCACTTAACTGCCTTACTTTTCCTGCATGCAAATAATTCTGAGCAATTGTGCTTACAGCGTTTTAGATTTACAACTTTTACTTTACTCTCCTTGGAGGCCAGCTCTGGGTATCGTCTCATCTTGCAGGAAAGTGGCCCTGGAGGAAAGTATGTAGGACTGTCTAGGCTGGCTGCCCTGTAGCCTCCCCACCAGGTGAGACAGAGCTGCATATAAGCCCTAAACAAAGACTGGACTTGTCCTTGCTCATTGCCCTTGTGCTGTCCCTCAGCCCACGGATGCCCTGGAGTGCTGCTTTCAGTTGCCCATTGTGTGCCCATTTGCTCCCTAGTTAAAGATGTGTCTCACCTGCAGCCTTGCGTTCACTTCTGGATTCCTCAGCACAAGGATATGGAGCTGTTGGAGCAAGTCCAGAGGAGGCCACAGAGATGATCCAAGGGCTGGAGCTCCTCCTGTATGAGGACAGGCTGAAAGAGTTGGGGTTGTTCAGCCTGAAGAAGAAAAGGCTCTGAAGAGACCTTAGAGCAGCCTCCCAACACTGAAAGAGGCTCCAGGAAAGCTGGGGAGGGGCTCTTAATCAAGGAGCACAGGGATAGGGTGAGGGGGAATGGTTTTCAGCTGAGAGAAGGGAGACTGAGATGAGATCTTAGGCAGAAATGTTTTGCTGTGAGGGTGGGGAGGCCCTGGCCGAGGTTGCCCAGAGCAGCGGTGGCTGCCCCATCCCTGGAGGGGTTCCAGGCCAGGTTGGATGGGGCTTGGAGCCCCCTGATCCAGTGGGAGGTGTCCCTGCCCATGGCAGGGAGTAGGACTGGATGGGCTTTGAGGTCACTTCCAACCCAAACCATTCTGTGACTCTGTGTCTGTGCCGTCCTCTCTCCTAACCTTTGCTGTCCTGCACAACAAAAAGCCAAGCAAGACGTAGAACACAAACATAAGTATTCACTGCCCATGTTTTATTTCTGTATAGATTCTTATGCATCAGAAAGGGCACAAACCCAGTTCCCCCACAAGGAACTTTCCATGTAAGTAGAATTTATGCCCATGCCCTCTCTCACACACAGAGGAGCTGAACAATTACAGCAATGTGCCACTCACAGCAAGGGTTCCTTCACGCTGCTTTCATAGATAGTTGGGCAGCACATACGCATTTGAAACCCTTTTTGGATAGAAGCAGCAAGTATGAGAAACTGTGAGGTTCCAAGATAAAAAACATGGAGATAAATAACCCTTGCAGCACACAGCAGGAGTCAGACAACTTATCTCAGACTATAAAGGCGTGTTTATGTACACAGTCCTTTAAAATAAAAGTCACCAGTATCTAGGATACTGTTCCTGGGGCTGAAGACAAGAGTGCTGAACAAGAGAAATCTGAAAAAGCAAGGCATCTTGTAGGGAAAAAATAAATAACAGGGTGATTTTCTTCATAAATCTCAAGCAGCTGAGGAATTCAAAGGGCGGAGAGCTTGGTCTCTGGTCCTCCTTGGGACTGTGGTTTGTACAGACAAATCCACAGGCTTCCTACGGACAGAAAGAGAGAAGTGAAGAGCAGAGCCCCAGGTGAGAAGGGACCTGCTGCAGGGACTCTCCAGGGAACATCTGCAATCAGGTTGCTCAGAGCCCCCCATCCAACCTGACCTTAAATGTTTCCAGGGATGAAGCATCAACCACCTCTCTGGGCAACCTGTGCCACTGCTTCACCACGCTCAGCGTAAAAAATTTGTCCTAATATCCAGTCTAAACTTCTCTTTCAATTTAAAACCATCCCCCCCTTGTTCTGTTGCTACAGGCCCTGCTAAAAAGCTTTTCCCCATCTCTCTTATAACTCCCTTTAAGTACTGAAAGGCCACACTAAGGTCTCCTTGGAGTCTTCCCCAAGCTGAACAGCCCCGACTCTCTCAGCCTCTCTTCCTAAGGGAGGTGTTTGATCATTTTAGTGGCCTCCTCTGGACTCACTCCAAGAGCTCCATGTCCTCCCTGGATGCAGCTCAGGGTTACAGTACATTTATTTGCACTTGCATGCCACTTTCTGAGGCTTTGCTCTCAAGCTTTGTTCTTGAACTTCCCGGTGTGACTCTGAGCAAAAGTTTTTCTCATTTTTAATTTACTGTTTTTATTGTTATTTAAAGCACAACCACCTCAGAAAAGCGTGATTCATCAGGTGGCATTTGCAAGGGGCCATCCCAGTGCCTGTCTGCTGGAAAACCCCAGCTATGCCAGCAGGACTCTCTGGTGGCCATACTTGTACCAGTGGGGCTCCTACTCAGGTGGGCATTCCGAGCAGAAACTCTTACGCTTATACAGTCTTTTCTGTTTCTGACTGTGAGTTGCTTTAATTTACTCATCTAGAACAGGGCTTCAGTACTATAGAAAGAAAAAAGGTTACCATGTTATTTCTGGAAGCTTTTATCATTTTTTTTCTCCTTCCCCCTGGGCAACGCCTCCCCTGTGCATAACGTCAGCAAGATGTATAAAGTCTCCAAGATCTATAGCAGCGGAAGGAGGGTGAAAGCAACAACCACCGAAACACACATCACCACCACCACCCCGCCCCGAAATACCATTTTCCATCCAAGTTACACAAAAGAATTGCAAAATTCCTTGGCATGAGAAGAATGGGGAATCAGAGTCACCTACCAGCCAGGGAAGGTGCAGGTCCTGTGTCTCAGCACCCCTTGCTGACATCCAGTCAGCCCAGCCCAGTGAAAGGCAGCACTGGGGCATCACCGTGCGCTGCAGTTGCCTCCTCCCTTGGCGTAAACGTTCACCTCCGGTGAAAAGGGCAGGGGTCCTCGGGTATTTATTTAAACCACAGAAACCAGACTGCTGTTAAACATGGTACGGGGTTGCCGAGGACATCGGCTGTAGGATGTGGGGGTTTGAACTAGAGCTTCGTGTCTCCTCAGATTATCTTCACCTGAGGATACGAGTAAGGATAAGGAAAAAGAAATCTGCAGTTGTTTATGAAGTCCTGCAGCCCTGCCAGGCCTGATGCCTTCAGCAACGTAAAGAAACTTGTAAACCGACCACATCCACTAAGGCAGTGCCCATGGCCCAGCACCCATCCGCCCAGAGGGCTGTGCCGAAGCAGCTCTATGGAGCTTCACCATCCCCTTCTCAAAGAGGACACGCTGGCTGTCCATGGAAAGCCACTTCCCAGCTGCTCTGTCGCAAGAGAAGCAAAGCTTTGCATCAGCAGCCGTGGGTACGGCTTTGTCAATTCTCGCTCTTGGATGAGATCGATACTCTCACCATCCAGCTGCTGCATGGGAAATGAACATGAATTGATGGCTTGGATCTTTTCCCAGCAGGCTTGTGTCCGCTTCTCAGTGCCACCAGGATGAACAGCACTGGCTGACTCTCCTCCTGAGGCTGCAGCAGAACACCCAGAGCTGATATAGGGAGCCACCTGCCTTCCAGCACCCGAAGGGGGCCGACAGGGAAGCTGTGGAGGGGCTTTTTACAAGGGCATGGAGTGATAGGGTGAGGGGGAACAGCTTTAAATTGGAAGGGGGAAGATTTAGATTATGCATTAGGAAGAAATTCTTCACAATGAGGGTGGGGAGGCCCTGGCCCAGGTTGCCAAGAGCAGCGGTGGCTGCCCCATCCCTGGAGGGGTTCCAGGCCAGGTTGGATGGGGCTTGGAGCCCCCTGACCCAGTGGGAGAGGTCCCTGCTCATGGCAGGGGGTGACACTGGATGGGCTTTGAGGTCCCTTCCAACCCAAACCATTCTATGATTCTCAGCCTCAGGCCCTCTCCGTGCCTGGATCCGGGCACCGGGGCAGGGCTGACTGGCCAGGCTCTCGCTGTGATTCTGGCTGGACCAGATCAGTAAAGCCAGGCACAACGTAAAGCCTGCAAATCTTCGAGCCACAAGCACGTTTCCTTGCCTGCTTGTCACATCCCTGTGAACGTTTATCCTCAGATGGCATTTGAGGACCCACGTTTGATGCTGTCCCTGTGTTTGCTCTGGGCACGCCTCGCACAGCGAACATCAATAGCAGCAGTTTCCCTCGCAGGAGTTTAAAGCCGTGGTGTTTGCCCAGTAAACACCCCCCACACAGGCGAGAGAACTGCACCACGGTAAAAACATTGCTTGGCCCTCTCCTGATCTTGGAGCTTGTAACAGGATTTCCTCACAGCAGCTGAAGGGCTGGATTGTGCAACCCCTCCAGCACCGAGCGCTCACCTGCACAACCAGCCCACTCAGAAGCGCTGGCGCAGAAACAGTCCCACAAGTCTGGGGTTTCAGTAAAGCAGCAAATTAGGTAACAAAGGACAGCAGCATCTCCACGACGACCGAGGTCTCAGCTCTTTTTTCTGAGAAAGTCAGCATAAATGTATAGTGAGATCCTTTTGGGAAGAAATGCTCCCCATGCGCTGGCCGGGCGCTGTGGTAGAACGATTCCACCAAAGCAGTGGAAGTTTTGCATCAGGTTTTATTAGGGAGGAGGGACTTAGCCAGACTTTTTACTGCTTCAAATTGGCAGCAAAAAATAAAAAAAAAGAAGAAGAAAAAGCATTCAGCCGAGTGATTCATTTCAGCAGCTCCAGGACAGCCTGTAGTTTCTTACAGGGAAATAATTGGGATTCAGAGCCATACAAAAGCCCACTCCAAGTGCCATATGTCCTCTAATCCAGCAGCGACGTTGCAGCCCGCTGCCAGCCTCACTGAGACAAAGGCATTCCTGCCAGAAAGAAAACCCTCCAAGACCAAACAAAACCCAAACCCCAGGGAAGAGAAAATGAAGACGGCAGAGATTGTTGTCAAACTTTTAGCAGGTTGAAATCGGAGCGGCCGTGCACAATTCAATAGAGGCACCTGGAAAAAAACAAACTGGGAGCTGTTTTGGATGTGAGGCCAAAGGAACTGAGAAAAAACGTTGGGAGAACAGAAAAAAATCCATTCAGAGGGGGCAGGGCAGGAAGAGTTCGCCTCTCTCCCAGCCAGGGATCGAGCTCTGAGAAGCATCCCAGGTTTGCTGGAGGACAATTCCATTGGAGCTCGTTCAGCCCAACCCTTCATGTGGCAGAGCTGTGGGTGCTGAGCAGTGGAGGGGCAGAGCAGCCCTGTGAGCAGCCACAGTGTTGAGCTGCAGGGTTTCTTTGCTGTCTATGATGTGTTAGGACCAGTTCCAAACTCCTTGTATTCATCACATCAATCTCACAGGCTCTGCCTGATTCCTGCAACATGAGAAATGGGAGATTTGCAGCAGCAAAACTTCCTAAAATCTCAGCTCAGTCTCCCCTCTTTCAGCTTAAAACCATTCCCTCATCCTGTCCCTGCACTCCCTGATCCAGAGCCCCTCCCCAGCTTTCCTGGAGCCCCTTTCAGTCCTGGGAGGCTGCTCTAAGGTCTCCCCAGAGCCTTCTCTTCTCCAGGCTGAACAACCCCAACCCTCTCACCCTGTGTTCATACAGGAACATGCTTCAGCCCTCAGATCATCTCCATGGCCTCCTCTGGACTTGCTCCAACAGATCCATGATCCAAGTCCGGGCTGTGTCTGTCCATTCCTTAAACTTCTTCGTACTTTTTGCAGAGAGCTCCTCAAGCTGCCAACAGTTCTGCTGATTTCCCAGGTCTCATCCAAGCAGCCCTTTGTCAGCCTGATGAGGAGAGAACAGCAGATGGTAAAGCCAAAACGCTCAGTTTGGGACCTCACATCCCACCCAGGCTGCTCACCGGTGTTTCCAAGCCAACTCCTCGCTGCTGAGCTCCTCTGGGGGAGCCAGCAATTAGCAGCCCCGAAATGAATGTTAAAAGCATCTAATTAAATGAATATATTCAGAGTTAAACATGTTGCCAAGGCTGATCCATGCAAGCACAAAGATAAACAAAGCCCTGCGGGCACAAGGACCTTATCTACACGGGATTAACCTGGAATGCCATCCAGTGTGGTTTTTCTGTGGTGTAACTCCTGCGGAGACACCCAGGAGCACGCCTGTTCCGCCAGGAAAGCACTGGCCAAGCTTAGCTTGACCGCCTGGCGAGGAGCAAAAAAGCAGGTTTCAAACCCTGGTGCATCACTGCTGTCTGCACGATCGTTTCACAGTCTTTTAATTACTTCAGAAAAACGATGTAATTGAGGTCTCTTCTGCACAGTTCTAGCTCAAAACTGCAGCCTCTCAGCTGTACTGGACGGTCTCATCCTGGCTGTGACTCATCACCCGGGGCGAGCGGCTTTGCAGCTGCCTCAGCCCAGGCCCCGCATCCCGTGACAGCCACCACTGATCGTACCAAAGTGGGCAAACTGAGAGCTACAAAACAACCACACACGAACAGCATGGACTCACAGAATGGTTTGGGTTGGAAGGGACCTCAAAGCCCATCCAGTGCCACTCCCTGCCATGGGCAGGGACACCTCCCACTGGATCAGAGGGCTCCAAGCCCCATCCAGCCTGGCCTGGAACACCTCCAGGGATGGGGCAGCCACCGCTGCTCTGGGCAACCTGGGCCAGGGCCTCCCCTCCCTCATTGTGAAGAATTTCTTCCTGATGTCTGATCTAAATCTTCCCCCTTCCAGTTTAAAGCCGTTCCCCCTCATCCTGTCACTCCAGACCCTTGTACAAAGCCCCTCCCCAGCTTTCCTGGAGCCCCTTTCAGCACTGGGAGCTGCTCTAAGGTCTCCCCAGAGCCTTCTCCTCTCCAGGCTGAACAACCCCAGCTCTCCCAGCCAGGCCTCACTGCAGAGGGGCTCCAGCCCTTGGATCATCTTTGTGGCCTCCTCTGGACCTGTTCCAACAATTCCATCTCCTTCTTATGCTGGGTATTCCAGAGCTGGACACAGGGCTCCAGGTGGGGTCTCACACGGCTGAAAGGTTCAAGCAAGGGCAGAGGAAAATATCCCAGGGGTGATCAAGAGGCACTCGCTGCAGAAGGGGCTGCGACAGCCGTTGGGTGCTCTCTGCATCCTTCACAAACCGGTCAAGAAACATTCAACCCCATTTCCAACAAAGGACCAGGGAGGCTGTTAGGACCCGCAACAGCTGGAGCCGCGGGGCTGTTGATGGGAATTACAACCTAAGGATGTTACGGAAACCCTTTGCTCGGGGGACAGCAGGAAGAGCACAGTTCCCCCAGGCTGGGGCAGAGCTGGAGGTGGGCAGGACCCCACCAGCCCCAGCATCACCCACTCTGCACTGGTTCCACGCAGCAGCCCTGGGAGGGAGCTTCAGCTCCACTCTGCTATCACCCGGCAGCCGCAGAACAGAGAATCCCTTCCCGAGAGAAGCTGCAGCCCCAAGATAAGCGTCCAGCCCCTGATAGTGCCCAGGGGTTCCCCGGGGAGCAGGTGGCCGGGGCAGCGTGTATGGCCCCTTGTGACCCCGTAGGGCCCTGTCTGGCCGTGCTGGGATAAGCGTTAACGGTTCTGCAGGGCCCGGCTTATCGCGGGCACTCGCACAGAGCACGCGAGGAAGGAGAGCACGCACGGAGCAGCCACAGAGGCACCCTGAGACCCTGCTGGGACACAGGGGGGCAGAGGGAAAGAGAGAGAGAGAGAGAAGGAGAGGAAGAGAGAGAGAGAGAAGGAAGGAAGGAGAGGGAGGAAGGAGAGGGAGGAGAGGAAAGGAAAGGAGGAGAGGGAGGAGAGGAAAGGAGGAAGGAAGGAAGGAAGAAATAGAAAGAGAGAGAGAGAGAGAGAGAGTCACAAGGTTCCCAAAGGGTTCAAGCTCGGCTCCAGGCAGGAGCAGCTCTAACTTGTGCTCCAGATTTTACACCGTCTTTCTAAAACTTCTGAAGTTTCAAGCTGGGGCGGGGCTCTGCCTCCTCTCAGCACCAGTTATTCTCTTCCCCTCCCCACCCCCTTATTCTGCATTTCCTCCCATTCCCACGCTCCCCATCTTTCAGTCACATCGCTTGGCAATAGGGCACATCCAACAGAGCACCCTTTATTTGGCAGCGAAGGACACAGCCTCACGTGGCGTCTCCCACAGAAGACGCCTCTGGAGGAGCGAGATAAACCCAGCTGCGGAGAGAAAGCCTCCCCAGGGCGCTGGCAGCAGCTGTGGCACCAGCCCTTCTGCCACCCAGCTCTGCTCCAGCAGCACCCTCTGCCCCAGGCCAGCAGTGCTGCAGGAAAAGGTCTGAAACCCCAATTTACAAACCACCTGAAGCACCCAAGCTACCCAGAACTGGTTAGAGCAGCGTGTTCCTGCATTTATTGCTAACGGACTGCGCAACCCAGTCCCAACTCGCGATTGTGCTCTTTATGGGCACAGCGTGTTCGCTTTGTGGGAACAGACCTGCTCCCCGCTGGAAGGCTTCCTGTGAGCAGCCGTGGGCTTCATTTAGAAGATGGCATTCTTCCCAAACAGTCATTATTAAACCAATAAACCCTCCGTTACCTGCAGCACCAAGGGGCACCGTGCTGGCAGAGGCAAGACACAACAAAGGTCCTGGCTGCAGCCACAGCAGAAGGGCTTGGGGGCTGTTCTTGTCAGGGATGGCAGAGCAATGCCGCCTGGCCAGACTCCAGCGTGTGTGGTTTTAAAGATGCCCCCCCGTGAGCCACATCATGCCCACGAGCGGCCCCTCCTGCACCCAAGCCTGGCTGAGTTACAGGAACGACTTCCAGCGTCTCTTGCCAGGCACGACATCGCTCACGGCTTTTATCATGGAACGGGTGTGTGTTTGTAATCAGCTTCTGAGCTCAATTCTAAGCTCATCTTTGCTACAGAAACAGCTGCGCTCGGGAAACACAGCCTCCCCTCCCCTCGGCAGCGCGGGGAATGGTTTGCTGTCCTGGGAAACCAGTCAAAGCACAAGCCCGCGGGGTTTTGCAACATCAGTGCCTGATGCCGTTGGTTTAAGCGGGGAACACGCTGTACGAGCAAGAGTGGACAGCCCACGCTGGGAGCTGCAGCGCTGCCAGCGCTCAGGGAGCTCTGCGAGTTCATCCAAAGCACGTGCAGCCATTTCATCAGCTCCCAGTGGGAGGCAAGGGGTTAATGCCAAGGTTAAACCACTCCAGCATTTGCCTGGATTTTTTCAGTTCCTCTAAACTTCAGGATTACCTTGCAAGTTCCTGCGGCAAACGTGCTCAAGGACCATTTTATTGAAGTGCCTTCATAGAACCATAGAATGACCCGAGTTGGAAGGGACCCACAAGGACCATCGAGTCCAACTCCTGTCCCTGCACAGGACACCCCAACATTCACACCGTAGGGCTGAGGGTGTTGGCCAAACACTTCTGGAATACTTCAGGCTGTGACTGCTTCCCTGGGGAGCTGTTCCAGTGCTCCACCACCCTCTGGGGTAAGAATCTCTTCCTAATGTCCAGCCTAACCCTGCCCTGGCACCTTCCTGCCATCCCCTTGGCTCCTATCACTGGTCACCAGAGAGCTCTTCTCTCTGCGCGGACACCCAGGCTGGGCTGGGCTGAGCCAAGGTGAGGACGTTACCCCCCAGGCCACGATGGGGCAGAGCAGCCACCAACACACGGCACTTCGGTTGCGGGTGGCCTTGCCATCATTGAAAAATGCAATTTTTTGCACTGTAACCAAACCGGTGCCAACCCTCCCTCGGGGAGTTTCTCAAAGGAATCCCAAGCTTCAGTCCCCCCGGGTTTCTGGGATGCAACGTGTCCACGCAGAAGCCTGGCTGAGTCTGCGCTTTTGCAACCAAACAGATGAATGCATTTCCAGTCCTGCCTGAACGAAGCCGCAGCAGCTGCTGCCTGGGTAAGGTCCTCGCTAGGTTTCTTCAGCAGGGGAGATGATCAGGAAAATCAGGGTCTCCATCCCCATCTAACCCAGTCCCACAGACGAACACCTGGCAGGGATGAGTCAGGGAACCCAATTTCTGCAAGAGGCAGGGGGGCAGGCTTAGACATCCAGAGGTGTCTTCTAACCCTGCCTGTCACTGCTCGCTCTCTAAATCAACTGTTCTGGGTCACCCATTAGAAACGCACCGATAGGGCTCTGCCACGCCACTAACAACGAACCAGCCCCTGTCTCCACAATCTTTCTGCATCCCCTCATTTCCACAGGATTTGCCTTTTTTCACAATCATTCACGCCTTTTAATCTGTTAAAGAATCCCCAGCTCATAGACAGGAAGTTTAATTCTCTGTAACATCCTTTTCCCCAGGTGAGAACGTTGTGCCAAACCCAAAGGCTCTCCTGTCTTGGGTTTGGCCTCCCTGCTTGTTTTGCTGCCTGCTCCGTGTTACGCTCAGGGCCAGTTGTTCCACAGGCAATAACCCCATTGTGCTGGACAACAGCAGCTCGGATGAGCCGCCCCCAGCCTGCTGCCACTGCTGAGGCAGAACCACAAAGCACACGGGATGTCTCATCAAACTGGGAGCTTCCACTCTCATGTTCAGCGCCCTCGTGGATTCACATCCCTGACCTGGCAGAAGCCTCATCTGCCACGTTTTCCGTGAGCTACAGAACAGTTACACTCAGGACCCCCATAGCAGGAGGTGGAACTGGATGATCTTTAAGGTCCCTTCCAACCCAATCCACTCTAAGATTCTGTGATTCAGGACTGGCAGCTCCTGCAGAGCTCCCTGGCCTGAGAAGTCTGAAAGCCAAAATCTGCTCCTGCAAGAAATCACCACGACCACCAACACAGCAGCAGGAGGAGCACCTCATTGAGTTTAAGAAACCACAGCCCAGCCAGCGCCTTCGCAGAACTGTACCCTGCTCATTTCTGTGCGCATCCATGGAAACACAATGTACGGAACAGCTATTCCTGTAAGGTTTTTATTAAAAACACAGCCCACAGAGCAGGTCCCCCATCACCAGACATGACTCACAGCACCCAGGCTTCCCCCTTTGTAGCTCACGGCTGCAGAGCCATTTATTGAGCAGCAGAGCACCTTTCACATGTGTCAACATCCTCCCGTACACCGCGAGGCCTGATGCCTGCTCAGGACAGCGACAACTCCGTTCACATCACAGGAAGCATCTTCCAGAACGACAAATCATTGGAAAACTAAAGGATCTTTGTCGAAATGCGTTACGGCGGCAGGAGCAAACGGAACGGTTGGCTTCCTCCTTCCTCTCTTTAAATAAGCACAGCAAGTTTTCTTCCAGAGCCACACATGTATTCTGCAAAACCCCATCAGCCAAATAAAAGCACTGGGAGGTCATTTCAATTATGTGCATTAAAGAAACACCTATCCTGAAGTACCGTGTTCTCATTAGAAACCACACGGACAGGATTTACCAGGCACAGCAACTCATACCTCTTCTTTTCAGAGTACAGGCACTGCAGAACGAGTTCAGCACAAGATACTCAAAATCAGAGATTCTGCTACACAAACAGACTTTTCCACCATTAAAACAACGGATGAAAGGAAGATATAAACATCTCATTTATTAAATCAAATAGAAATGCAAAATATATTTCACATGCCTTACAGGAAAAGAGATGAACTTCCAAGACGTTAAAGTGAGACCGTGTTGGTGGACACACGGGAGATGGGAATGTTATGAACAGTCACGAGGAGGAGGAAGGGCTGGGGGAGGTGGCATGGGGATGGAGGAGGGGCAGTTCCTCCCCTCTCCGAGAAAGCTCTCCTAAAAACAAGAACGGAGTTTATGTCGAGCGAGCATCACGAGCCTCAAATTAACATGAACATATAATTATTTTGGAAAGAGTTGTCTAAAGGAGCACAATTGGCTAATGACTACTCAAAATAGTGGTCTAAGTGATGTCTACCACACTCATAGGAAGGGGACATGGGCTTCTCTTTTGAACATCAGTAGAAGAACCAGACACATCAATAAAAGCTTTTAAAAGCTGGATCAATCCACGGCCGCATTCTGTGCGGCTCCGCTATTAAAATAAGAAAAAAAAGAGATGAAAAATAGAACTATTTTTCTAAGTATTTAATTACTTTGCCATCCTCCAACTCTTCCTCCCTCCTACACACAGTTTCTTGGACGCTGCGATGATGCTCAGCAAGTACAAAGCATACACCAAGAATATAATTCCACAGTTTTTCTAGAGTCAAGAGTCCAGCAATTTTAAAGTGATCTATGTGCAAAAAATAAACAACAAAAGAATTCCTTGAAAAAAATAATCCACTGCAGCCTTAACTTCTACTTAAAAACGATTCTGAGGAGCAGCACTACATTTCCCAGTGGAGGACAGAACGGTACCTGCAGGTACTCTGCCAAACCTATGACTTGGTGATGCGGAGCTGGCAGCATCCCAAGTTTATTCCCTGATGGCAAGTGGGAACCAGGCTGTATCCCCAAAAGAAGTGGGAAACCCACTCTTCTTAAACTGGTGGTCTGACATACGTTCACATTTGGTGCAGGTCTGGGTTGAGACCGCTACCCCCAGCTGAGAAGGGTCCTCCCAGCCCCACCGACAGCAAATGATGAACAGCAAAATGTGCAAGATGTGTCCGAGCAGTGTGAGAAAGGTTCCCACTGCTCGGTGGCCCCAGGTCTCAACCATCCCCTTGCTCGCGGTGGCGCGAGCCAGGGTGGCTCCGGGGAAGGTACAGGAGGAGCCGCTGTGTAGGAGGATTGCTGGGCGAGAACAGCCCCTCGGACAGCAGGCAAGTTCAGTCCTGACCACGCTACAACAGGGAATTGTGTTCAAGCCAGCCGTAACCATGTGATCAGCTCCCGGCACAGCGTACGGAATGTGAACGGCCAAGAGCTACAACTGGTGATTTTGCAGACTTAAAGCACTGTATTTCTCTAATGGTCCTGGCAATGCTAATGCCGTTAAAAAAATACCACCAAAAAACCAACAAACAAAAATCTCCACTCTTGATGCCGTCTGCTTTGTCCTTTATCCAATGACTCATCCAGCACAGTTTGGGTTTCCCAACAGTGCCTGAGTGTTCAAAACATCAAATGACTTGGGCTGGGCTGGGGGAGAAGGGGGGGTCCTGAACAGGACACATCACAATGGGTGCTAAGGCTAAATCAGGTTTGGGTAAATCACAACTCTTAGGTCTGTGCCATCAGCCCGCTCAGTGCAGCAGGACCCCCAGCTGCGAAACAAACCAACCACCAACTCATAAAATGCCTCGAGTTTCCCAGGCGAAAACTCCAAAGAGGAGCAAAACATGACGAGTGAAATCAGGTGGGGTTTAACGGCTGTCAAAGTCACCTCGCTAAACAGTTTGAATATCAAAACTATCCCCAACTGGGAAGCCCGGTGGCTGTGTTGTCCCTTTTACCACCCATCTGTGGGGGACGGAGCAGCGCTACGGAAGCTGAGGGAGGGACCAGCTGCAGGAACGCGACCAGTCTTTGCCCCTGTGGAGGAGCGGCACACCAGACCACAGGAACCTCACCCAGCACCACGAGGCCTTGAGGATGAAGGCAACCACATGGGGCCTGATGCAAACCACGTACCTTACTGCAGGGAAGCGGTGGTTCTGGGGCAGCCCAGAGCACAGCCAAGCTCGTTCCAGTTGCTGGGGAGGGCTAAACACTAACAACACCCTCCATGTGCTTCGAGTGCTGTTAGAACCATTCTGTACACAACATCTCTTCTCGTTTCTTTCCCCCATAATGCACTAAAGTAAACCCAGACCTTAAGGAATAACTTGCATAGTAAGAAAAGGTCATCAATTTAATCATTTACTGTAAGCAGGCAAGCGAATCTGTAAACATTCAAAAGCGGCAGCATCCAAGTTACAAACAATTTAAGGAAAAAAGAATTGATATTATTAAGGTTCTTTGTCCTCTTGAAAGTTTTGGGCATGATCTTTTAAAACACTGAACCCTCGGGTTCCCCTCTCCTGATGCTGCTGGCAGTCCAGCCTTCCAAGGAATTTTGCTCTCCGGAAGGCACGGTCTCACAACCGCCATCCTTTGGAGCCTTTGCCGTTTGGAAGTCGGCGACCGGAGCGTTTCGCCTCTGCCTAAATCCCATTGGCAAAAGGAATGCTTGTGTCTTGATTCAACACCTCTTTAACTTCCGAGGGCAAGGCGTCAAAGAGGTAATCTTCCACCACGAGCCCACCTTTCCTGAGAAGCTGACACTGCCCCAGCGTGGCCGGCAGGCGGTCCAAGCAGTTTCCCTTCAGTTCCAGGTGAGTCAGCTGCAAGAGTTGCCCGACTTTATCTGGGAGCGAGGTAATACAGTTCTGTCCCAGACTCAAAGTCCTCAATTTAACACATTTAAACAACTGTTTGGGCAGCACGTCAACTTTGTTTCCCGTGATGTGAAAATGCTGCAGATTTTGAAGCAAACCTATTTCCACTGGAATCACTGCAATCGAGTTGTAGCTGACATCTAAACACCTAAGTTTCTGTAAACTGAACACTGCGGCTGGTAAGGATTCCAGTTTGTTATTGGAGAGGTAAAGGGACTCCAAATTCTTTATGTGGGTAATGGAGGGAGGAATGTTGACTATTTTATTGTGCCACAGCTTTAAACAAGTCAATCTTTTTAAGTGCTGGAAACTGATGATTTCTTCAATTGTGCGTATGCTGTTTGACTTCAAATCCAGTTCCTGGAGGTTGGAGAGGCTGAAGATGGCGTGGGGAATTCTCTCCAGTTCACAGTTCTGCAGTTCCAACTCCACGACATTAATCATTTTCTTAAGGCTATTGAGTACCACAAGCTTAGTGCCGTCATTATCAATGACCAGTTTTGTCAGATGTGGAGCCACATCTGTGATATTGGGGGGGATTTTGGTCAAATTGCTCTTCATGTGGAGAATTTTAAGGTGTCTCAACTCTCTGAGAGATTCCAGCCCTATCATTTTGTTGTTTTCAGAGTTCAAGTTGCCTATCAAGTACAACTCACGGAGGTTTTTGAGCAAATACACCCACGCAGGAATCTCTGCAACATCTGTAAAGTTCACATGAAGGCATCTCAGGTGGTCCCGGAGGAAGCTGAAGGCCGTCTGCTCCACCTTCACGGGACAGTGGTACAGATGGAGCTCCTGAAGGTTGGTCATCTGGGAGATTTTCGCAGGGATTTTCGCTTCAGGAATCAGCTCCAGTTTCAACACGTCCAGATCCGTCAGATCGAACACGGCATCAGGGACGCCCGACAGCATGCAGAGATGCAACTCCTGCTTCTCCTGCACGTTGCGAGAAACGTGTTGCCGCAGCTTTTCAAAAGTCCACTCGTGGTTTAAGCTGATTTCTCGTAGTTTGTTCTCACTTACCTCTGACAAAAAGACCCCGAATCGCTTGGAATACAACTGGTCGTACTGATCTACCATGTGCAAGAGAAATGCAAAATCATTCTTGACATCGGGGATGTCACTGAAACTGCTCTCTTCTCTGACCTTTTCAAAGGAGTATTCTTTCAAAGGTATTCGGAACAGCCAGAAGAGCGTGTAGAGGCAGATGAAGCCATAGACACAAATCAGGGAGATGTAGCTGATGAGCAGTTTCTTCAACATGTAAGCCATGTTGTGTGTGCACTCGAACTGCGCGTAGCCAATCAGGTGTTCCACGTGCGGGGAGCAGATGTGTTCAAAGCTGATGGTGTTGACAAAGTTCGCGGTGTAGCAGAGAATAAATATGAATTTCACAGTCTTGATGACAGTCTGGCCAACATAGAGCTTGTAAATCAGATCGCTGTCCTCCACGTGAGCTCGGAACTTACGGACTTTCTCAAAGAGCGCTTTGGCTTGTTCGCCATCTTTTTTATCCAAAATGGTGACGCTGGGCACCTCGATCATGGGCTTGTCAGCTGAAAACTTGAAGCCAGACTTTGTTATCATGGGAGTGCTGGCACTTGGGCTTCCTTCGTCGCTGCTGGTGGAAACATACTTGGATAGGGACTGGGCACCAGTTAACCTCTGCTTGTTCTCCTCGGAGTCCTCGCATGCTGTTTCAGACAACGCTTTTGTGGTCCAAGGGGACTCAAAGCACTTCCCTAATATAGACACAAAATGCTCAATTTTTGAGCAAGTCTTGGGATACTTGAACCAAAAATTGCTACTCACTATTAAAATGATAGTGTGGATGAGAACAAGGTAGGGAAAATACTTTGAATACCAAGGAAGAGCCACGTGATAGCACATCTGGTTAATAAACACGTATTGCTGAAAATCCAGGTTTGTTTTTCGGCCTGAAGAATCTTTCTGCTCCTTCTTCGGCTCCTGGCCGGATTCAGTGGGCGGATACTGCGAAGTGGCAGCTCTGCTCAGAGGTACGGCGGGCGTTACAGTAGGGGTGCTCCCAAAGGAAACCGTTCTCATCGATGACACTTCTCCTTGGCCAGTGGTTGTTTCCACAGTGGTGAAGTCAGCCTTCCCTGACGTGACCGGTTGTGCTTTTGAGTTTATAGTAGACTGCAAAACTGGCAAGCAGACCACCTGGTCTTTGGTCAGCTGCATGGTTCCAGCAAAAATGGCAACCATTAACATAACGACAGCAAGATAATCCATAAATACATCCCACCATGGTTTCAAGATACGGTACGTTGGCTGGATGTCATTGAGCGATGCAACTTCTGCAAGGGTAAACATTCCTACGGAAGAGAACAAAGACAGGATCAGGATTGTGGAGGCGTGTGCAGGTTGCTGTTTTAGTCCCCCCATGACACACAGATCCTCATAAGGCTTCAGTTCTCATGTTTTGTTGCCTGTCACACTGTCTCTCATCGCACTCAAAGTTTTCTCAAAGGATACAGAATCACAGAACGGCTTGGGTTAGAGGGGACCTCAAAGCCCATCCAGTCCCACCCCTTGCCATGGACAGGGGACACCTCCCACCGGATCAGGGGGCTCCAAGCCCCATCCAACCTGGCCTTGAACACCTCCAGGGATGGGGCAGCCACAGCTGCTCTGGGCAACCTGGGCCAGGGCCTCCCCACCCTCATTGTGAAGAATTTCTTCCTAATGTCTAATGTAAATCTCCCCTCTTCCAATTTAAAGCTGTTCCCCCTGTCCTGTCACTCCAGGCCCTTGCAAAAAGCCCTTTCCCAGCTCTCCTGGAGTCCCTTTCGGTGCTGGGAGGCTGCTCTAAGGTCTCCCTGGAGCTTTCTCTCCTCCAGGCTAAACAGCCCCAACTCTCTCAGCCTGTTCTTGTACAGGAGGTGCTCCAGCCCTCGGATCATCTTGGAACCGGCCCAAAGGAAGCCACAAACAGTTCCACATCCTTCTCGTGTTGGGAACTTCAGAACTAAACACAGGACTCCAGGTGGGGTCTCTAGAGAGCAGAGGGCCCAAGTCCCCTCCCTTGCCCTGCTGGCCTCACTGCTTTGGATGCAGCCCAGGACATGGCTGGCTCTCTGGGCTCTGTACTGAAATGATGTGTTACATCAGCATCAAAACAGAAGTCTTCTCACTTCAGGCCAGATGATATTTATATTTCTTTGCCACTTCATTGTACGAGCACCAATATCTCATCTGTGCAACTGAAATATCTGGGAAGGTAAAGTGCTGTAGCTGATAAATATTAATACGCGAGTAGCAACGACTGACTTACACTGCACAACATCGGGTTTGGCAGAAATCAGTGATAAACTCTGTAAAAGTGATAAACTCTGTAAAAATTATAGAATAGAACCACAGAACAGAACCACAGAATGTCCTGAGTTGGAAGGGACTTACAAGGATTGTTGAGTCCAGCTCCTGTCCCTGCACAGGACACTCCCAACTTTCATGCCGTGTGGCTAAGGACATTGTCCAAAAGCTTCGGGAATATTGTCCGGCTTGGCGATAAATCAAAGTCAGTCAAAAATGACTGCCTGAGTCTCAGCACCTGAAATCTCCAGCTGTGCCATCACTCTGCAGCATCTTGCGTTCAAACACACCAGCACTTGCTCAATACTTTGCCCCTCCCTCGTGCTTTGCATGGCAAATTTCAGCCCTGTTATGTTACGAGCAAGGTCTCTCACTCCTGTTCATCTCACACAACAGCAGTCGGTGTCTCCCACTCTGCCCACAGCGCTTTACTGGGCCAACTGTCTCCTCTCCCCCCGCCACTGCACGAGTTGAAGTCTTCCAGTTACCGCGTGAATATTTCACACTGTTTTTTTAATATGTTTGGATGTTTTACATCAAGAAACAGTCATCTCCTATTTATTAGACCAAATATATATATTTTTCCCCAATTAATGAAGAAATAATGCTTTCTCGGAGAAACCCAACCCAGTGAACCAAGAAAAGAAACCACAACTTTTTCTTAACGGAATGGGAAAAGTATTTTTTCAGGTTATTAAGCTTTAGTGCAGGGAGCACTGGAGCAGACTGCAAGGTTTCCACTTTAAATTAAATACATGCACCAGAGACAAAGTGGCAAATCCATCCTGTGAGAATCCTCTCTGCAGTTTTAACAGCTCGCTTTGCTTTTTGTTTTGACAAAATCGAGAGGACTCAACTTATCAGCCTTTTAAAAAACGAGCTTCCTGTGCAAGCAGGACGTGGTTAAATCATAATTTTAACTGCTGAACTTGTGACCCAAATTTGCCATTTCTAAAGTAAATTACGTGGCTTGTAGAGCGGGGAAGGAGACAGGATGTGCGTTATCACAGTCTGGGGCTCACTGGTGGGAGAAGAACGGCTCAGCAGAGCATGCGGAGATCAAAGCATAAAGATGCACCAGATTTATTACTTTTACCAATTTGCACAGACCTGCACCTTACAAACCCCACAGGGCACTGTCCCAGGCAATGAATATCCAACATCACTGATTATTTCTAGCCCAAATTCCTCTGAAGATAACAGACGTTACTACACACAGGACTCAGGTGTGAGGGATCAGCCCCTCTCCTTCCCTGCAGCAGCTCCTGGGATCTGGGTCTGCAGGAAAGGGTCTGATCTCACTGCAGCACCCATCCCCGCTGGTGCTCCTGGCACTGTTGCCAAAACGTGAAAGCTCAGGCTCAGCGCCTCAGGGACTGGGCAGAAGGAACTTCAGCCCTTTCCCTCTGTATTTTCCAGCAGGCAAATCCATGGCAAACCCTCCTCACCAGTAACACAAGCTCCAGGGGTCCTGCAGCTCCCCCAGCCCCACAAGAGCCTCCAGTGTGGTTCCAAGCCTTTCCCCCACCCCTTCCCGGGGCTGTGGGAAGTGCTAAGGGACTCAGACCAGCGACACAGCCCATGGCCACCGCAGCCTTGCTGTGCGTTACCTCGAGTGAGCTACAAAGCCCATTTTCTGTGACTCCTCCCAGTGGTCACCGGGGCTGAGTCACAGCGCGGCCACTCGCCCTGGAACCACTAGCCAAAGAACAACGTCAGCCACCTGCACCGGTGCGCACAGACAGGCACAGAGGGACCCTTCACTCCCAGGGTCGCTGCCCAGCACAGGAGAACACACAATAGCAGCACAGTTTGGGGTTGTTTTTTTCCTGCATGGATCTTTTTTTCCATTCTTGGAAGCCGTTTGGCAGGGATGCTCTCCCGGATCTCTAGGCTGTTCCCACTGTGGACTCACCCCTCTTGGCAGCCACAAGAACATCTTGTCCCCTCGGTCACCAATGCAATAGTTCAACAGGAGCACACAGAGCAAGGCGCGGAGCACGGAGGAGTCTTGCACGCTCACCGGAGCCGTGCAGGGGGGAGGAGGCGAGCAGGATGGGATGAGGAATGAGGCAACCGCTGTGACAAACACAGGGAGCTGCTGCTGTTCCTCTGGGGTAGCCTTTCCCTCAACTTCACACCAGCTAATTAGGTGGAAAGTCACTTCAGTGCAGTTTGGGGCACAACCTGCACGATTCCCTTCACAGAAGGACAGTTCTGCCATGAGAACATGTGGATAAAGCCCTGAAACCCAAGCACTGCAGACGCGGCTGCTCTAAGCAACTGAAATAATGGAAAAGAAATGTGAAAGCACAAAGTGGTTCCAGCCAGGGACTTGGAAAGAACAACAAAACCAGCTAAAGCTAAAACTCACCTGCACCAGACCTCGATCTTGCACACACACAAAGTGATTTCAAAGCAGGTGAGGAGACACAGCAGAGCCTGTGTAATCCTCTTTGGGAGGCTGCGGGCAGCGCGCTGTAACAGGAGCTTACGCTGAGAAGGGCCACATTCACTGCTCTGAACACGTCTTTTCTTTCAAGTCACTGATATTCACAGAAGAGCTGCTGTTTTGGCAGAGATTAGTAGTTATAAAACACAAAACCACCTCTCTGTGGCATTGCTGCTTAACACTGAGCCTCATAAAAGAGAGGCAGAGCTTTTTCCACTGAGCAAAAATCAGCTCCAGGAGCTGAACACAGGTTTGTCCTCACATGTCTAAAGTATTCAAATGCTCTGAGCCTTAAAAACCAAAATGAAAACTACAAACCTACACCCAGTGCAAGACCCATTCTGACTGACAGGCTGCATCATTACAGCTACAACAGAAAGAGCTGAATGCAGCCAGCCTGGTGAGTTTTCCTTACACATTACAGACGGTAAATGCTGAAATACAAAGTGAAGACACTGCGGTTCTTTCCTAAGAAGCTGCTGTAGCTCAAATGCAGAAGTTGGAGGAAAAGGAAGCGGCAGACTGGCACGTCACTAACGTTTATTTACATCCTACTTCTTCCTGCACTTACTGATAAAAATTTCATTTCTCTCTGCCTCTCCTGTTTTAAAAGTATATTTAGAGTTAAAGCAAATTCAAAGTCAGAACAAACAAATAAAACCCGAATCATAGCACAAGAACGTCTCGTTTCACGTTCAGGTTCCCAAGACTCCAAACAAGCCCACTTTGTTCCAAGAAACAAAGATTCTTGAGTTGGCCTTGTCACCACAACTGGTTGAGAATTTCCTAAAAAAAACACATTTCTAGTTGAAAAAAAAAGCGCTGCCGTGAACAGAACTGGTTTCTGCCTTCCCACAGGAAATCAAGGAGAAGAAAAGTTTTCCCAGAAGCAGGCGGCTTTGCTAGCTTGCTTTTGATCAAGTGACCACAGGTTTAAATTCATTTCCGCTGTGTGTTTTACTCTCTCTTTCCACCGAGCATTTCTACTTCCTTTGTTTTCCTACTGCAAAATCCTATTAAGGCCGGCAATGAGACCTTAATGTGATCAGAATGGATTAGGAGATTGCTCTCAGCCAGGACGCTGGAAATATCAATGGTTCCACAGGCGATCTGCAAAGATCAGCATGATGGCACCAGCATTTTTTTTTTCCCTTCCTTGCAGAACCAAGTGTAAGGAGCCCTGAAGTCCTTGTAGAGGAATCATACAATCTTAGAATGCTTTGGGTTGGAAGAGACCTTAAAGATCATCCAGTTGAAAAAAGAGCCTGTGAATTCAGACAGACACGTTTATTGCCTGCATTGGTTATTCATTTTCTGAGATTTTTAAGAGAAATTTAAAACAAACTGAAGGAAATTTAGATATCAGGAAGAAATTCTTCACATTGAGGGTGAGGCGGCCGTAGCCCAGGCTGCCCAGAGAAGCTGTGGCTGCCCCATCCCTGGAGGGGTTCAAGGCCAGGTTGGATGGGGCTTGGAGCCCCCTGATCCAGTGGGAGGGGTCCCTGCTATGGCAAGGGGTGGGACAGGATGGGCTTTGGGGTCCCTTCCAACTCAACCCATTTCAGGATTCTATTCTATGATTCTGTGATCCTGCCTGCACTCGAAAACTTACTGAAATCTGATTTCTCAGACTGCATACAGAAATACTGGAGACAAAAATAAGATTCTTGTTTTATATAATCAATGCCAAATTAGTACCCATTTGCAAAAATTACATCTAAAATACCAGTTTTCTTTTTTTTAAATCTTCACAAGTCCTGCCCTCGCAAGCTGGGCTTTCTCAGGTTGTGTAACACTCCTACTATGTAAGTGTTTACCCTGCATCTTCCTTGTTTCCCAGCTCTTTGAGGTCCAGTGCCATCACCATGCCACACAGGGTCTGTAATCGATGGGGGATCTAAGCAGCCGTACAAGCATCCATCACTTCCCAGTCTGGCTAAGGCTGTCTTTAGACCCAGGGAGCCTGGTGCTCTACCCTGACCGGGCTCCTCAAAGATCATCAACACAATTAACCCTGTGGTCTTCACGTGTGAGTTCTGCATCTGCAGAGCACAGAAAGTGAGCAGCCTCTGCCTCCGGTCATGCTCCTGCACCGCCCTCGCACTAGAGGGCTGCTCCAGCCACAGGTCCAAGCTTCAGTTTCTGTTCACACTTGTCCTAGTGCAGTTGCTCAGCGCCTTCCAGAATATGAGCTGTCGGCTTTTGACCTTGGAAAGCTCAGCGAGATCCTAAGTTGAATGTTCAGCATCCCTCAGCTCTGTCCTTGCTGCTCCAGAGACCTTAAAGGGTGTGAGAGAAGAGACGGGACAAGGAAACAGGAGCGGAGAGGAGGGTGGTCCTGGAGCATCACTCAGCACAGGTCTGCAGCTGTAGCGAGCTCAGCGTTACAAGCACAGCGTGTGACCACTCAAGTCAATTCCCCATGGGTCTACAGTTACAGAACCAACCGCCTGGGAGGCACCGTACGAGAAACCCAGAGATGACTAAGGAGGCCAGACCCCGGCAGGGGCAAACACTGAGCCGAGGCTTTTCATACCCTTAAGTAAGAGCCCATGAATGCACAGTGACCTGGCAGGGAAGAACAGGAACCTGCGGTAGCACAACCACCCAAAGAGACATCCCACCGCAGAGAAACAAGGACCTAGCAGGTGAAAGTGAAGAACATAGAATGATAGAATGGTTTGGGTTGGAGGGGACCTCAAAGCCCATCCAGTCCCACTCCCTGCCATGGGCAGGGCACACCTCCCACCGGATCAGGGGGCTCCAAGCCCCATCCAACCTGGCCTGGAACACCTCCAGGGATGGGGCAGCCACTGCTGCTCTGGGCAACCTGGGCCAGGGCCTCCACCCTCACAGTGAAGAATTTCTTCCTAATGTCTAATCTGAATCTTCCCCCTTCCAATTTAAAGCTGTTCCCCCTTGTCCTGTCACTCCAGGCCCTTGCAAAAAGCCCCTTCCCAGCTTTCCTGGAGCCCCTTTCAGTCCTGGGAGCTGCTCTAAGGTCTCCCTGGAGCCTTCTCTTCTCCAGGCTGAACAACCCCAACTCTCTCAGCCTGTCCTCATGCGGGAGGTGCTCCAGCCCTCGGATCATCTCCATGGCCTCCTCTGGACTCATTCCAACAGCTCCATTCCTTCTTGTGTTGGGGATTCCAGAGCTGGACCCAGGGCTCCAGGTGGGGTCTCACAAGAGCAGCACACATGCCTCCCCATGCAGCACCCATTCCCTCTTTTCCCTGAGGCAGCCCCTCACCAGGGATCCAACCAGTCACGCTAAGGCCGAGCGATCCCATCTCCAACAGCATTTTCCGATTTACCCAGCCAGACCTGGGCCAAAGCAGCAAGTGGACGCCTTGGTAACTCAGTTCTCTGAATTCCTAAAGCATCCTCAAACCAGTGATCCTGCAAAGACCGGCTAACGTGTGCATGTGAGACCCCCAGTTCAACCCTGAGTGCTTTTACTCCAGTACTGACACAACAGAGCTACTGCAGGTGATTTAACCCATGGGGACACGGGCCAACAATGCAATTTAAAGTTACACCGTCCAATAAACTCAAGCAGCTGCTGGCACTCCAGTGTTAAACATTGCATCCCTTTGCCATTTCCAAATGTGCTGTTCCCCTATCTCTGAGTCAGTGGCGTTCCCGCAGCGTTTCCACGCCTGCAATCAGAAGCGCAGGAACACACAGCAAACAGCTGCTCTGTCCACTGACCAGGGCATGCTGGGAATTTAGCAAGACACAAAAGCAAGCTGCACCAAAATAAAAGCACATCTGGTTACTCCAGCCCACAGAGCCTGCTTCTTATCACTAAAAACACCCCCAACAATACAATCTTTTTTAAAAAAAGTAATTAAAAGGATTGGAAGAGAAAAAAAGGAAAAAAAAAAAAACAAACCAAAATTATATTTCCTTTGTAGTTTAGAAATCTGTAAAACAGAGCAGTTAAAACTAGCTTAGACCCTGAGATGTTATTTAAATTTGCTTTTACATAACTAAATCCACATGGCTACCAAGTTTGCTAAGTGAAATAGCTTGATCTCAGGTAGAGACGGCACTCGGCGTCTCGGTTCCTCTGAGAAACACTCCTTGCTGCTCCACAGCCACACACGCTGCCAGTCTGTGTCTCGTCTTGTTCTGGACTCACCTGGAACTGGGGCAACTTCAAAAGCCGTAAGAAATTGAACTTGGCAGAGAGCTGCGAGCTTGGGGATTTTAAGCCACAGGCTGCAGAGATACAGATCTTTTACAATTAGTGCCTTTAACTACACACCCTGAACACACCTAGAGGATAGGAAGGAGTGCCTTCCAAAGAGAAACGCGTCACTCAAGTTCGCGTTGCTGTAGGTTTTAATGGCCCTTCTTAAGGGCAAAATGACCCCTCCACCCCAAGTCCTGGCACTAAAGTCTCAGTTTACTTAATTCCTAAACTGCAACCCCATTAAAATAGCAGCAGGCTTACTGAGTAACTCGATTAATTTTCAATGATTACTTCCCTTCTTTTTATTTTTAATGGACATGCCGGCGACCTTGCGCTGGAACGTTAGCAGCATCCTTGTGCGGATGGGGAGCCAAGAGCGGACAAGAAGTTCCTTTAACTAAAGAACAGGCTCCATTGTTTCCTACCTGAGCTGGCTCATCTCTTCAGACAGAACAGTAAACACAGACCCTCGCTGGGTTACACATTAAACACAAGTTCCATCTATAAGATCTGCACACATACGAGCAGCTGCGTTTTCGAGTACCCGCAATGACACTTCCTTTACATCCGCTCTCCAAAAGTGATCTAAGAAAGGTCACGCTTAAATTAAAACAACAAAAGCAAATTAAACACACACAGACACACACAAAACCCCCACCAGAAAGTACTTGGCAACACAAGAAGCTACATGTAAACATCAGCCTCCTACTCTCACATCCCAGCCCCTCTGTCTCTGCCAAGACCTCTTCCATAGCAGAACAGCAGGAAGGTGCACCAAGCACAGCTGAGAAATGGGGTATGGACCAGCACACTTTGATTCCTTTTACCCACTATGCCAGTGTAGAGCTGCCTCGAGAAATAAATAAAGGCAAAAAAAGGTGGGGGGGGGGGGGAAAGGGCAAGTTTCCAGCTCGATAAGAAGGCTGCCCCCTCGGTTTTCAAATACACAGTCCATCCAGCTCTTTATGGGACAAGAGGCAAACTATGTTCCTACTGAAATGTCACACAGCTTCTTTGGTCCCCAGGGAGAAGGGGAGACTTCCTCGCTGGCCATAAAGCCGTGTCGCAGAATCTGCTCAGGACATCGGCTGCACAGCCCCCAATAGCCCTCCCGCCACCGTGTGTCCCCGTACAGCCCTACCTGCTCTTTCTGGAGCACAGGGATCTTCTGTGCTTTGGCCACCGCGCCAGATGGGCACCAGCAAGGACTTCTCGCCTGAGACACTGATCAACAGATAAGGGATGACTTATTAATGTTCCCGCATTCCAGCCAAGCTCCCGCTCACTGCATCTCCAGCGGTTTCATGCCAGGAACACCGCCTGCAGCCAATGCATTTATGCTGAAAGGGATTTATTTAAGTTTACTACATTTCTTTCGCCTCTCCGGAGCATAAGCCGCTTTCTGTCAGAGGTAAGCTATTTACTTAGCCCATCCAGTCCCATCATGGTTTGGTTCAGGGTGTGGACTCCAATCCCAGTACTTAAGCATTAAAAGGAATTACGCTACAACCCTTATTTCGAGGCTGTTGTTTTTAAAGTCTGTTGATGGTTCAAGATCACCTCCCTCCTTTTTATGCTTTATTTCCTCAAAACCCCACTCAAAACGTTGCCTTAAGAATAGAATGTTCCAAAAGACTTGCTGTCTTCTCCAAGACTGCAGCATTCCTGCTCTAACAAGCCAGCTTCCAGCCCTGCAGAAAGGCTCCGGAAGGCTCATTTGTGTTGCTTTCTGCCATTCAGCACCGACAGATCCATAAAGCCTCCAATTTAAATATTTACTATTGCTAAATTTATATTCTGATCTGACCCAAATGCTCCAGCTGGAGCTGTAACCCCTGCCCCGAGGGCTCTCCAGCAGGGAGCGGGCAGACAACCCTTGCCCCTGAGGGCTTACGACCTAGCAGTGATTATTTGTTAGGCAATGACAAGCATGTCTGTGGCCATAAAACTCAAAGCAACAAAAGAAAACAGAATCAGGCTTCCAGAAAAAGACAGATAGCAGCGTGGTTAAAAGTATAACCAAACTTAACATTTTAATGCACTCTGCTGTGGCCTCAAGTTGTACCACGGGAGGGTCAGATCAGACATCGGGAAGAATTTCTTCAACAAAAGGGTTCTCGGGCTGTGGCAGAGGCTCCCAGGGCGGTGGTGGCGTCTCCATCCCTGGAGGGGTTTAAAACATGAGTAGACGAGGTGCTCAGGGATGGTTTAGTAGTGGTCAGGTATGGTCAGACTCGATGATCTCTAAGGTCTTTTCCAACCAAACGATTGTATGACGATCTTTGAAAAGGCTCAACGTCACATCCAGACAAATCCTTCCCAGTCACAGCACTCATATAGGCTGAGCCGCTCTCCCTCCTGCTGGTTTGAGGACGATGCTATCTCATACATGAGGCACTCAGCGCAACAGCTCTCAAACCCTGCCTTTCCAGCCAGCCAGCAAAGCTTTCCTTTCCAGTCACATCTGTTTGAAATCAGACAACGCCACTTTCTGAGGACGTACTTCACTTCCACTCAAATAAACAAAATAAAACTATAGAATGGAAACGTTTTACTCAGTCTCCTCCACGGGCAGATGCCACCCCTCCTCCAGCACTGATCACCGTGCTGTGAGTGCCACATCCCTTGCGCTCACAGTAGCGATGTGGGCAGCCACCTTCAGAGACATGCAGTCGTGTACCATGGCTCCGACTCTCCCAGCCAGTGGGCTGGACTGGCCTCTTGGATGGCCAACGGGGAAACCGGACCACCAGCAGCTTTTCTTACTCCACGGGCAGCCTCCCCGTGCCCTGGTGCTTGCCATTTGAACTTGTTTTGGCAAGTTCATCCCAAGCAGCACAACAGGCACTGCAACAAAAATAACAGGAGAGCTGCCCTCTAACTGGGGAAAACAGAACAGCTGGGCTTCCTGGTGGCCATTGTTCTGACAGGCACCCCAACCAGGTAATCCCCACATCCTCCAGTCAGGTCCCCAGGAGGCTCCGTGTCAGCATGGGTAGCCAGCAAGGTCAGTTCAGGGCACAGCACTGGCTCACACTGACATGGGAGAGGAGTCCTGTCCTTCTAAATCCCCTTCCAGCCCTCACACCACCATTCCAGGATTTCAAAAAACAGAGGAAATGCAAAGTCTGAGCTTGTGCAGGTCCATCGCCCCTGAGTGCAGAGTCCTGTCTCCCATCATGCCTTCCACCAAGCACAGCACGGGGCTTTTGGGAAGAGGTGCAATCCATCCCCCTTGCCGCTCTGGTGTCCAGTGCGGAACAAAGTAGAGACTCAGGACTTGTCCTAAGTCAAATTGTTCTGTAACACAATTTCAAAGACAAGGCGCCAGGGAGACCTCAGCTTCCAGTACTGAGAGGGACTCGAGGAAAGCTGGGGAGGGGTTCTTGACCAGGGAGTGCAGGAACAGGATGAGGGCAACAGTTCTGAGCTGAAAGAGGGGAGATTGAGATGACATCTTGGGGAGAAATGTTTTTCTGTGAGGGTGGGGAGGCCCTGGCCCAGGGTGCCCAGAGCAGTGGTGTCTGCCCCATCCTGGGGGGGTTCCAGGCCAGGCTGGATGGGGCTTGGAGCCCCCTGATCCAGTGGGAGGTGTCCCTACCCATGGCCGGGAGTGGCACTGGATGGGCTTTGAGGTCCCAAACCATTTTATGATTCTGTGTTAATGTCCAGCCTTATGTCTATAGGCACACGTGATGGACACCACATCATCAACTCACACAGATAAAGCAGGAACAGCAGAGCAAATGTTGCTTTTATCTTGTAAGAGTGCCACAACACACAAGGTCCGGTGCTGTGGTGGTAGTGGGAGACAGGACGCCTACTGTGTTCCTCTCCCACAAGCACACAGAGACTTCCTGCTCCGGACCGACCAGGTAGCACAGCCCTGTGTCCCTGTCTTGGAATAGGGCAGCCTGGAGGCAACCTGCAACTGCAAGGGGACATCTGAGCTCTCCGTTTGCATTTCAAATCGTTGACTCAACACAACACAAAAACACAACATGGCCACAAATTGTCCACACAGTGACCTGTCTGGCATCATAACCGAATGCGAGTAATCTTCGAGACACCACATGTATTCATAAGTTTGACTGGCACTGTTTTAACAAGGATCTACTCGAGAGCGCTAGGACAACCAGCCAACCGCGTTATTTGTGTGTGTCCCTTATCTCATCCGCACACTTGGCCCACTGCCTACACACATGGGTGTGCAGCAGCAACATACGTACGACTGCGTTGCCATAACCCATCGGCTAAGAGTTCAGGATTTGTCATGGCCAGACCCAAACACGAACAAACCCACCCATTTAATTGAGTATAAAGTTTTGTAACAGTCTGTCTTTGACCCAGAGCTTTGCCTGCCAAATTATGCAAGTATATTTTTTTTAAATCAGAACAATGTTATCAAGGCCCAAACTCCATGATAGTTTTTGTTCCCTTTTAGGCTGAACAGCAATTCTGATCTCTGTTTCAAGTTC
>JAUMJM010000024.1:8292500-8400000 GCA_033558235.1 Neomorphus geoffroyi | reverse complement strand
TCACACTTTGTGTATTTATGCTTCGTACGTTTCTTTGTAGTCACCCTGTGACTACAGGGGTGAAAGTTGGCTTCTCATGAAACGTAGCCAGAGTTTTTGAACTTGTGTCTGAATGTGGACATGGATATAAGGAATCTGTTTATAACAAAAACAACTTTCAACGCAATCCACTTACTGTTTCCTGATTTCAGTGGACTACTCAGATTTTCTGGGTATGCTCAGAGTCATGCGATGCCCTGTCAAGTGCGTTTGCTGTGCTGGAATGCGGGGTCGCTTGCCGGTAAGAGTATCAGCGTAGTATGGGTGATACGGCTGACGTTAGCCACATCCCGCACGGGGGCCTGTGAGTAACAAGGACAAATGGCAGTGGTCAATCAAAGCTTGGGTCAGTACTTATACTTGCAAAAGGATGAGTTTAAAACGTTGTCTTGGTGTGATGTTAATGCTTTCACAAGAGAGTGTGAACAGGGATAGGTGCAGATAGATCTAAGTGGGAGCCATGCAGCCCTGGGGCTGCAGTTGCATTGGGTGATATGGGCCCATGTTCCAACAATCCTGGAGAACACAAAGGTCTTCTCTCCTTTCCTTGCTCCCACATCAATGTTCTGAGAACAAAGCAACTAGGAATCCAGTTCAGCTGAATCCCATTTTAAACTTCAGGTGGGAATCGGCTCCAAACTGTTCCTGGTAGTGGGAATGATGCTTCGGTTGTGAACTCGCAGATCTCTCAGTTTCTCCTTCACCTGCTGCGTAGTGTAAGGCGTTATATAAATGGCTGTTTTGTTAATTCTGCTGAGACATTCTTCCAACATGTGGCCCAGGCTCTGTTCTCCATTCGGATTTCCCATGGAATGAACAAGCTAGGAGAACTGTATTAATTTCCCTCCTTAAGCTGCCGAGCATGTGTTTTAAGCTGTTCAAACAACTGAGCACAGAGTTGTCACGTCAGATTCTTTGAGATCGAAAGAGAGTGGAGAAGCAGCGTAACTTCAGCCTTCTGCTCTTGCCCTTCCATGGTAACTGCTGCAAGGAAAATGGAACAATGAAGTCGCTTTTAAGTCATTACCCTTTTTATCTCCTTAGGGGAGCATTATATTTTTATTTCCATTTTCTGCATTATTCTCTCCTAGGTCCAAGAATCTTGTGTAGTTCAGAAAAGCAGAGCTCTTTGCCTTAACACGTGTGGATGTGAGTCCATTTTTGCTGCTTGCTTTGTGCTAGTGTCAGTACATTAGCCTCCATGGATTTTGTTAATCCAGATTTACTTGTCTGAGAGTTGACTCTGACCCAGAACGTGCCTCGTGCAGTGCGTTTCCAGGAATGGGAATATGTTTTCATGAGTTCTAGCTGAAGCCGAAATAGATGTTGAAGCTATAAAGACAATATGTGAATCCTCTAGTAAAGCCCATAATTACGTGGACTAGAACTCAGTGAAATAACTGAACAATATTCAGCAGAAATCTAACATTTGGCAACTTTGAGTGGCATAAATCAGTATATTTAGCAGATGTTTTCAGCATATTGTCTTGTTTTGTACTTTGTATTTGTATTGTGGAAATGATCTGACGAGTCACAGACAGGATTTCGGGGAATTGCTCAAAATTGTGAGTTGTAATGGTCTTTCCCCAATTCCCATATCATTCTGACAGATCTCTTCCCTGTTTCCTTTTGTGTTCAAGGTCTGCGGACTTCGTTGAAAGTCAAATCAAAGGGAAAGAGCAGTTTTGTGGGGTTGTATTAGAATAGGTTACAGTATAGCTGGTGGGTGGGGCAAAGGTTATGAAATAGGGGGTGGGTAGTGCTCGAAAGCATTGGGGAGGAGTTAAGAGCATGGTAGAGTTTTTGTGTTGACTTATTGCTGTCGGCAGATTGACTTGGTCGTTCCTGGGCTCGTTAAAGCGAAGAAAATGAGGAGAAATCGTCTTTCTTACTTAGCTGTTTGGCAAACTCGTAAAGAGGATAAGGATCATTTGATCATGGTCTGTAAGCTTCTACCACTGGGAAAGGAATTTGGGGGAGAAGCTCTAAAAGCCAAGCAAGACAAAATACGAGATCCAAGCCATAGAATTTAAAAGTTTAGCTCTTTACTAGTCAAGGTAGCTGACCATTGTACCAGCTTAACACTTGTGGTGGTTTCCTCTCACTAGAGAGCAGGCTTCTCACAAGAGGAATCTTATATATCCTTCCAAGCAATATTTGCTTCTCTACCAAGTCATGCTGTACCCGACACTGGCAGTAATTTTTATTATGTGTTCTCTGCTCTGGGTGGATAATCCTTCCTCTTTTGCATGGACATATGTTTGGTGAAAAATAGAATTCAGAGAGTAACTTTTGTCTGATGCCCAAAGAAAACTGAAGGAAAAGTATTTTTCTACTGTTATTTTATTACAGTGTTTATCTAACATCATAGAAGTGCAAGGAAATACAGCTTTTGTTCCAGTTTTTCATAGCTTTTACACAAATATGTTGATTTCCCAGAACTGACTAATCAATTAAATTAAGTTTTCTGATCTTACTCATTTTTAATAGCTCTATTATTCACTATATCAAAAAATCAAGAGGACGATAAGATAATAATTTTCTCTTGAAACTATGCAAGTTTCTGAATTAATTTAAAAGATAGTGAATCAAGACACACGTTGGTGTGATTGAGGGGCTAACGCTGAATCTTTATTATCCAAGCTTGCTAAACCCAGTTTGGTGGGACAAATGAATTACAGCCATAACTGGAACCAAAAGGATCAACAACTCACACATAAGCGATTGGCTTCTCTGAACACAAACACTGCACGTACCTTCCTACACTGAAATCAAGATTCTAGCTAAATTAATAAACCATAGAAGTAATTAAAGAGATCCTATAGCTCAACAATTGATTAGGTTAAGGGAATGCGAACCTTTTTGTTAGGATACATTTTTTTTTTTGCTATGTGAAAGCTAATAAAGTAGTGTTTAAACGGTGCAGACAATGGCACATCCTTTTTTATATAGAAATCTGTGTATGCTTTAATCAAGTTTTAAATACTTTGCCTGTCTTTTACGTGATACTTGAATCACCTCACTGCAAAAAAGTTGAATATGTCATAACAGTAACGTCCTTTGAGACCAGTTATTTTTTCATTTTACCTTGATAAAGCAGAACTTTGATGTTTTCTCATAGCTTATCAGAGTAAGGAACATGTTACACATTGAACAAGGATGGTTATCTTTTAGGCTCAATGTGCACGATGATAGAATCTTTATTTAAGAGGAAAGGTTGGCTTTTCCACGGTTGTGCAGTTCCTCCAAACTTAACGCCAATGATTACTGGAGATTTTAATTGCAGTATTACAGGCAGCTGCAGATTGTTGTTATCTCCTGAACCTGTAGCAATTGCATAGGATGCCACAGCAGTGGTAATTTCAGAAGAATTCTTGTCGTTATCTGTCTGGCTTGGTCAAAAAAAAGTGATGGGGGTGGTGGTATTTCATACTGAGAAAATGCCTGGGAGCGGGGCGAGTGCATTTACAGGTTTTACCCCTGTAGCGTGCGGATACTCTTCTTGCCGTGTCTTTGGCACCTGTTGGGATGGCTTGGGTATTGGAATGCACGCTAAGCCTGGCCAGACTGTGTGTCTGGCTTCACGAGGATCTTCTCGGGTCTCACTTTTCTGTGATGAAATCATAGAAATCACACAATGGGTTGGGTTGGAAGGAACCTTAAAGATCATCCAGTTCCCAACCCCTCTGCCATGGGCAGGGACACCTCCCACTGGATCAGGGGGCTCAAGATCCCATCTAACCTGGCCCTGAACGCTTGCTGGTGAGGTCGGAACCAGCACCACTCTGCTCCTCACTGCAGTGGGTAAGCTGGTGCCGATCCCTGAAGGTCTGGAAGATCCTTTTGTGCTGGTTGGATGGACTGAAGTGAACACATCTCAGTTTGTTTAGATTGGAAGATGTGGTCTAATTAGTAAAAAATGTGTGCGTGTTTTCAAAAATCATTTACACAAAATGTGTAAAGTATTAGCACCAATGGAGGGAGGAATTTTTTTGTTCAACACTTGCTCTATCTACTGTTTGTAGCTCAATTAGTTGCTATTTTTGCCTGGACAGTGATTCCAGACACCCAAGGCAGCTGCTGTGGAGGATGAGTCTCCAGCGCTGCTCATATGTGGCTGTACAATTGCTCACCACTTTCCCACCACCTCTTAATATCCCAAACCATACCTGAAAAAAAGCCCAGCACCTGTTTTAATGCCACCTTTTATTCCGTCGTCACCTTCTTTTATTTCTGTTTCTGTAACACAGACATCTTAAATCACCGGTCAAAAGGTTCTTTGATGTATTTAGCCAGTTAAAAAGGCAAATGCTTAGTGGAATTTTCAAAATCACTGAATTTAAGTGCTTAAATTCTATTAATTGAAATGCAAGTCAGGATTGCATCTTCCTTAGGTACTGAGGAAAATCCTATTTGGCCCAACCCGACACGTTTATAAATCTGGCCTTCAGTGCTTGTGTTTTGTAGAGGCCCAGAAGCAAAAAAATATTCAATTTGCGACGCTTTGCCTCTAAACAAACTTAATGAGACCTACTTTTATACCATCTTAATATTAATATTGCACAGCCCATCAACCTCACTTCATTTCTTCCCTGCAAGTAGGTTAACTTCAGCTCATGCCAAGGAGCAACAGGTCTGAGATCTCCCAGGGAGAAGTGGATTTGGGAGTTAAGAAGGCATTGCAGAGAAACAAGTGCCTCCTCAGTGTATCCCTATCTAAACAAGGATGTTTTGTCCTTAATCTTAGTCAGTGTGTGAACTTTGAATAAGAAGCTCTTAAATATTTCAGGCCAATAGTTTAAGCTGAATTGCAAAGATTCTCCTTTCCTTCCTACCTGTGAAACTGGGGAAATGAGATAAATCAAAGATGACTTCATTCAATCCGGATACGTTATGATTAGTGTTTTCTTTCTCAAATGAACCAAAAATAAGCTCAAGTGACCATGCCCTGATTTCTCAGCTTGTTCAGGTCCCTTTTATAAAATTTTGTTACTCCAAAGGGAATTAAACAGTTACCCGTTTACAAAATCATTGCTTTTTTCTTTATTATTTCATTTCCTATGCATTGTCTCTTGCAAGCAAATTAAGCAGATCTTTAGCTGGGAGTTGGCAGGATGACGTCAGGATAGCGAGAGTATAATGAGGAAGGAGTTGCTGGTTCGACTAGGTGGGGAAAGCCAGGATTGCACCGTAAAGGACGTGATACCGCGTAGCACTATCTCATTCAAAGAGCAGTGCATCAATTTAAAGTTCATGTCTTCTCATTCTAGTACACTACTATAAACCCAACCCAAACCCACGCTTCGAAAGGCATCTTCCAAAATTCTGGGAAAATTCTTAACAGTGTGAACTTGTGGGATCCAAACTGCTGATTAAAACCGTTGTTTATAAATGTTGTAACTTAAAAGGAGGGGATATAAAGTAGAACGGGGAGCAGTGCTCTTGGAATTGCCAGCTGGGAACTGAAAGGATGTCCTTGCTGAGAGAGTTGGGGTTGTTCAGCCTGGAGAAGAGAAGGCTCTGGGGAGACCTTAGAGCAGCTCCCAGGACTGAAAGGGGCTCCAGGAAAGCTGGGGAGGGGCTTTTTACAAGGGCCTGGAGTGATAAGACAAGGGGAAATGGCTTTAAACTGGAAGGGGGAAGATTTAGATTAGGTATTAGGAAGAAATTCTTCATGCTAAGGGTGGGGAGGCCCTGGTGGTGGCTGCCCCATCCCTGGAGGGGTTCCAGGACAGGTTGGATGGGGCTTGGAGCCCCTGATCCAGTGGGAGGTGTCCCTGCTATGGTAGGTGGGCACTGGATGGGCTTTGAGGTCCCCTCCAACCCAAAGCCTTCTGTGATCAGCAGAGTGCTCGTGAGGAACGCTGACACACTCGTGTTACCTGCACAGGGTGTAGCTGTTCCCGGTCATGTTTGTAGCTCATAAATACTTAACTGGCTGTACCCGAGGAACGTAGCTAAGGAGTCGTACGAGAACTGCGCAGCTGCCGTGGTGCCCAGTGGAATCTCTAACAACTTCATGTTAAGGAACGTGTCTTCCTTGTTGTCTTCATATAAATGACAAATGCTTCCTGCTTTTTTCCCCCCTCACCTCTACTGTGCTTTAGCTGTGTCAATATTGAAATGTTTGCTCTGCGTAGAGATGATTATTCCAGTTAGGAATTTTTATGAGACCTGGGCCCAGACCTGACCTTTCTTACATGAATTCTGGCACTGCCTCTCCATGAAAGCTTCCTAATTGCTGATTACAGCTTATCAGTACAAGAAGTCATTTAGAACCAGGGAACTGAACCAGTGTGTTTGAAACTGTTCTGGGTCAGATCCAGCTCTGACTGAAGCTGGTTTGGTTGGTCTCTGATTCCAAGCCAGTGACAGGTTATTGTTCAGTTTGCACACCCTTCAGCACAGGGCAGTGTCAATCTCCATCTCCTCCCCTTCCGTCAGCATCATTTTTAGTCCAGGATTTGTATTAGATTTTTTTTTAATACCTTAAATTTAGTGAGTGGGGACCGTGCTGCTGGTGAGAATAAGTGTTGCCAGAAATACAGGTGAGGCCATTCCAGCCAGAGGAGAGGGAATGGTAGAAGCTCGCTGGCAGGTAAAGTCTCCTTTCTCTCCTTTGTCGAAAACCCAGCCCGTTGCCTGCACACGTGTCCATCCCTGCCACTCGACATGGTAGTGAACCAGGGCTTTTCAGGATGGGGAAGAGTTGGTAGTGTCATCTCCCAGGGATTGGTGCTGGGTACGTTCTCTTCAGCATTGTCAATAGTGACCTGGAAAAGGGAGTGGACAGATAGATCTCCAAGTTTATTGTTACTGTGCTCTCTTAGGTTGCCAAGGGTTGTACCAATGATGAGAAAGTCCAGAATTACATCAGAAAAATAAATGGTTGAAAGGCTGGCAGAAGAGCTTCCAGGCAGATAAGTGTAAAAGCAAAAAAAATTAGTCTTAGCTGCCTATGCAAAGCTGAGCTCCAAACTGACAGGGAGAGCACAGGAGAGAGATTTGAGTCAGCATTGACAGTTCTGTGAACTCGTCAGCTCCATGAACTGTGACAGTCAGAAAAGCCAGCAAAACGTTGGGCATCAGCGGGAATGTTGGTAAAGACAGAGGGTGTCGTTTTATCACTGTATGAAACTTCAGCGTGCCCACATCTCGGTGCAGAACTCTGCTCTCCACGTCTCAAAAAGGATGTTGTCAACCTAGAGAGCTGTCTTACAAGGAGAGACTAATGAGTCTTCAGTTTGGAGAGAAGAGGGGGCAGGAGATGATCAAGGTGGGAGGGAAATGATCAAAGTGATCAAAAAAAGCAAACCCACGAAGGCAGCAGATGAGCTGAGCTGCCGTTTGCCAAATCTCACACTGCCGGAACTGGGGGCATGGATCAAGAGACAGGAGGAGCATTTTGCAACAGGTTAAGGGAGCCACTTCTTGTCTTACAAGTCGTGACCTTCTGGAACTTGCTGCTATCCGTGAGTGTGGATGATAGTTAGGCCACTGCTATCTTCTTTCTAAAGGCAGAGATGAGGTACTGGTTCTGTTGAGTGCAGTATTTATGGCATGAGAGCAGGGAGACTGGCAGAAATGACATATTTTAATTATCATTTTCTGTAAGGGCATGGTGTTTAGCTGTTAAACACAATTTATAGGGAAATACACAGAAATAGATCCATACGTAGAGTTCGCTCTAGCTCCTCTGTAAGGGAAAGCCCTTACCCTGCCACATAAATACACCAACTGCATGGCTGCCTCCTTCTCACAGCCTCCCCAAAGCGAACACGGGCCATCTTCTGGCTAAGGAGATGTTGGGGTTTGGGGCTGCCAGCAGCAGTAAGCGTATTGACATCTCACCAGTGTTTGTTGTGTATGATATCGGGGTTTGACGCTGTGGTTTTACTCCCCCATGAGCTGCTTCTGGAGGCTTGTTCATGGGATGGTTTGATAGCACCAGCCTGGCAATTCCACACCTTCTCCACTTGGCCACAGATCTGGTCATTTCTCTCAGGGAAGGTATTTCCAAGTACTTTGTGGGAGAGGTGATTCTGGTTGCTTCCATGTAAGAAAGCAAGGAAAGATGCACGTCGTATTCTCTGTTAGAACATTAAGCTGTATCTCAAGGTCTGGAATGGGCAGGGGAGGGCGAGCTGCGAGCGGTCACTGTGAACAGGACAGGCATCCTTCATGGCTGATCAGCCATCGTCTGGAAGGTTTGGAATCCCTTATTAACAATTGTTAGTAGGAAATGCAGCTTCCAAGGAAGCCAGGCTGCTTGCCACCTGTGCTCATCGTGGCATCATCACCTGGTTCGCAGGTAACCGTGTCTCACGTGTGCTTATGCAGCCTTGTTCACCCTTTGCCACAGAGCTTTGCGGTATTCGAGTACTCTTTAACCCCTGTGGCTTCTGGTCACAATAGCAACTCCTTACGCTTTTTGTCCCTTCTGTGCTCAGCCACGAGATGTCTTGGTGGTGCTCACTGGCCCAAAATAGTGCCACATGCTGGCCCTTCCAAGCATTGTGCTCTGTACAAAAGCACGGGGTGTGCCAGCGTGGCAGCGTGGGCCAGTTTGAACGCGTTCCACTTGCACAGCTCTGGCTTCGTATCTGGGTCTGGATGGGATTCAAGCTGGTGGATTTAATTAGAAAGTTGTGTCTATTTTGGGGCCTGCTTAATCGACTTAGCAGTAGCCCTCGTACCCAAACCTGTCCTGCTGTCAGCATAGGTGCCCCCTGATAAATCTCAAAGTGCGATTTTCCTCACTAGAGAGCAGTTAAAATTAATATTTGATAAGTTTCATTATGCCATGCCACTTGCTGTGCTGCAGGTACAGTAGGAGAGTAAATAAAACAAGATGTAGCAAGTCCTCTGGTCTTGGCTGGGACTTCATGCCATGTAGAAAGGAGTTCTCCTGCAGAAACTCCTGTCAAATACGTCTTTTCAAGAGCAGTTCATCCATTTTTTGTTGCAGAATGTGTAAGAAATGGTCACAGCAATTATTCCATTTAGTTTAGATCTTTCTCAAAGCAGAAAGGGGCAGTTGGGGTGAGATTTTAGAAGTGATGCAGTTGGCTGGGAACCAGGAGACAGCACCGTTCTTGGCTGCTTGACCACCGTACGGTGTCAGCAGGACCGTGTGGCTTCACTTCTCCAAGTATCGTTTCTCCATCTGTAAAATGAGAGATTGCAGAGCAATTAAAATCTGTGGGGACTTGTGTAGGAGTCGTTTGGTGCTACAGTTGAGGTAATACAGGGAATTGTACTGTGAGACAACCTGTGCCTCTAGAAAGGATCACTGTCACTCACATCTACTTCAGCTCTCAAAAAGGTATCAAATACTCTGTTAACATCATTTTTAATGATCATCTACACAGGCAAAGATCCGTGTCACATAATTCTTCCCTTGTCAGAATATAGGTCACCTAGCCAATGGAATTGCTGAGACTATGGAAAAAGAGCAGTTTTATCCTCTCAGGGCTGGGTCTTTTTTTCTTGAGAACAACAGCTGGGCTGTAATCACATTTGGGAAGATCTCGATGTCTGTAATTCTATCCAATCACCAGAAGCTGGGCTGCAGGAAGGTATTGCTTTTTGCATACCTCTTGGGCCCAGCACCACGCCGTCTGCCTTAATCATCTCCAGCTACAAGATTTAGAGGCACTCTCCTGTCCCGAGAAGGGAGATGTGGCAGAATGGCCCAGCCTTCTTGTCTGCATTGGGGTGGGTTGGGAGATCTGAGTTCCAGCTGACACTGGGGATGCCTCTGCGTTAATGGTTTACGTTACAAAAGGAAAAAGAATTGCAGCTTTTGGTACCTGTTGTCCTTGATGCAAGTGGGATGTCGTGAACAACTGAAAAGAATGATTTTATATTTATTTTCATCAACATTTTATTTGTGGGGGCAGGTTTCTTAAATATTAAAGAAAATTAGGTCATGGCTCAAGATTGATGGGTGGAGAATGGTATCCCTGAAGCTTCTCTTGGGGATGCTGCTGGATGAGAAGCTGAAAGGGGGGAGATTGAGATGAAATTTTAGGCAGAAATGTTTTGCTGTGAGGGTGGGGAGGCCCTGGCCCAGGGTGCCCAGAGCAGTGGTGGCTGCCCCATCCCTGGAGGGGTTCAAGGCCAGGTTGGATGGGGCTTGGAGCCCCCTGATCCAGTGGGAGGTGTCCCTGCCCATGGCAGGGGGTGGCACTGGATGGATTTCAAGGTCTCTTCCAACCCAAACCACTCCATGATTCTATAAGATTTCTCTTATAATGTTTATTTTTACCTTAGCACCTGCAGGACACAGTGCAAGGTATTTGCAGAACAGAAATCATAATTCCCAGGCAGCTCTCCAACACTTTGTGTCAAGCCTTCGTATTTGTCAGGGATGGTGAAAAGTTTAATGTTGAATCTTGTTACAGTAGTTTGTGAAAGTGACTGTCCTCGAGGAAACTTATGTCCTGCATTTTTCAACTTTTCTACCTTTACTCTGACAAGTATAAGCTTTTTATTTACAGCACCCTCCTAATTTATAGCATAGTAGTTGCTCTAAGAGTTCTGAGTCTTCTGCGTTAGTCTGCTTAATACAAAGTTCAGGAGACAGGTTATAATAAGTTAAATTGTGATGTTGTAGCAGTGATGGCCTGTATTGACTCTTTTTTTGTGCTCAAGTGTAAAGGCCAGAGAAAATCTCCATTCCTGTAGCCACAGGAACACAAAATGTGTTCTCAATAATTCTGCTACAGAGTCAACCTACCAGATAGGCAACAGAGAATGAAAGGACGTTTTATGGGTTTGTTTCATGTTAAATTACTTGCAAAAATATTATTAAGTTCAGTTACATGAGAGGAGAAATGGTTCCTATTTCAGTGAGACTCTTGCTGCTCTGTACCAGAGAGGCTGCCTAGACCGACATTCTGCAGGGCTTTCTGCACGTTCCTCGTCCTGCAGGTGTTAAATCTCCTGACAGTTCCTATGTGGGGGGAGTTTCTGAACGAGGACTTGCAAACCTCCACTTTGATTTTTAGAGAAAAAAAACATATGAAAATGAGATCACATTTCACCTTTCTAGGGGGAATATGTAGTACCAAATAGCTTCAAAATTTATTCTTGCTGGTTTCCACATCCCTTTTGTGTCCAAATACCTTGGTGTAAATGCACCACATCTAAATCAAGACTGACAAAAAGGGGATACTGGAAGGGAAACGACAGATGTGCTCCCCCTGAGAGCCTAATATTGATCTGCACTGGTCAGGTTGCTCCACACAACGTAAAGCAGAGGAAGGTGCCCCTGTCTCCACCAGGAGCCCACAGACTTCGGCAGTACCGTATCCATCCAGAGACAGCCCTTGGGCCAAAGCTGTCTGCCCTCAGTCAAGTCTTTTATATGGAAGTAGAGAGGAGAAAAGATGGTGGAAGTGATGCTACAACTCCACCAGGCATGAAAGGTGACAAAAAGAGAAGAGCAGCACCAGGAATCCATCCTCCAACGTGCGCAGGAAAATGACATTGTTTTTAAAATGTCCATGATATCCATTGTGAAGGCTTCCATCCAGGAAAGGAAAATGAAATTGTAAAATGGAATTGTTTTAGGACTAGATCCTTTAAAGTAAAGGGTCTGTGCCAGCTGTGCCCACGAAAGCCCTACCCAGCAGCTGGCACAGGTCATTCACGGTGCCGTCTTTCCTAGCAGACGTGCGTTGGGATGGGCTACCAGGGAAAGCAGTTTCCAGCCCTGCGCGATCTCATTTTGAGAGTGCTCTGCTTTCAGAAATAGTGGAAGGTTTATGGAAATAACAGTACATGCAACCAAATAGTGCATGGACAATAAAGCAGTGATTGCAGGAACCAAGGAATATGAAGCTCTCTATAACTCATGTCACCCTTTGCAAGAGGAGGTAATTCCAACTGTTGTCCTTGAGCAAATCTGTGCCGCTGAGCATTTGTCCAGCTGGCTGCTGCCTTAAACCCCAGGGCTGGCTTCATTCCAGCAGGGAAGTGATTTCCATAAGCATATCATTCATAAAGTGCTTTGGAATCCTTCAGGATGAAAGATGCTATGTAAATGTCATGCGCTGCATTGCATTCAAGGCATTAATGTCAATTTTTTTTCCGTTACTTCACCTATGAGATAAACTGAGGACAGAGAGCACGTTGTGCAGTTTTGGGCAAAGGCAGTGTTTAAAAAAAAAAAAGTGTAGGCATTGTTCAGAGAGCAAAGCTCTCCTCGATGCCGCTGATCAGGTGTTAAAGCAGCGAGTGCTTCCCCTGCTGTTCACACGTCAGACCCAGGTTTTTACCTGGCGTCATGTACAAGGTGAGGCAGCAGCTAAATCCAGCTCCCTGGAATCTGTAGTTTAGGGGGAGATCAGTCCCCCCAGCTGCTTGTCTGGCTGGTACAAACACTGCCATCAGCTGTGAGGCTTAGCAGGAGGCCCAGTCCGGTGTTAGGGAAGCAGCCGTGTGTTCCTTGCAGCGCGTCCTACGGCCCCAGCAGCCAGCGCTGCCTCCTAGGACTCCAGAGACCCTGAGCAGGAGCCCCCTGGCACCACTGAGCTTGTCCTTCAGGAAACTCAGCCCTTGAGCTGCAGGTAATCCTACTGAAAACCTCCTCAAAGTGAAGAAAGAAGGATTTTAGGTGAAGAAAATCTTTCTGGGTATACAACCCTATTTATGCTTGCCCAGACCTCACTGGGTTTCTTAGAAGAGCTTACAGCGTTTTTTAGTATTTTAGGGTGCTCCAAGAACCTCCTTTCTGGGCTTTGTCTTGGCTCAAAGGGAGAAGTTTACAGACACACCAGACAAATCAACCCATAGTATTGAAGTTATCCAAAGAGAAGAAGTGGTTTCTCTGCTTTTTGTTGTTTGGGGTTTATTTTAACCTCACAAAAAGGTGGCCTGGGATGTTAGCTTTGGGGTGGCAGTGTTGGCCAGCTTTAAGTCTCAGCAGTTGCCTCCCTTGTCCCTGGCTGCCGCGTCGCCCTGCACAACATCAGAGAGCAGCAGGGACCTGTGTTGTTTTAATCTCAGACTAAACGGTGCTTTTGTTTTGTTTTAAAAATGAGCCCTTAACTTCTGTAAGCTCCATTCTTCTCCAGAGCTTCGCAGGCATAAAATACATCAGGAAGGAGGGAGGAATAATATGACGAAAGTAGTGGTTTTATTGAAAGAGAGCTTTGTGGTGTTTTGCTTTTGAAATGTGTTTAACGCAGAGTTTAAGGATTGGCAATTTGTTTAAAGAAATGGGTAAAATATTTAAAACCGCCACTTTATTTAAACTATTGTGCCTCCTTCAGTAAACATTCAGTACATGACTGAACCCTGTATGAACTTGTGCTTGTTGCTGGTTAAAGAGATTCAGAGCTGAAATGAAAAGGGGCTGCTATTGAGAACAGGACAAAAAAGTTGCATGTGCATTTTTTTTTTTTATTTGCCCACACACAAGCTCTTACCCCCCAAAACACGGCGTTCACAGGATCTTTTATTAAAACACCGGGGTGTTTTTTTTTTCCTAGGCCTCAAAGTACTAAACTGAAAGCAAGCTGTTAACAGAAATGAGTAATTATTGAAGCTCTAACAGGCAGCTTTCATTGAAGTTGATTACAGCAGCCATATAATCACTTTTACGGATGCTGTAATCACAGTAGCAGGGAATGCTTGACTTGGTTCTTATTGTTTTCACTCAGGGTGGAGGCAGGGGGCCTGCAAGAAACCCGTTTTACCACCTCGGTCCAATTTCTGCTGTAAAGGAAATCTACACAGCACTGAATGAAGCAGAGAATCATTTATTCTTTCTTTATTAGCATTTTCTCCTCCCTCACATGAGAGCCTGTTGGAGTCAGGAAATTGCTGTTATTCAATATGCAAGCCAGAGGTTGTAATGACCATTTGGGAGGGTATGACCAACAATTACGGCCCTTAATGAATAGGGGTAATCTGGTTGAGACTAAACACTAGTAGCAACTCTGGTGCTGTCTCTGGTTAAATTAAAAGAACAGCAATGCAAAGGAAGTTAACAAGAATTAATTAGTTAGATCGAACTGAAAACCTACTCATTAGTGATGTTATAGGCAAAGTAAAAGCCTATCTTCAGTGCAATTAGGTAGACAAATGAATTGTACAACTGACTGATTCACACCTGCTAACAGCTAAGGGCTAGAGCCGACGTGGATGGGATCCACTTTTTACAGTTCATGCATACTTGCATAGTTTAATGGCTCTCGCATTCCCGAATTAGCCTTCATTCCTTCACATTGCGTTCGTGTATTTTGTCCAAACATTAAAACGTTGCTTATAGATTGTGACGCGATGCGGCCGTCTGCAAAACAGCTTTTAGAAAGGTCTCTAGGATTGTAACGGCTGCTTCAGCTGCCCTGCCCTAAATGAGGGCCCTGGGTTTGCAAGTCTGGCTTGGTCATTTATTTTGTTTAAGGATTCCTGTGCTTGATGAGCTCTCGCTTGTGCTGGAAGTGGACAGCTCTGCCGAGAAAGATCGTGCCATCGGTTAGAAAAATAATCCCAGGAGTTTGACACTGAGGTGAAAGAAAGAATTGGGAAGGAAAGGAAAAAGGCAAAATCCTCAGAGTGTGGAGTAGCCATTAGACACCTGCAGGTCTCCCTGGATGCAGAGGAGGCTGCATTTGCCGAGCAGTCTGGGGGATTCTGGAAATACAACCCCGATCACAGTGATCAGAAAAGCACGAGGAGCTATTTTTCCTCTCCTCACCCTGCATTTCCTTGTCCTGGGCTCAGGCAGTGCCAAGGTGGGAAGTGGGGAGCAGAACCAGACTGCAGTATCCTCATCCCCTGTCCTGCTCCACTGTTGCGTGTGTTGGGATTCAGAGGGACACGGTGGTTAATTTGTACGCTGCGTCTTTCAGGGGGCAAACGGAGAAACCACGCGGCGTGCTCTGATCCCTCTTTCTGCTGGTATAGTCTTCATTCCAGGGTCTTATCTTGAAATTTTCTGCTTTGTTAATATTTCAAGAGTACCTGCAGGTCTCTAAAGCTCTGAGGCCACCGCGATTTCCAGTCCCACTCTCCGTTAGGCAGAAACTCATTTACTTCATTGCAGGACGGTCGGGTTGTGCGCTTAACTCTTTTGGCCCTGTTTTGACACAGAGTTTTGTTCTGAAGTGCTTTTATTTTTGAGCAAGATTGCTCAAAAGCAGAGCAGATGTGGGTGGAAGTGCATCTGAACCTCAGCTTTTTTGAACAGAGCCTCTTCGTTTTGATACGTCATAGTTTATTTCATTTTATTTATTTTCTTTTTAACTATCTGTCTTAAAGAGAAAATTCCCATAAAGTGAGAGAGTTTGCACTGTAGAATAAATAGCCGCTCTGGCTTGGCCAGTTTCAGACTCTTGTTTTCATTTTAAAGGGGGAGGTTTGAATATAAAGTACTTGATTTAAAGATTTTTTTTTTATTAGATCTTAACAAATGACATCTCTTATTTACACACAAGAGACTGACTCCCTAAAAAGCTGCCTGGATATGTAAATCTACCAGTCAGATATACACATAAAATGGATTTTTTGGACTGAAACCCCAAGTAAATGTACCTATTACAACAGAAAGACCCCTTGGAGTCCTTTAAAAGCTTTTTTGGTGTATGGCTTCAGTGTATGTTTATGGGTTTTTTTAAACAAATAGAGCCAAATCCAGGTTTAGGAGAATTCTTTAGATGTATATATATTTGTAACCCTAGCTTTCACCCAGAATTAGGGATAGATGCACTACCTAACGGGAGCTATATTGATAGAGGTCACTGCTGCTTTCCTGCTTTCCCATAGCTGTTTCCACAGCAGGAGCAAAGGTCACCTCCAGTAGAAGGAGGCATCTGAAGATGCCTGAGATGAAGTGAAACATCTCCCTTGTCTTTTGACTCCAGCTCGTTGGGGGCCAAGACTTGATGTAGGGCTGGAAGACTGGGAAAATCTCACCTTGCAGTAGCCACTCCAGGCTCCAGCCTAGAAGAGCCCAGGGCATTGAAGTCATGAGGAGCTGGAGGAAGCCAGAGGCTTCCTTTGGTGTCTTCTCTTCTTGAGTCTTGTGGGTACAGCCAAGCCAAGCGAGGGGGTTGAGCAAAGCCAAATCATAGGATCACAGAATGCCAGGTTGGAAGGAACCTCAGGGTTCATCTGGTCCAATCTTTTAGGTGATCGATAGTTTAAATGAGACGGCCCAGCACCCTGTCAACCCGAGCCTTAAAAGTGTCCAGTGTAGAGGAACTGTTCCACACTTGCATGAGAGCATTTGAACCCAGTGTGTTTCTTACGTTGGGACAAGTCATTTAAAGTGGCCAAATGGATTTTTTTTTTATCCAGGTTTGTTTTTAATAAAGTCATTTCCTTGCTGACAGCCAGGTTTTAACCTTCTGGAAAGAGGGGTTTGTAATAGAAATGTTGACACAACCTCCCTCTAGGGGTGCAGTTGCATTGCTGCAATAATAGTGTGTGGGCAATACAGTAATAGGGCACTGACCCATAACTGACAAGAAGCAAGGCTCCAACTGCATTAGAAAGGTCATTCTCTTATTTGTGAAAATGAAGTGTATTTTTTTTTTGCTCTACTCCCAGAGTTTTCTGTTTTCTCCTCCCTCTCCCATTCCCACCCCGAATCCAAACACTTTATATTTTTAATTCACTGAAGCCCAGGGATTAACCCTGGCTCTTACACCAGCTACGCTGTGCTCAGCACAGGACACACAGAAACCCAAGAAGGAAAGCCATTTTTGCAGTTCCTAGGCAGCCGCCAGCGTTAGCAAGGGAAGTCTCAAGGCTGCTCTAAACGCGAAGAGAAACTGGCTCTGAGTCCTTCTGCATCCACCCCACTCTGTTGCTTTCACCAGCACAGGGCAGGCCTGAAGCTGTGGAGGCCGTGAGCAGAGGAACTCAGACCCATTTGAACTCTGCCTGCGCAGCCTCTCCCAAGAAGAGTGGCCTTCAGTGCTCCTCTTGCCTCATAACCTTTTGCTTTTAAACGTTTAGGAAGGAGCAGCGCAGGCAGCAGTGCGGGAACGAAGGGGCCTTGTGCCGCCACCGGCCTGCGCGGCGCCGCCGAGGTGAGGTGCCTTCTGGTATCCGAGAACAGGAACCACAATAGCCGACGTCATGAGACCGATTAAAACGAACTGCCCTGCCTGTGAGGTAGAACATTAATTGAAAATGTGCAATTTGTACAATAGGCAGTAGTTAATTATCTGCTTCTTTGAACTGCTTGGTGTTTGGGATGGCTCTGCCTGTGGGGACCACAGACTCGAAACAGAGACGCAGGCAGTTTGAAGGGGTAGTTGATACCATTTAAAAGAGCGGTAGCTGGTTTTTAAAAAAAAAGGGGGGGACTGTTCAATTCTGAATGTACTTTTAGACCTAGTTTCCCGTGATACGAGTTGAGGTGCAGTTGTGTATGGGGTGGCTGTCACTCGGTTACACAAGATGGCCACCTTGGTTTGTGCAAAGCATCGGTACTAAAACCTGTTACTTGCTCTCTAAACAAATTCTTATCAAGTGAGCTAAGGAAAAATCGGTTTTACTTAGTCGCGGTATAGGCATTTAGAGTCAAAGATAAGCATTTCTGAGTTAACCCAGTAGAGAGCAGTGGTGTGTATACGCGCCAGACACCTTAGGATAACATTCAGTTGATACCTAGAGCCTTGGCTACCTCATTTGGGAGCTTGAGGTTTTCTGTCCTCGCCTCGAGTACCGTTTGTAGATTGCAGGCACAAATGCATGCACACCAATGCATACAAATTTAGCAAAATGCTTTATTTATTGGAATTCATAGCCCGATTCTTCTCTATTTTCATCTCGCAATGATAACCACACGATTGCTGCCAAGTAAAATGTAAAATACCCGATAAACTTTGTCATCATTAGATTCCAAGGATAAAAGCACAAATATTTGACTTAAACATTTATTTACTTCCTAATTCTGTGGTAATTTTTTATGTAGATCTCTCTAACCGTATCTGCCTACACAATGAGTAAAGTGTTCATCCATTGTTATCGTTGTTAAGATCAGCACACAGTTAATCAATCACAGAAAACTGGTTTATATCATATGCAAAAGATTATTAATGCCTTATTGTGTAAAAGCTTACCTAAGCTGATGTTCTCAAAAATGAAGCATTTAATCACATTTGTCATATTTTGGGTTTTTTTGCTGAACATACAAGACTGCGTAACACTAATTAAAACAGTGTGCAACAAAGGGCACGCTGGGAATACACTGATGAAGAAGACAGATGCACAGAGAGTGACTTCAGTGGAAATGAGCTAAACAGTGATTTTTTGGTAAGGCAAGAAAGATCAGTCCAAAGCAGAACCTGTATCTAAGATCCTCGAAATGCCTTAGTGGCCTGAAGCCTGTGTTGGACCCAAAACTGAACAGGAACTACTAATATTCATCCAAAATCCCCTGAGATTTTTGGCCCATGGCAACGGGTTTCTGATGAAACAGCTGGTCTAGGTGCTCAAATACCACAGTGATGAGTCATGTGTGAGCATGTGGGAAACTCAATGAGTCTCATGGAATTTCTATTATAAAGGAAATCTTGAAATGGCGACCTATGAGCGCTGTTAAATCTACCACTGAGCTCTACTCTGCCCACCCTCAGCCCCAGCCTCAGGAGCCGGCTCTGCTCTGTCAGCCCTGTTGCTCAGCCTCAGAATGAAATGGCCTGAAGTTGTGCCAGGGGAGCTTTAGATTGGCTGTGAGGGAACATGTCTTTGCTGAAAGAGTGGTGAAGCCCTGGCAGAGGCTGCCCAGGGCAGTGGGGTAGCCTCCATCCCTGGAGGGGTTCACAAGGTGTGTGGATGTGGCACTCCAGGACACGGTTTAGCAGGCACGGTGGGGTTGGGCCGATGGTGGAACTGGATGATCTTTGAGGTCTTTTCCAACCTTAATGATTGTGCGATTCTATGGGTTTGTGCACTTGGAAGCTAATGAGCTGGCTAAGGCTCTCGGGCAGAAGAAAGTGAATCATTGACTTTTGATTTCCACAACTGTTTGAGGCCATTCAGGCAGTTCTCATTCCTAGCTTTGCTCTCTGCTCCACTGCCAGTACGGGCGTTGGTGCGCTGGGCAGGGCAACGCTGCCACCTAAAACTCTCCCAGGAAGAGACAGTGCTTATTTTTCATGTAGAGTCATGGCTGCACAGAGAATGGTGGAGGAATGAGGATCAGCAGCCAGCAGGCGAGCGGTGGATGGAGAGATCATGGAGCAGTGGCACTGGTAGCCTACTCTGTTCAAGTATCTTGTGCTATAAGGGCACAAATGCCAAGTTACCTCGGAATGGGTAATGCCCTCTGTGTGTATGGAAGGGAAATGGTGCTCACGAAAACTGAGGCACTGATTCTGACCTCCAGGTGTCCAAAGAGGCTACTTATTGTGTTATTGTTATTAGTTATTGTATCCTTATTGTATAAACCTGGGAGCAGGCAGCAGTACAAGGGAGATTTCCCCTCTGTGCGCATTATTACCAGCTGGGAATCTGTGTGTAGTTTTGGGGTTCCTATTTCAATAAGGAGGATGGGTGCAAAAATAACCCTACAGGTTCATTGAGAACTGGACAGAATGTTTTACAGTGAGTGGGTCAGTATATCAGAAAGATGACGGGGAAATAAGTGTCTGTATGTTCCAGGAGAAACCATTTACAGATATTGCGCTGTGGAGGGGGGCGTGAGAGGGGCCAGTGGTTCCCAGACAAAGCAAGGCAGTCTAATTACCAGTGAGAGCCGTGCTTTCAGCAGTGAAAGCAATTAACCACTGGGAGTGGCTACAGCAGAAAGGATTAGACTCTAGCCCTCGATTTCTTTTGCAGAGAACATCCAGCCCCTGGCAAGTAGAGCCGTTCTGATGCAGTTAGCATTCCCCCATGCCCACCTCGCTCCGAGGGGCTGACGTCTGCCTCTCTTCTCTACCTGCACAGTTTCCTAAGCTGCTGATGGGAGGCAGTAGGATGTGGTGGAAGAGCACTGAAATGCATTACTAAAAGTTCTTGTACTCCATGCGATTCCGGCAGGGAACAGCTCTGAAGGGCTAAAAGGTTGGTTGCCTGCAAGGTTTCTGGTTAAAGGAACTGTAATTTCCACAATGACATTTTGTTTCTTTGCAACCGGGACTTGCAATTTGATCCACATGGAAACAGGAAAATCTTAGAGATGTTATGGGTAGTTGTGTGTGGAAACAAACCCTGCTGTGGAGTTACCACCCTGCAAGAGGGAGTTTCTGTTCTTCCTTTTATCAGTAGTCAATGCGATTATTAAACTGCTACGGCCAAACTCGAATAAACACTGCCTGGGAAAAGTCACGTAACTGCGGTGTGAAAGTGTTCCTCTTTTGGGTTGTGTTATGAGCATTTGACTTTGCAAATAACTGCCTAATATTTTTTACCCCTCGGAACTGGCTGTGGGAGGTTCAGTTTGTTTCTTTTTCTCCGCTCCTCTGTTCCAAGTTGATATTTTTGCAACTCGACTCTGGCGCGGTGCATGAGCTCCGCTTTTCACTGCTCCCATATATTTTGCTTGGGATAAGACATGCATATTTAATAACTAGGAGAAGGATTCTTTCTAGATGCCATGGAATTGGATTATCATCCCATTAGGCACGAGACCTCATGTAACCAGGGACACTTAACTTTTGACCTTTGTGAGAAAGATCATTTAATTTAACCGCTCTTTGTATACAGCTGAACCAGGTGAATCTGGGAAACTCTCAACTGAGTTTCATGTTAGTTTAACAAATCAGGAAGGGCTTTTAGCTGGAACAGCTGTGATTTTCATCTCTTTTGATACTATCCTAATACATCCTCAAATCCCTGCCTAAGATTTATGTCCCGTATATGGGAAGAATCGCGAGGAGATAGACAGATAGATTAAGATTAGACTCAACTCTATGATCTGCCTAGATGTTTATCAGAGCTCGGTAATGGCCATATAAACCTAGATGATAACACCGATTTGGCTGTGGCTCAAGCCTGAAATTTAAAATGAAAATGTCATTTGAAACCCGAATGAAAGAACACATTTAGCTACACTTTAACAGAGCACAGCAGGTTTGGGGCGTACGTGGGTGGTATGTGAGAGTTTCAGACCTCTCTGTCTGTACGGTGAGCACACAGCGGGCAGTCCCAGCCCGCTCAGCCTGCGTAAGGACGAGCAGCATGGACAGATCGCTCATCCCGGCGTGTGAACGCCCTTTGTGCTGCCTGAAATACGACAGTGAGTGCCCAGTAAAGCCTGCGGGTTAGCTGACAAATTGCAAAGTTTTGTTAACCACGGTGATTTAAATCATTACTCAAAAGCAGCTAAGGACGAGGCGAGGCTCATTTGCAAGATCTAGATTTCCTTTGGGGAAGAAAAGGGAAGAGACAAAGCGACAAGCAAATGCATTTCTACCATCTTGTAGGGTTTTTTGCACATTAGCTGGAAGTGCAAAGAGTTGTCTCAATGGTTTCTCAATATCTTTGTCTTTGATGAACAAATTATCCCATTGCGGACAGCAGTGTGGTCCTAAATCCCACATATTAATACAAAAATCTGTGTAGGTCTTTGCGGAAGCGGATACATTTCTTTGGAGTTCCCTTCAACTACTTAAAATGCATTCAATGCATCATGTATCTCCATGGAAAACATCACGTCCCTGAATTATTTACATCTATTTCCTAATGAGGAAATTGGGCTTTCTTTTCTGACTACCGGCAGTAGCTCGCTGGTAGCCTGCTGTTTCCTCCAGCAATGTGTCTAGGAACATTTTCTTGGGGATGCCTGGTGTAGTTCATAGCTTCACTTTTACGCTCGTATCTGAACATTAGTAAATGACAAATGCAATGTATATGGTCTATTAAATTCTTTTTGCTCTTATGAAATGAGCAGGAGCCAGATAATTATTTGTGTATTCTGCTTCCATCTTAGAAACTGCTAAAAATATCCTGCAAGGTTTTCCTAGGAAGAGCTTCCTTACTTACGGATATGCTTTTCTTCAATGTTGAACTTCCTTGTGAAGTCCAGATACTGATACCTTGAAGTGCTTGTATTCAAATCTGGATCAAGCAGCACAAGGCAGTTTATAACTGGCTAAAAAAGGAAGTCTATCCATCTTTTTAAAGTGCCTTTAGAAAACATTTACTTACCATATTTCAAATTTTTTCTATGTGAATAATCACAATGTGAATTATTTTATCCCTATTCATCTCCATAGATGCTTCGCTTCATGGTTACTTCCATTGTTACACATTTTCATTCTGGCCTTTGAAAACCCAGCGATAAATGGGTAAAGATTTTACCATTCATCCAGCCTCTGGCCTCCAGTCCAAGGCATTATTAAATGTTGTGCAGATGTTTTCAGGTGTAGTGAATTCATCTGAAATTAATCCCTAGAGAATAATTCATCTAATGGACTAAAAGCTAGTGGCAAAGCATTATTTTGTTTCTCTGATATGTGAATTTTGTTTGATTGATTTCCTAAATATTGAAAACTCAAATCCAAAGATTTTGGAAATCATTTGACTTATTCTTAATAAATGAAACTGACTTTCAGTCTTCTAACACAAACTGAACTTTCTGGCCTTGATGCTACGTTGATCTAAGTTTTGAGTAATGTATGTCTTTGCAGGATTGTAGCGTGTGATGGTAGAGAAATACAAATCCGGCTTACAAGGAATGTGTGGTGGTTGCATGTGAACACACTGGACGCAGCACTCCAGGTGTGCTCTCATGAGACTCCACCTGGAGTGCTGCGTCCAGTTCTGGAATCCCCAACATGAGAAGGGTATGGGAGATGTTGGAACGGGTCCAGAGGAGGCCACAGAGATGGTCTGAGGGCTGGAGCACCTCTGCTGTGAGGACAGGCTGAGAGTTGAGGTTTTTCAGCCTGGAGAAGTGAAGGCTCTAGGGAGACCTTAGAGCAGCTCCCAGTGCTGAAAGGGGCTCCAGGAAAGCTGGGGAGGGACTTTTTACAAGGGCCTGTGGTGATAGCTTGGGGGGGAATGGCTTTAAACTGGCCTGGTTGGATGGGGCTTGGAGCCCCCTGATTCAGTGGGAGATGTCCCTGCCCATGGCGGGGGATTGAAACTGGATGAGCTTTGAGGTCCCTTCCGACCCAACCCATTCTAGGATACTACAATTCTGCATCGTCTTTCTTCTGTTCCCACCTGGACCACCACAGCCGTAACCAAAAAGAAGCCTGCTACCAAGACATCTGCCCATCTCTTTTAGCAGCAGGTGCAAGAAAAAATGTAGCTGTCGTTGTTGTGTCCGATCTCGCTCGCTCTCAGTTAGCACATACTCTTGTCTCTGTTCAAGAAAGTCAAATGCAGCGTAGACAGGAGCTCGCAGCGTTATATGTTCAGCACTTCTGGCCTCGGATCACCCAGCATTATCCCACTCAGAAATTAGGAGCGCTGGGTTTGTACTTTGCCTGTGCTGGATCTGAGTTTTCACAACATGTAGTTTACACAATAACAGTACTTAGAGATCTTTCATTTTTCTACAGAAATTAATTGCCTGTACCACAATGATTTATAGTCGGACCGAACATGATTATTAATTTTCCTGATGATTGTACCAGTGGGCGGCAACAAATCTACTCCTGATAGGACCAGCTTTGAAATGCTGTGAAAACTAAAATGTCCATAAGGTAATAACAACTAATTTTTACCTTAATCAACTTATACTTTAAAAGAATTTAATGTAGGGCACTTGTGCCTTGTGGTGAAACTTGTTTGAAACCTACTGTAAGGTGCTGAGTTATTGATGAGAGTAATTATACATTTGTACTGGGAAATCAGGCTCTGAAATGAAACCAAAATACTGTTAAAAATGAAGTAGGTGTTGCGTGTGTTAGAAACTCCAGCTCTGAGGTAAACAGTGTTTAACAGAGAAAAGAACAGCAGTTATCAGGAACTCTTCAAAAGAGGAAAGAACGGTGATTATTAAGGAATATTAAAGCTTGACAAACTCAGCTTATGCTTTCGGGCTTGTTTCTGCTTGTTTTCCTTTGAGCTGGAGTAGGTTCAGCCCAGTGTTTCCCTGAGCTCCCTGATGGTGGGGAAAAAAGAGAGTGCACACGGGCTGACCTCTGGGCTGACCCCTTTCTGCGTGGCGTGAGCTGCCTTCCCTCTCCAGGCTGGTTCTTAGCTTTGTGCCGTAGCCTTGGACTGACCTTGAGCCTATCCTCCTGACCCGCCACCCCACCTGCAGGTGCAGTGTTCCTGCCTCCCCTGGGCGGGAGAGGTGGAACCAGTCTCGCCCCCTCCAAAGAAAGGTGCTGGACGGTGGGAAAGGATCCAGCTGAGTGGAAAAGGGAAGGTGGGCAGCTCTGCGCGGAGCAGTCATGCACCAAGCACAGATTGTAATTATCAGGTGTAATTACTCACTGCGTGGTGAGATGCAACCTGGTGCGGAGGCCAGCAGGTGAGCCAGGCGATGCCCCTTCTGACCCAGCTTCTCTCTCTGACTTTGGGAGAGTCACTACGTGTTTCTGAGATGGAGTGTTCTCATCTGCAGAGTGGTGGTACTTCCCTTTGTAAAGCCCTTTGTAAGGATGAAAACTGTGGTGACCCAAGGGAAGGGCAGGAAGATGCCAGGGTTAGGCTGGACATCAGGAGAAGGTTCTTCCCCCAGAGGGTGTTGGAGCACTGGAACAGCTCCCCAGGGAAGCAGTCACAGCCTGACAATATTCCAGCAGCGTTTGGCCAACAACCTCAGACACGCGGTGTGAATGTTGGGGTGTCCTGTGCAGGGACAGGAGCTGGACTTGATGGTCCTTGTGGGTCCCTTCCAACTCAGGACATTCTGTGGTTGTGTGACAGTGTTACTCAGGATGGGTGACAGAGGTGTGACTTTTGGTTGTAGAAACTTACGCACGTGGTGCACGTGGTCTGTTTTTCTCTTCCAATTTTGGGCAAATAATCTGTGCCAGCACCACCCAGCCTGTAAGGGCTGGAAAGGCTGTCGTTTACAGAGGGTTTGCAAAGTGTTTGACAATGTACCTGTTGTTCCTCTTAGGGAATACAGGAGCGCAGAGCTTAGTTGTGCTTTGGCTTCTCCCTGGGAGAGCTTGAAGAAGAATCCCAGCATATATATGACACGGTGTGATCAAATGCCAGAAATATTTTGTTCTTTTTTCCTTTCCCGTGATTAGCAGCATTATGCAGTTATGCAAATAATCTGTTATTTATATCTAGACACATTATGCAGTTATGCAAATATTCCATAAATAATTAATATTTCCCACAGTTATTTGGGGGGAAATATTCCCCCAAAGCATGTAACATCAGCTGTTTAATATGCCGGGTGTATTGTACACACTTCTGGTTGTGCTGTACCTCAGGTACCTGGCTCGGTGAGGCTCCCAAACTCCAGTGCATGGGCCAGGAGCAGCCTTCAGATTCCAGCAGAGCTGTGGCTGATCGTAGAGTAGGCTGTTGTCATGTGTGAGTTTAGCTCCTCTTCTGCCTTCTTTCCATCTGCTTTGCTTTGATGTAAGCTGTGGCAGAAGGCCCCGCAATCCTGGTGTTTGCTGCAGAGCACCAGGTAGGTGGTGAGCTCACAGAGAATTATTCACACTACCTACTTTTAAACATCTCGCTGAACTGTAGTTCAGAGAGCAGCGCGGGAATTTAGGAGCTAAACTGCCCACAAAGAGGAGAGACCTGTGTATTTCAGAGCACCCAGGTTACAAGCCTAGACCTTAGGGAAGCATCCAGTACCTTTTTCTCCTGGACTGGGCTATAGGGGATGCCACGCTGGAGTGGGTGGCAGGAGGCTACGGAATCATCTTTAGTCACGAAGTGATGTTATGGGGAATTACAGAGAAGGTTTTCAGGGATGTAGTAGTGGGAAAATGGTTGGAAGCAGAAAAGGATATGAACCAAGTGAGGAGTTGACTGTGTTCTGCCTGATCAGCTTTTGGTATGGACTGTTCAGATGATGCAGTATTGATTTTAATCAAACTGGAACGTTGAAAGAGAAGAGGAGAGAGGAGTCCTTGCTGATAATTTTGTTTGCTTTTATACTTTTAAAACCATTTTGTAAATGGTTACTCAATGACAGAATCTCGAACCGTTTCTTCCAAATCCGATTCTTCCCTGTAGGAACTGGAGCAGAGAAGGAAATTACTGTGAGAAAGCAAGTACAGATGTGTAAAAAAGGAAATAGCAATGAGATAAATAAAGAGAATACCACACAAAGGAAAAGAAATGACAGATAGAAAGGAGTCTGTGTGAAAAAACGGAAGGGAAAGAAAACAAATAAGAGAAGCAAAACAAAAAAAGAACCCAGAAGAAAACCAGAGGTCATAACTAGTTGAGGAGGAGACTGCAGCAAAGGATGGAAAAGGCATGGCTGGAGGAAAAAATGAACAGGAACCAGTGTTTAGAAACAAGGGAGTAATTGTGACTGGAAAGCAATGCTAGAATAGCTGGGGAGAAAGAAGCTGAACAAAAAAGAGAGTAGAAAAGCAATAGAATGTACATTTCATAACATATGAGACTGTGATAAGATGTAGCGTGGTTTGGAGTGTTCATAAATGTGCCGTTTGTTCATGTAGATTAGTATAGTCCAGTGTTGCCCATATCAATCTTTGACTGCATTGCTTTAAAAACCAGGACTGATTTCTTGACTTAGTTCCAATTAAAGTTTTACCATTTATGGCAAATTTATGCATCTCTCCATCAGCCTCTTGTCCCTCCTCCTTCGTCCACTCCTTCATACTTGAGTACTGGATGAATAGGCACCATAAAGAGTGGGATTCATGCAGCTCTCACATAAAACCCAGCTTCCCAGTGCTCTCAAAAGGTTATCTATCCCGGCTCTGCCTATCTCCCGCTATCTAATGCAGAACGAACACTCTGTTTACATTTCTCATATATTTTCCAATCTGCATAAGTCACAGTACAGATTAATAGCCCTACAAAAGTTTGACCTTCCATTCATTTTGCGTTAAAGCCTTCTGTCTGAGGATGCTTTGTATTTAACGGAGCCAACATTCTTTTCTCATAATTTCCCAGTGAGAGCAGTGTAATCTCTGCATGCAACCCACTTTGGCAGCTGGCTGCCTCTATCTCGGATATGGAATTAAGAGCAAAGAAGGCATGAACCACTGAGCTTGGCCCAGACCCCTCCTAAAGTTCATTGGAATGCACACATTTGAGCAAATCTTGCCTGATTTATGTTTCTCAGATAAATCACAGAATTTTTCAATTGGAAAAGACCTTTAAGATCATTGAGTCCAACCATTGATCCAGCCCTGCAAAGTTCGCCACCAGACCGTGTCCCCAAGTACGACATCTACTTGTCTTTTAAACTCCTCCAGGGATGGTGACTCAACCACCTCCTTGAGCAGTCTCTTCCAGTGCTTGACAACCCTTTGAGTAAAGACATTTCTCTCAATATCTAGCCTAAACCTCCCCTGGTGCATCTTGAGGCCGTTTCCCTTTGTCCTGTCACTGGCTACCAGGGAGAAGAGACCAACCCCCATCTCACTACAGCCTCCTTTTAGATCATCCAGATGAAATTCACTGGTTATGATAAATACGAATTAAAAAAGACAAATTGCCTGGCTGAGCTTTGAATGTTGGGCTTGATTCAAAAACCAAAGTAATGCCACAAACATATGAAGGGGAATGAAGTTGTGAGAACAATAGAAGACAGTATTTATTGTATTTGAATTGTACCCCATCCAAACCACAGCTCTGTCACCAGCTGTGAAGGAGGAGAAGGTAGAGTGCAGGCTTCATGCTCTGCTCCGATTCGCACTTTCGAGCCAGTGTTGTGTAGGCAGGGCAGTTGTGGCTTCAAGTCCTTTAGCGACCTGAAGATGCCCTCAGAAGGTGTGCCTGGCTTTACACTCTGCATAAGAGGTGCTTGCGGACAAGCAGTTCGACAGCTTCTACCACCTTGGTGCCAGGACTGCTGCGAGGGGACAGAGGGCACCAGGCGCATCGTTCCTGCAGTATGGGATGTTGACAGCCCAGCCTGAAGGCATCCAGTTGGTTTTTAATTTTAGCTGTAGCATTTCTTGCCATGTAAACAATAGCCAGTGTCTTGAGGAGCAGCGAGTGTGAGAAGCACAAATCATTGTGTGTGGGGGGGTGATGGAAAGTTGGAGAATGTTGAGTTTAGTGAGGACTGCTACACACAGCTGCAGGCACTGAAAACAACATGTTCTCTCCTAGTCAGGCTTGTAAAATAAAAGGGAGTGGTGCATACGCACCACTGTGGCAAAAGTCCTACTTTCTCTGTAGCCAAACATGTCTCAAACGTGCATCAAAGTCCCTGGGGCATCTAAAACAAAATTGTGTCCTTCTCTGAAAAGCGGGGAGGGACAGAAAGACCTTCCAGATGTTCTGGCAAGATGGTGTCTAGCTTTTCCAGGGAATAGGGGAGGAGAACTGAGTCCTCAAGATCCGCCTTTGGCCAAGAAGAAAGGTTTTCCTAATGAGGATGAGCTCTTGGCTGCTGGCTGGGCCAGGGCAGTTGCCATTCTTGGGACTAAACTCATCTGGGCTAAAGTGGGGGGATTTCGCTGAAGCCCATGGAAGCTATGCCCAATCTTCTACCGAGTGAACCAGGGGTTCTGAGCTGTGCTTGTTATTTGTACTCTGCTGTCACTAGGGATTAATTTTTCAACAACTGAAGTTTGTCGGTTTGGTTTTGGTCATTTGTGGTCTGGCTTTTGTTTGGTTTGGCTTTGTGTGCTTTGGTGGGAAGAGTTAACGGTAATGCTGTTGAATTTTATAATTACTTAAAACATAGAGGTCATACAGAATATTTACTGGTTTAGCGTCATAGGAGAAAAAAAAATTGTGCCGGGGACAAAAAGAATTTATCTGGAAGTTCTCTGCTACGTTTGGTGCTCATTTTCTTTTTTCTTGTACTCTTTGAGATGTGATTTCTAGAACAGCAGAGATTTCCTTGAAATGAAAATGTTTAAAGGAATCCACTAACCATTGTCCTTGTTAGTTGGAAATGAATGCTTATTGATCAGAAATATTGATCTAGCACTTTAGATTAAAACAATACTTTCGGTAGCGCAGTCAAAAGAGTTTAAAGACTAAAGTAAAAATGTAACTTCCACTGGCTACCAAGTGATCGATCGTAACTGATACCGCTGCCTTGGAACATAAGTTTACTGTGACATCTCTTATCTGCTCTGAAGAGTTTGCCCTCATTGCTTTGTGCATTATGTATAAATGATTGATGTCAGGTTTAACATTTTTTAGGAACAACTTCCATTGTGTCATGTGCATTTGCAGTGCTGGAAATTACTGATATTAAAGAATTTCTCAGCCAGAATGTAGTAATTAAGAACAGTCTTCAGTAGCTCCAGCCTCCTTCCTTACAGCCGTAAAGCGTAGCCCAGAAATAAAAGCCCACGGTAACCCTTAAGTGGATGCAACAGGCCAGACTTTCTCCTCAGTTCCACCTTTACCACCTCGTTCGCTTCAGCAAAGGTCAGTAGGTGTGACCAGTCACTGAACTTGCCTCATAGCCCTTCTGCCAGTGCCAACACTTGCTAGTGGAAAAAGAGGTTGGAAACATCATAAACAAGCTTTGAAATATGATGAAAGTTGGACGCAGCACTTCTACTATTACTGTTACAGGAAAAGGAGAAAAAAACCATTATCTGCAAAGTGTAAGGAGCTTGGGAGCCTGTTGGCCATCAGAATTTATTGGAGACTTGATGCAAAAGTAGACAAATGAGGTTGTTAAGCGACCCCTTAACTGGAGGCCATAAGAGTTTGTGTAGCCGTGTGTCATGCCTGCCTCTAAAAAGCAATGTGAAAGGCTCCCAACTAAAAAATCCTTGTGCCTGGCTTTCAGAGCGGCAGTCCTGCAGCTGTTAAGAAAAAATATGTGCCTGCTGGGACTGATAATAACTGATCATCATCACCTATCCCATTGCAGTGCTTCTCAGTGCACTTGATTTTTTTTCAGCAGAGAATGTATATTTTGCTTTTGCATGAGGCTGGATTACAAGAAATACTGCGCTTACATAATAGCATAGCAGTTCTTTTACTGCTGGCATCTATGGCTGCTAACGCATGAGCAATGACAAATATCCATATCTCTATACAGAAGAATACAAAAGTTGAATGAATCCATTCACTTGCTTTTCCTTGTAAGCTAAATATGTCCTTCAATACCGGTGCGTCTTGCTGAGACCAGTAGTGGGGACAGGGACGCTCAACGGCTTTCTTTAGACATCAAAGATTAAGAGGGAGGGGAATTCAGCGCATGATGAGAACCTGAATATCTCTGGAGTGACAGTGGGTTTCTATGTCAGCCTTGAAGCCCAGGGCAAAGTTAACTTAAAAATGGAACCTCATGTTCACCTTCAAAGTCATAAACCAAGGTATCCCTTCCCTGCCTCTGCTCCCAAGCAGGAATCGTTCTCATACACTGCTCTTATTCCATGGACTTTGCGGTGGCCAAGAGGAGGCTGCAGAGGGTAGAGAGGCAATTCCTAAACTTCTGTACAAAAGCAGGCTGAACTTGGAGCACTCCCACGTTTCAGGGCAGTGGGAGTGACTCTGGGTTTTCACATTGTAAACAGAAGAAAAATTCAGCCCCCTGGGTCTGATTCTTCACACCAGGCATTTCCCCATGAAGTTGTTTCATCGGAACATCAGTATAAAAGCGCGGAGGAGCAAATTGTCCCTGTTTTGCAGCATTTGCAAAGAAGTCGTGGCTTACCAGTAAATGTCTGTGGCTTTCATTCTTGTTAAGAGTGATCTTTCCAGCTGTTCAGGCAGGACTGATGATTCATGTTTCCCCATGTTTTGATTTTCATTTTAAGCCACTCTTCCAGGCATTAATGTGTTAATCGTCAGGGTTGTATAAATTTTAGTAAAGCCGTATTATTTTTGCATGGCAACTATTAAAAATATTTTTCCTCTTAATTTCACAAGGGATGCTGAGACTTTGAGAGTTTTTCCCTTTTGCAGAAGGGAATAATTTAGATTTTCTTCCATCCCTGTCAGAAGTTGAACAGACGAACAAAACAGATTCTTCAGAGACAATTTTACACAGAGTTACATCCATCCAATTCAATTATAAATTAAATTGACTAACGAACCATAGCTCATTATGGGAATCAATTACTCAGAACTGTCTTTGGACCAAAAATGTGGAAAATAAAAAATAATGGTCATACTTCAATATACCAGATTGTCTGTGTTTGAAAGCTCTGTTTTTCTCTAGCTTGGCATAGACCATTGCCAAAAAGAAATGATAATCATTTGTTTTACTGCTTGTAGAGATGTTCCTGCTTTACGAAGACTGGTTAATTCTTGAGTTTGATCTCTTTGGGACCAGCACCTCAGGCCTTTTTGAGATGACAGGCCAACCCTGGAGTAATGTCATCACATGGGGATCTTTCAGATCAACTTATGCAAATGTGTTATTACAAGAAGCCGCATTTTAGCCTCTGGTGCAACCCAAACAATAGTAGTGGAAAATGCTATGAGGTAACATTGGAGGCATTTTCTTAATGAAATCATTCTTGTGACATAAGTCGTAGCCGGCACTCCCCTCCGCAGTGTTTTTAGTGTGGTAAAACCAAATGTAATAAACACAGAGAAACAGACCCTGTTAGTTGAAGAGTGGTGTGAAATGGTGATGAAGGATTGCTTGAAGCCCTCACTGCAGAGGAGCAGAGGCAAACGGAGGAGCTGTTTAGTACGGCTGGTAGGATTGTTTGGGTAAAATATGTTGGCCTGGGCGGTGTTGAGGGCGGCAGCACGCACAGAAGCGTGTGGTGAGTCGCTACACCAGGACACCTCCAGCCTCCTCCAAAGCATCAGCCTGCTGGGAAGGGAGGAGAGCCTTCACCAGTTCTCCTTCTGCCTTAGCTTCCCATCGGCTGGAACTTGGAGAAAAGCAAGTCAAAGAAAACACTTACTAGAGCTCATGTGCTGGAGTTTCGAACAGCAAAGCGTTGTCCCAGTATAACTGGAGGTGTGTAATTTGCCAGGATTAAAGCAAAGTTTTTCACTGGTGTTCGGCTGTTACAAGTCTTTGCAAATGAGATAGTCCTAATGTGTGTGAAGGACGCTCCGCTCCGCTGCTCGGTTGTTTGAAAAGCATCTCTAACTGGCATTTTGTATGAGGTATTGTTGCATCTTCTCCCTTCCCTTCCTTCCGGCAGGCAGGGCGGGAGGGCTGCCTCTCTCGTTAGGGCTGGCTGTGCTCTTCCAGAATCGGTTTTCATATGTGGGAGCAGGCTGGAAATCAGGCAGCCAGTGTCACCCGGAGTTTGCTTTAGAGCGGACGACTCAAAATGAGCCTTAGCTGGGAAGGCTAATGGTTGGGTTAATGCCCTGTGCCTTCCGCACCACCGTTATTTCTTATAATCAATCACAATTTTAAAGACATATTTCTAAGATGCGTCAAATGTTGAATAGTAATGAGTTGCAGAAATAGTTTGCATTAGGGACGTGCTCAGTAGAATACCAGCGTTATCAGACGGCCAAGCCTTTCCCCCCCGGTAATTCCTTTTCCCCACCGGACTGTTTTCACACTGATCGGCAAAGAGTTTTAGGCTGTGAGTTTGAAATGAGATCGGCTTTGCAGCCCGGCGGGTCTTGGCAAACCCCTCCACCGTTTTAATTTGAACCAATTAGAAGAGCCAGCCTTCCTTAGTTCCGAACTGTATTAGAAGAGATCGCATTCATCGCCATTAATGAGGGGTGCCCGGCGCAGGGGCTGCGGCGTCGCCCCGTCCCACCTGTTGTGGGCAGCGGGGCTCGGCAGTGGCTCCTGTGCGAGGCCTCTTGCCGGCCTGCGGGGAATTTGCACTAATTAGAATTAGTTGTCCCTCCGCAGTCCGGCTCCTGACACAAATTGCATTCTGCAGCTTTTTGTTCCACTTGAGTTCACAGACAAAATAGCCTGTGCCATGTTTGAAATGAAGCAAGGCAATATGAAAGGGGTTTATGTAATTGGTTAATATACCTTAACATTTTAACTAATATCTTTGGTGTTGGTTTCTTGAAAAGAAACGTGTTTGCTTTCTTCTTCTTTTGCTTAATAATTATTTATGATCGCGGTGTGGGTAATTTTCATACAAGCTTGTTCAGGTGTCAGTAAATCATTGTCGGGCTTGACTGCGTGTGTAAGGAAACAAGTGACCTTTAAAGATGATAGTTTGGAGCAGGAGCTGTGGTAATGGGGAGCTGCAGAAGTACACACCGTGGGGGCAAGAAGAAAGAGACCTTTCACACTTATCAAGAGAATAACTTCATTGAATCGTACGACCAATAAAAAGAAATTGTTTTTTAAAAAAGTGGAAAGGCCAAGCGAAGGAGGTAGAGAGAAAGTCTGTGGATGAAAATATGGAGAAAGATAGATCAACAGCCAAACTCAGGAGGTTGCACTCTTAGGTCACTGTTGAGGATGAGGAACCCTGCACAGAGCAGAGGCCAGTGCATTAGACCGGGGGTGTCAAACTCCCATCTCCTGCCGTTCTCCCGCAGCGTAATGCGTGTCACCCATGCTGCACACATGAGCAGCACTGGCAGGAGCACAGGGGCAAGGAGCTCGGAGCTGCCCCTGGCTAGAAACAAGATACTGGGCCAGATAAAACAAGATGGAGGACTGGGTTTGCCCTGCAGGCCAGGAGTTTGAGACCTCTGCATTAGAGCAACTCAGCTATGTGGTGGCACATCTGCCACTCCAGAGCTGGTGTGACACGGTGAGGACCTGCCTGGGGAAGCAGGGCGATTGGTAGCAAGCCTCTTGCCAAGCACTGGGACTGTCTGAGGCTGCAACTGAGACCAAAATGGAAAGGATGACTGACCATCCTTGAGGGCATTCAAAGAAAGTCACGAGAACTGGCTGTTCTCACGAGAACTGGCCACAAGTTGCACCAGGGGAGGTTTAGACTGGACATCAGGAAGAATTTCTTCACTGAAAGGGTGGTCAGGGATTGGAACGGCTGCCCAGGGAGGGCGTGGAGTCGCCATCCCTGGAGGGGTTTAAAAGACGGGTGGAGGAGTTCCTTAGGGACAGGGTTTAGTGGGGAGACAGGCACGGTTGGACTCTGTGATCTCAGAGGTCTCTTCCAACCTTAGGATTCTATGAACTGCACAGAGAGGCAGTGAGTCCTGAGCAGCCTTAAAACACTCCTGATGTTGGTGGATAATGAATCGGGCATCCAGCATCGCTACCCCTAGGGGTGGCAGAACACGCAGGTCGGGCGGTCAGTGAGCCTTTGCCTTGATATTGGTCATGTTTAGGTTTCAGAAGTGTAATCACGGCCTAAAATATTCTCTTTGTCCAGGGGAGAGCAGAGCAGAAATGCCAGTGAGGTTGCAGAGCTGATAGAATTAGGGTAGGTGAAACCCTGGTCTGCTCCAGGTTGGATTGCGTGTCCCCTGTCTGTACATGGTTATTTTGTGGCTCTTGTGTTGGTAGCAATACAACTTTTGGATAAAATTATAGAAATGCCCAGAAATGCTTTTCAGATGTTGAGGAATTAATGGGCACGAGGATCACTGTCAGCCTGGTGATGTTCCCAGATAGTTTACTTAAGGGATTTTCATCCGTCATACACTTTTCATGTATATTTTCCTTTGCAAAAGAATATCCCAGGCATCAGTGATGGTTTTAACCCAAGTAAATTATCCATAGCAATTATTACGTAAATGCATTAAAGGTATGGGTTTTTTAAATTGACAATTGCTGGCTTGATCCTGATCTAATTAACATCAATGGTGAATTTCTGCTGTGTGCAAAGGAAGTACAGTAACCAACCAATAGGCTCTTCCTTCTGTCCCTGTTCTAAGGTTATGATTTTCTTCAAATGTATTCATTATTTGAATTCCATTTCTGATCTAGTATTTATTGACATTGCGCTCCGCATCCTGTTAATGCATCTCCATTCATTTGTTAAGCTGTTGCTTAGTTATGACGATGGTGTTTTGCCAAACCCAGGCATTCAAATACCGTGATTCAGAAACCCTAAAATTCTGAAGGTGTAAGGTTTGCAGTAAGTGCATTTGGGGATTTTCCTCTCTTCAGTGTTTGTGTACAGTGTGCATACGCACAGAATACACCGCGTATCTGTGTATTCGGTCATTTTTTCCAAACTTTTCTATGTAGCAAGGGCTAGAGATATCTTTTTTTCTTAATGGCAGCTGAACTTGTTATCTTGCCACGTGACTGCAGAAGCTCACCAAGTATCGAAAGCCACATCAGTAAAATCAAGCTCCCTGGTCCCTTTGTGGTTAGTCGAATGTCTCACACTTTGGTCTTTCCGTTTCTTGTTCTCAAATCAAACAAGTACAGAATCATCAAATCAGGGAATGGTTTGGGTCAGAAAGGCCCTCAGAGCCCATCCAGTGCCACCCCCTGCCATGGGCAGGGACACCTCCCACTGGATCAGGGGGCTCCAAGCCCCATCCAACCTGGCCTTCAACACCTCCAGGGATGGGGCAGCCACCGCTGCTCTGGGCACCCTGGACCAGGGCCTCCCCACCCTCACAGCAAAACATTTCTTCCCGAGATCTCATTTCAATCTCCCCTCCTTCAGCTGAAAACTGTTCCCCTCATCCCATCCCTGTGCTCCCTCATCAGGGACTCCTCCACAGTGCTCCTGGAGCCCCTTTCAGCACTGGGAGGCTGCTCTAAGGTCTCCCCACAGCCTTCTCTTCTCCAGGCTGGACAAACCAAGCTCTCTCAGCCTGTTCTCATCCAGGAGGTGGTCCAGCCCTCACATGGTGAAATACACCTGGTGTAAATAGCCCTACATATGAAGACCACCTTCATTTCCAAGTGTCATTTTGCAGTCTGCCTCCTGCAGATCTGAACTGCAGAAATGCATCTCTGGGATCTCAGTGATAAACTTATTTCATTTTTGAAGATCTGTTCCACTGTAATTTTAAACTAGGGAGAAAAGCTGGCTTTTAAGAAAGAATATCTGTCTCTGTTTACTAATCCTTGTCCCACAGATATTACGCTATTGTCAATAAGTAAAAATAGATATGGTATTTGGAATTTTATGCCACTTCAGCCCAGCACCCCTTTGCAATCTCTCATCAAGGAGATTAGACTGGAGTAGATGTCTGTGTACTGAGTAAATGACTTGTGCTACAAGCAAACTAGGAGGTTTACCAAATGCTCAGTGTTGGCACCAACTGCTGACCACGTTAGTCATTGCCACCGAGGAAACACAACTGTGTTGTACTCTCACAGCAGAGGCGCCAGCTCCGTTAACTCCGTCACTGCCGTTCTGCAGAGGGGACGTGTCAGCTGTAACAGTTCCGTGGTACAGTTTTACTCATCTGACATTTCCAAAGAGCCAACAGCAGCCCAGGATCTTATGCACAGACAAGAGACAAAGAATTCTGCTCCAGAGCAATCAGGCTCTGCAAGTACAGATCACACAGGCAGCCCTGGGGTTGCGTGGGGTTTGTCCTCTTTGTTTCCTACTCCCTCCTTTCCTAGCGGGAGATGCAACCCACGGAAAGTACAGACCCATCTTAATGCAGGCCTTGTTTGCTGTTTGATAGACCTTGTCCCAGGCAAAGAACCTCGGGTTTGCTTGGACAATGCCCTGTATTGAAAGCCCTGCCAGTCCTCCCCAGAGGTTGGGCTCTGCTGGGCAGAAAGGAGGAATTGCAGTGTTGAAGCAGCTGGCTCAAACAGTATTTTAGTTAAGAATAGAAGTTGCTAAATGAAGCACAGAGCAGATGGTCTGATTCCAGCTTTAAAAGCATATGAAGAGCTCCCTCTTTAATTCCTGCGTTTTCAAAGGTTTCTGGCCACAGCCCCATCTCATTTTTAAGTCACCTATTTGGGATAAAGGAAAATTAAAAGCAGTACTGAGTCCCAGAGCACCACCCATGTGCCCTCCTGCCTCTGTGCATTCTCCTTCTCCTCAGCACACTGTAGAGAGAAAGGGGATAATTGTCGATGGGCGAAACACATTGTAGGATTTCACGGGTCATGTTTAGCGCATTTGCCCATCATTGGCCACCTATGGTTTTGTGGCTACTGTGAACCATTCTCGTTGTCTCTTTTTTCCTTTCTCCTCCTTCCCTTCTTTTCCTTCCTCTTCTTCCTTCCCCACTTCCCAGCTCATAATGTCATCCAAGTGTCCAAAGAACACAGGAGAGGAAATAGAAAGCGTTTTGTATTTGGTCAGGTGTGATGCTCGTTAGCTCTGGTGGAGCCGATCTTCTGCGTGCCACATTTCTAGTTTGTTTTTAAGTAAATGGCCTTTTTTTTTGTGAAAAGCTGTCTGTTGTGAAACGCTGCTAAAAGGAGACTAAAATCATTTGTCAAAACTGTAAGAATTTGTAATTCATAATAGACAACAGCGATTCAAGGAAATAGGTTTCTGCTACTGACACTGCTGTCAAAATAAATGTGGGGAGTGTAATTATAGTAATTAACAAAACAGTTAATTACACTTTGTCATAAGGTAAGGTTTAATCTGATTTCTGATTAGGAGTAGATCAATACCAAATATTTCGCTGTACCTATCGGATTCTTACTGCAGGTCTAGACCAAAAGTCACGTAGCGGTTTTCCAAATCATGCAAAGCGATAGGAAAATATTGCCTTCCCAGGCAGCTGCTCTGCAGTTCCCATCCGTGAACGTCCACCCTCAGCCACGTAACTCTGACGTCTTACATCGCATTCTGCTCTGCATCTGGGATACTTTTGATCCCTTTGACAAGGGATGCTAAGGAGTGTGAACACTCCCCTGGAAAGTAACGCTCTCAGAGAGGTTGTATGGAAAATTGTAGCGGTCTGGGACGGTTCAAGCCTGTGTAGTATAGGAGAGAAACCTTCCCTGTATGAACGACTGAGTAAAAATGGGGTTCAGATACGTGTGAGGTGAGAGGGTATCAACCACGCTTTTATAAGTCATCATTAGAGTCCACCGTCTCTTGTTGGATACCTATCCCAGAGGAACCTGTATACGTATTTTTCTTCTTGGCCCTCTGCAACCTATACTTAGCCTGAAAGGAAGTTTCCAACACTGGGAAAAAATCCCAGGAAAAATCTGTGTACACAAAGAAATTTCTTTTTCCAATTTCTCTACCGTCACTCAGAAATGCAGCTCTAAAACCAGCAACTGGTCTACTTCCTTATCATTTGCAGGCCACAAAGGCTAAAAGTAAAGATGAAAGGAAAAGGTTGTGATTGTGTTAGGTGACAAGAAGTTGATCTAATCTATCCCTTTGTGAACCACCTCCACCCTCTTCTATCAGCCCGTCCTCTGCATTCCACAGTCCCTGACGAGAAGAGGCAGTTAGTCTTTCTCCTTGATTTTATCAACGATCATAAAGAACAGGACCTAACAAATCATGTAATCTTTTGTATGAGAATCAACTCACATAGCCTAGTAATTCTGTCTGTTCCGTGTCTCCGTAGAAAATAGATTGGGGAAATACAATTTCTCAAGGGCAAAATACAGACTTCTGAAAGCACCTCGGTGCCTCCGGGGTCTGGATTCCATTGAAAACCAAAGATATTTATGCTCCTAATACTCTTACATTTGGAACTTTAAATTTCTAAGTCATGTGAGTGCTTTTGAAATGGACTCTGCCATAAGCCCAGTTCTACTGATGCAACCCATACAGACACTTTACCTGATTAAAAATTGGATCCAGTAAATTGAATTTGAAATGTGTCATTTTTACATTTGCTGACATTCCCGGCCCCCCTGATGGCTGTGTGTCATTGGCATTCCAGGCAGCTGCTAGGGAATAGCCTGGAAATTGCTCTGGACAGCTGGGGAAGAGTGTTGACCCTCACCGTTGCCGTCTCCACCCAACTGAGAGCAGCTGAGGTGCATCTCGCGCAGTGCTGGTTGTGTGAGCATAGTTAGCAGCCGCAGTGTGGCAAGAAGGACCTCAGGAGGGCAAAATGAATGTTCACGTAGTCTGTGCGGAGCACCCAAGCTTGAGTGTGTGATACAGTGCAGTGGGGGATAGGTTCACTGCGCTTTTGATGGAAAAAGAGGCAAGATTTTCCTTTACTTGTTCCTCTTGTCCTCTTTTTAGACCCTCAGTGCATCCTAAATGTGGTCCTATCTGAGGCTTGAATGGGGTCATCACACCAGCAGGGTGTTCACTCCCACCCGCAGCTGCAGGAAACCAACTCAATCCAAAGGAAAGATTTTCCCCCCCCCAGGTCAATTCCCTGATCAGAGCCAAGTGTGGTGCAGCAAGTCCTTGTGCCAGCATCAGCAGGGCAGTCAGCAACCTGGGGGAGGACAGACTGCCACAGCTGACACTGACTGATGGACTCTCCCCAGCCAAGCTGTGTTCTCCCACCTGCGTATTCAAGTTGTGGAATCCCCAACTTAAGGACGTGGATCAGTTGGAGCAGGTTCAGAGGAGGCCAAGGAGATGATCCAAGGGCTGGAGCCACTCTGCTACGAGGCCAGGCTGAGACAGCTGAGGTTGTCCAGCCTGGAGAAGAGAAGGCTCTGGGGAGACCTTAGAGCAGCCTCCCAGCACTGAAAGGGGCTCCAGGAGCACTGTGGAGGGGCTCCTGGTCAGGGAGTGCAGGGATGGGATGAGGGGAACGGTTTGAAGCTGAAAGAGGGGAGATTGAGATGAGATTTTAGGCAGAAATGTTTTGCTGTGAGGGTGGGGAGGCCCTGGCCCAGGTTGCCCAGAGCAGTGGTGGCTGCCCCATCCCTGGAGGGGTTCCAGGCCAGGCTGGATGGGGCTTGGAGCCCCCTGATCCAGTGGGAGGTGTCCCTGCCCATGGCAGGGGGTGGCACTGGATGGGCTTTGAGGGCCCTTCCAACCCAACCCAAACTATGATTCTGTGATTCTTGTTTGGCACCCAAAGGCTGGTAATACAGTTCCATTCTTTCCCAGTCTTGAAAGTTGAACTTTTTGGGTAAACGCACTGTCATTACACCAAAAGTTTCTGCTAGTTTAATGCAGACTGAGCGTACAGGTAAAGCAATGTTATGGCTGGAAATAGTGGGGAGAACAGGAACAAAAATTGTGTTTACATAGGCAAGATATATGTGCCTAGATAGCTCTGAGACAATTAAAATCCTTTCTTTTGAAATCGGTAGCAGGAGCATTGAATTCAGTGTGAGGTTTGACGTTGAGTTCAGTGAGAGATGGATCTAAGCAATTGATCCTGTGGAACAATAGGCAGCAGTTAAAGTTGGGAGGGTTTTAATGCAGTTCTGTGGCCATAGAATTTACCACGTAACCCACCAATTCCTATGAAGTAGCAGGAAAATCAGGCTTTCATTTTCACAAAGTAAAATTTGGGTTGGGATCTGCCTGGTTTTCACAGACAGACTTCCAACCCCAAACCTCATTCTGAATAAGCAAACAATGTGCAAGAACAATGCACCCTTGTGGAGCATTAATCCTGAAGCCTAATAATGGCGATGCCAAGCTGCTCGGTGGGGACTAGAGTGCGTCAACATGCGTAGCCTTCATTATCGGAGACGTCCAGCTGCAGATACCAGGGTGGGGAGCTGAAGGCTGGCAGATGCTTGCTGTCAGAATTTGCTGGTTTGCAGCCCCGCTCCGTTGTTTCTGACATTGGGGAAATGTCGTGTCCATCCTCCGTTCCAAAATTCACAACTGCTCCTTGTGCCAGACTGGGTTGCTAAACTCCCAACGTGTTGCCAGTAAGATCTCCAGGCTCCCTGACTTGTCCAGTGTAGGTGTGATAAAGTAATTAACCAAGTGTGATGAGTTTTTAAGAAGGACTACGATGCTGTCGTCCCGAATCAACGAACCCCACAGAGCCGGAGCTGCTCTGGGATGCTGTTGCAGAAAGCAGCAGGGCTTACGTGGTAAACAGAGAACAGGGAGAACTTCCCTTCCGCTTCTGTCCTCTCCCCAGATGTACGGTGTTAGGTTACTTAATTAATTTTAACAAGGGAATGACATTCCCCTTCCATTTGTGCCTTGTCTTGAAAGGATGCAATGTACAAATATCAGTTTCAGTACGTGATCCCCCGCCAAAAAGAATGCTGGGCCAGATCCTGCCCAAACCAGTAGCAAAATCTCTTCTCAGGAAGAACTGGAGTTGTTCTTTGGGCAGAAACAGCCCAGTTCTGGAGAGATCTAATTAATCTGTGAGGCGCTCAGTGTCTGCAGAGTTGTTCTTAGGAGCTAAGATCTGGGCACCTTTGCTTGGGGGTGCTGTTTATATCTTTGTGTGCCTCTGCGTGCAATAAAAGCCAGCATAAAAACATGTAATTAGAGCAGCTTGTAATTGGAATGGTAGGAACGGGGAGAGGAGGATAACAGGCAAAGTAAAAAACACGTAGGGACAAAAGGAAAGCGCTCGGTAGGGCACCCCGCAAAGGGTGCTCACTGTAAACGCTTACGCTGAAGTGGCTGCTTAAAAGTGATGGCCAAACAAAGGACGGTCGCGGTGGGTAAATGAAAGGAGACCTTGCAAGCGGCAACACACCAAAATAAAAAATCCTTTGCAAACTCTGCTGCCTTTTGGGGAGGGCGAGGGGGGCTGATAAGTTTATTTACACTTTTAAAAAGCGCTGCCAATCCCAATTTATCAGTTACTGTCTTGTGACAATTTATTCATTGTTCGCCGTTAGAAGCCAGAAGTTCCATAGGAAGCATGATTGGTGATAGCTTCTCTATTTCAATATGGTATAATAGAGATAACACAGTGCCCAAAAGCTCTACAGCCGCCTTTTTGTCTGCTTTGTCTCTTTTCATTACTCTATCAGAATCTTCATTTAATATAATCCAAAAAAGCAAGGTAATTGCTTCACTTATCAGTTATCATCGCACTCGCATACTTATCATGTCAAAATTATTTATGTGGATGGCCAGGTTGATCTTGCTGCATTTAGAAGCTTAAAATTTGAATAACTGTTCTGCCAGTTAGGTTATCGAAATTGCAGCATAAGCAATGAGTTTCTTCTTTCCAGATCTTGGAGGGAGAATAGGGAGGATCTCGCTGCAGGACTGGGTTACCCGTGGCTGAGCACCGCTCCAAGGAGACTTGGAGCAATCCTGTAGCTCGGAGTGCTGGGGCCGGGCTTTATTTGCTAGGTGAACAGTAAATAAAAATGGCATGATATAAATAGAGACAATAGAGAGAGACATAAAGGGGCAGCGTCAAGGTTGTCATAGGTCTCAAATTAAAATGATAATTTACAGGCCTGTGCAATTCTTTCTTGGTTTGTCCCTTCCTTTGAAACATGTTCCATAGCTAGTTTTCTATATCATTTTTATTTCTTTATGATTTTGGTAGATGGTAACTCACCTGTTTGGAAACCCCAGAGGCTGAAATAAAACAAAGCATGCAAGTTCAGAAAGTCATTTTAACAGCTTTTTTTTTTTTTAATATAAAAGAAATTTCCTTCAGCCAAGCTCTTGGACACCTTCACAAAGGGTAACAAGGTGTAAAGCCTATCGCAAGCAGATACAAATAATATAAAAAGGAATGTGCAAACATTTCTTCCGAGACAGGTGGTGAGTTCATGGCATTGCTAGCCTTCCGTCGCATTGCTCAGCCAGCCAGGAGCCTCTTCGTGGTAACACCTCACAAGCCCAACACACCCCCCTGGACATTTTGACATGAAAATTCATTACAGGAAGTGGACAATTTGATATTCCTTATTTGTCGATGTGCTAATAATGACACTCCCAGAGGTTTGGGCTTTTCAGTAAGTGAGCAGGATAAATCCCAAGTGACTGAGGAGGCCGATCACCCACCCTGGATAGAATCACAGAGTCCTAAGGTTGGAAGAGACCTCTGAGATCGAGTCCAACCGTGCATGTCTCCCCACTAAACCCTGTCCCTAAGGAACTCATCCACCCGTCTTTTAAACCCCTCCAGGGATGGCGACTCCACCCTCTCCCTGGGCAGCCGTTCCAATCCCTGACCATCCTTTCAGTGAAGAAATTCTTCCTGATGTCCAGGCTAAACCTCCCCTGGCTGAGCCATCACAAAACTGGCCCATCACAAGGCGTTCAGGTGGAAAAGATCCTGAGCGATCCCCACACGCAGAGTAGCATCCGTGTGAAAATTAGTTTGCACCTCTGTGAAGAAGGGAGGGGGGATTTAACATTAAAGTCGCTCTCGGTTTATAAATCCTTTGCATACAGAGAACGTCTGGGTTCGGTGAGGTTTTAATTCTGAGATGGTTTTTAACTTGTGTGTTCCCAGACGGGTTTGCTGCCTTGCTCCTCTCACAGCAGCACTTGGGGCAATGCCCAGCCCTGGCACTGGGAGGAGGAGGAGGGCAAAGAGCTGCGTCAAGCCTTGCGCCACTTTCAACGTTGCCCGTTACCGTTGGGGCATTGATGTTCTAGCCAACCTGCTTGTCGTATTTCTCTGTTTTTAAGAAACTGGTTGGATCTATCGAGACTGTAGGTGTCCCAGCACGCAAACGAGCTCCCAAGTCAGGCAGAAAAGGCAGATACAGCTCTGTGGTGGCTATTGCTGTGATTTTTTTGTCTGGGAATGAAACAACCCTCTATCACAGCTCCTCTGGGCAATAATCACTCCAGCCTCTGAGACTTGGTAAATCTTGGGTAAAAGTCACAGCAGGAGAAAAGGGCAGGGTTTGAAATCCTAGTCGTAATTTCTCAATAGGTTGCAATAGCAAAATTATGTGGGCTAAACAGAACTTCCGTGCCCAGCTCAGCACTCGGGATATGTTTGTGGCTTGCGTTTCAGGGCTTTAGTGATGTTTTGACCCGGTAATTTTGTGGGTTTGGACTTCTGGGTGTTTTATTTACCATACACCTTGTTGGCTTCACGTCCAACACTCATCTCGTGGAACGATTACTCATTCAATTAGCGGCAAACAGCAGAGAGTAATGTTTGTGAGGCTTTTTTTCTAATCTTTGTTCCCTGGGGGTTTCTAAAATCTATTTTATAAGTGTATCCAGGCAGTCATTATCCAGATCGTGTTATGGGTTTTGTAACTTCACAATGTATTTGATTGAAACATCATAACTCTTTCCAGGACAAAGGCTTGGACAGAGAGGTCAGCAGTTGGCAGCTGGTGGTTGGAGACACACAATCACAATATTCCCCACGTTATTGCAAAAATATTTAACTGAACAACGATGGAGGAAAGTAAAAAACCCAGTAAACATTAAAAGTAAACATAATTGTTGCAAATTTAATTAAATTCTCTGCTGTCTTTGATGTGATAGCTGATCTGTAAGTCTTTCAATTTCTTTGCTTTAATATCAGCATTTCTTCAGTCAAAACCTTTTTGAGACAGCGACGTTTTATCTCAATTATTGCTTTTTCTCCATCAGTCTTTAAATATAATCTCATTTGCCTTTATGGATACTGTAACCCTTCTGAACAGCTTTTAACCTTTTTAAAAATCGCCTTGACCTGAGGACGCCCAAAGTTTTTTCTTCTTCATCCTCTGATTTTTTTTAATGCAATAATGAATAATAGAAATTGGACAGATGAGTGATTTCCTACCCAGAGACCTGTATGTATAGCTTAGGATGCTAGAACAGAATTTTTGTTTGAAGGATAATAATACAAAAAAAAAAAATTAAAATACCTCTACCTAGCTTTCTGCTAGCAAAGAACCTTCAGCTTTGACCTCCATTTCAGTGGCAGCGTTGGAGCCTGTGCCACCACAATATTAGCTTTATCTTTTCAAAGGCAAAAAAAAGCTTTCTTTGTACAGTAGCACATTAGCTTCAAAGAGCACTTACCTCAAGAGTCCAGCTCATCCTTCTGGTAAATTTAAGAAATACTCAGCTTAAGATTGTCTGTTTCAATCATGGATAATGTAGATAACTTTGTGTCTGGATGTTACAAAGCAAGCTTTATGTCCGCATTGTCTTTCCTCCCCACCCTTTCAGTTTTCTTTCTCATTAGCGGGCTAATGGAAGAATGATGTGCAAACCCAACAAACCCTCCTGGAATCTGATTGTTAATGGGAAAGTTGCTCTTGCCCACAGTCTGGGGGCCGTGTGTGTCTCAGATGGTGGGGTTGAGGGTGGATATCTTGCCTGTAGGGTCACTGGTCCCCACCACTGCCCGCCCTGTCTCAGCTGGCATTTCCTTGCCTTGTTTATCTGTAAGAAAGGTACATACACTTTGTGTTCCTGCTCGCAACGGGCATGCCAAGCACTTCCACCCTGGAAACCTGTTCCCCGTGAAACCTGTCATCTGCCTTTTACAAGGGCATGGAGTGACAGGATGAGGGCAAATGGCTTTGAATTGAAAGGGGGAAGATTTAGATGAGATCTTAGGGAGAAATGTTTTGCTGTGAGGGTGGGGAGGCCCTGGCCCAGGGTGCCCAGAGCAGTGGTGGCTGCCCCATCCCTGGAGGGGTTCAAGGCCAGGTTGGATGGGGCTTGGAGCCCCCTGATCCAGTGAGAGGTGTCCCTGCCCATGGCAGGGGGTGGCACTGGGTGGGCTTTGAGGGCCTTTCCAACCCGAGCCATGATTCTAAACTCCCAGTCTGGGAGGAACGTGCCAACTCAACAGCATAAGGGTTTCCTGGTACCCTCCCGTGAGCTCTGATTGCAACAAGCATCCTCTGCTCCTCTTCCCTCGCTATATACATGCACAGTTTGAGCATCGACATCCAGAACTTGCTTTCCACTGTGATGACAATTACCTGTCCCAAGCAGCGATGCTTAAAATTGAACTATGGTTCACGAGAGCAAGAGGCTATACCTGCGAGCACCCTAATGCGTTAAACGACCATGCCAGGCAGCGTTACGCGTTTCTAGCAGCAGCTACTTAAAAAGACCATCTGCCAGAAGAGGTTGGTTTCCTATTTTGAGTTCTCATACTTGTAGTTTTAAGGGGAAAACAGTGAGTTTAAGAAGTCGCTGATTAGGTTAAACTACATCTCCCTAGACCCAGGCAGTAGTGTGAGTGCTGAGAACAGAGCATGTTTGATAGAGAGCAGGGAAGGACCGACTGCAGCGCTTGTGCCCGGGATGAACACACACAGACACGTGTGCAGCTGAGGATTTGTGTGGAAATGTCTTTATACTGGTTGTGAATGATTTCACTTGAATTACGATTGCCTTGAATGATATATCTTTTGAGAGTGTAACATTGCAAAAGTAAACTTTAACAAAAGGGATATTTATTCTTCAGATTTAAAATTAATTTCCTGTATTTTTCTGGGGTTTTATCCGATCTAAGCTGTAACCTTATGAGAAGAAAAATGAGAAACTATTTCTTTACACTGAGACTGGTATCAGATGAAATATAAATGTAATGGTTTCTATAAATGTTAACACACTGCAACACTCTACCCCAGAACTGCAGATCTGCAGCCTGTTTTAGGTTAAGTTGCTGCTCCTCTCCATGTTAGGTAATCCGATGTCATTTAAGTAAAATAAATTGGAACTACTCAAGGAATAAAAAGAGGTGAAAGTGCAGAATCTGGTTTGGATAAAAGTTTAATTCTTCGGTTCCAAGTGACACAGCCCTTACAGGAAGCAGAGCAAACTCCGACAAGAGTGGCCAAGTAATGAAGATGGATGCATCTTGTTATCAGCAAGCCATTTACTGGGGCTTGATGTAACCTTAAACATTGCAGATAGCTCAATGGCACTTGCCACTAAGCCTCTAATTAATGAATAGCAGGCCCTAAATTAACAATGTGCATTTACAGATGAATTCTGGGCACTCGTTAAACGATGTTCAAATATCAAGCAGTAACTGTTAGGTTTATTCCTCCTGGATTCCTGTACACAGGGTTTGTTTGCGGGGAGTTTTCGCAGGAGGTTTTGTGTGCTCAGAGCCCAGGTGTGCTCCAGGAAAGGGTGCAGTTCACTGGAGGAGGGCGAGACGCAGTCACTGTAAAGCAGGCAAGGGTAACACCTGGGCAGCAATTTCGGGAGGATTAGACTGATTATCTCCTCAGCCTTAACTGCAGTGGGGAAAACGGCTTGATTGCTCCGAGCTGCTCTCAGCCCTCTATTTTATCTTACGCTCCATTGCAGTATCCACAGCGGTGCCCTCCAAGGCGACCCAGAATGGTACCCAGGAGGGTTCAGTGGTGGGAGATTGTTTAGTGGGATGTTGTTTTGCCTTGTTCCTCCGCAGCTGATGTGAGACTATGGGTGGGGAAGTAGTCTTGAAGTCAGTGTGCCAGCTCCTTGGCCAAGGAGACAAAGAAGTAAGGAGCTCAGGATAAAATGTTCATCTTAACATGCATGCACCAATTCAGTGGTGCTTTAGAATAATAACAGCGCTGATTATTTGGGTGATCCTGTTGTACATGTTGTCCTTTAGGAGAAACAATACTGCAGCTCTAAGAAACGTAGCAGAGCGTGTTGGCATATCTGCTAAGCCGTACCTATATCAAACCATGGGATGTTTAAATCACTGACTGTGCTGAACTACAGTACAAGCAGGAGAGAATGGGCCTTCCAGGAATATCGGTGTAAACTAGGATTGAGGTCAAGCAGGCAAAGCTGATTTAAGAGAAGTCAGAGTTGAATCCAAGGTCCCTGAAAAATTAGACAGGGTGTTCTCTGTAAATGAGAAGATAACAATGATTTTCTGGGAACTTTCAGACCAGTAACCAGTATGCAGCAATGTGAGGTTTTCTGTGTTGTGACTGCTCTCCGTAAAGTGCCGTCCAGCTCCTACCGCGTGGTTGGTTCAATGATGCTATCTGCACAAAAAGGGGCTGGACAATGAACGGTGTTTTTCTGAAGGCTGTGCTGCCCATCATCTTACCCCAGGACTGCTGTGCGTGTCAGAATTCTGAGTTCTAATGCAGTACCAGTCTGCTGTGATGTACAGTTACTGCTGTGATTGGCATTCCTGGAGCATGACGTACAGAAGGGAAACATGCGCTCCGAGCAACGCTCGCTCCCAGCCGCGCCTGCAAACGCTTGGGGTTTGTGCACTGGCTGTGTAAGCAGGATCCCATGCACATTCCACATAATCCAGTGCCATGCATCCAGTTCCATTTATGGGCAAAATGAAACACAGGCACTTCTTTCTGTGGATCGTTCCCACATCAGCCTTTGATGCAGACAAATTTAGGAGAGGGGCACTCCCATCACCTCACACAAGCCGCTCAAAAGCAACATTTTGCAGATTTGATATTTTTAAAAGAACAGGCACAAACTTTTACTCGATATTATTATTCTGTAGAAAAGGTAACTGGGCTGGGTGGGATTGCGTCACCTGCATTTTCCTTTGGGATTTGTTGACAGAAGACAGGGAAAGCAACTGCCTCGTGCAGTTTCCAGCTTTAGAAGACTAAAGGCGTGCTGTCCTGTACGTGTGTAAGTGATGCTGTTGTAGTGTCTGACAGTGGCTTCCTTCTATCTTTGAACAAAAAACTTTATTTGAATGAGAAAACTGTATTATCTCTCATGACAAGAAAGCTCTTCCTCCCTCTTTTTCTGTCACTTCCTTCTAGAACTCTCTCTGAAGCTTTCCCTTAGCATCTGCGCTCTTCCTCACTGCAACTATTTTGAAAAGAAGCAATCCATAAATTGTCAACGAGTATTCTTAGATACCAGCAGGTAAGGTGACAGCAACTGTAGGAGCTTTCTGTGCTGCGAAGTGCCAGGGAAATTCAGTGGAGTTTATTTAGTGGGATGGCTCTTTTTTGGATCATTACTGCTCATTAGTAACTTGTGGTCTGAATGTAGTTTAAAAGAGTTCTGAATATTCATCCTTCTTCTTTCTCCCATACGTGCACCGCAGTGTCAGTTGGCAGCACTCAAACTATATTTTTGTATTTCTAGAACTGTCCTTACCCCCCTTTTCCAGTCGCAGGAGCCAAGAACTGCAGCAGGGTTTGCAGAGGCACACATTAATTTCAGTTTAGTCCTGCAAGCTACATTCCTTTCTGAACATGTTTTAACCTGACATCATGTTCTTCCTCAAACTTCTCACAAATAAAGCTGTAATTCATATAAACTTCCACTCTCCCCAAGCTCTGCCAACTCTTCATTTGCTTTTGGCACACTTGGTGGGCACTTCTGATCCCAGACAGGAATGAAAAACTTTGCACTACAGGCCGTGTCCGGGAGCTGCAGCGCATCTCCTTTCTGAGCAGAACGCGTGCCTCGGAGGTCAGGCAGAAGCTGTTTCGTGAATGGCCGTTGCTTTGAGCGGTACAGGTGGGGTAGGGGGCTTCCACAGCTGGCACAGTTCATCATGGCAAGAAGAAAGAATGGGTTTGGGTTTTTTTCTGGCAAAGGAAGAGCCACCTCACCCTGTCTGCTGCCCCAGCCACCTGTGGGAAGGGTGGGGAGCTCTGTGTTGTCCACCTCACCTAGCTTTGTTAGGCACCTGCATCTTGTAGAAAAGCAGACCTGATGGTTGATTTTGGTAATGGATTTATATTCTTTAATGAAATAAGCTGCAAGTTCTTCTTGAAAGAACAGTCATTACTACCCCTGCTGCTTTCCTCAGTGAAAACAAAGGAGTTTAAAGTTATTATCAGATTTAATCCTTGTTGTGCTTCCTAATGTGTGCCATACGTTTCGGTTCAGAGCCTGGTAAATGGGCTCTTCCCGTGGGATTAGTGCCTGATTTTCTGTTACTTTCCCTTTGAGTTGTCGTGTGTCCCCAAGTGAAAGCTGTCATGTCTCCCCAAAAAAGCATTTATGCCTTCTTATGGATATCTAAATGCCACTAAAGATCCAAAGCAAAGCCTGAAAATCAAGTGGGGATATTAACTGAGGAGGAGCTAGTGACCAGCAACGTGAGACCATTTGGGTCCCAAAGTTATAGTGAAGTCCTAAAAGCTTCTTTTGCCTGTTTTCAAGTGTGAAGATTGCAATAAATTATCTGCAAAACAAGTAAAATAAGTAATGGAATCCACAGAAATAAGAAATCTCAAAGGTCTAGAAGGATAAGATCACAGAGTGAACCAAAGCTGCCCAGGGAAGTGGTGAAGTCTCCTTCCATGGAGGGGTTCAAAAAACACGTGGCCGTGGCTCTTGAGGACGTGGCGCGATAGGCTGGGGTTGGGCTGACTGGAGGAGCTTGGAGGTGTTTTCCAACCTTCATGATTGATTCCAAGACAGAAAAAGAGAAAAGAAATCAAAAGTAAAACAAAAAAAGAAGAATAAAAAAAGTGAAAAGGGCTGAGTGGTAGGAGCACCTTGCAGAGGCTCTTCTGTCCTTGGGAGCAGTATATCATTTAGTGTAGCACAACCATGCTATCCATTTATCATAAAACCAGGATGGGGTATCGCGCAGACCATCTGTGAGTCTTTCTACGGGTGAAACAGCCAGTATAAATTGTCTCCAAGTGTCAAGGCAGGGGGGCCATGACTCTTGCGATGCTGCAGAGCCTTCCCTGGGCAGCAGAACCACCCCCACCAGCAATGCGCAGGTTGTGCTCAGTCCAGTTTAATTTGTTTGATAAAGTTCAAATCATAGAATAGAATCATAGAATCATTACGGTTCTAGACACCGTCCCAGGTCCAGGTTAGCCCCCTCAGTAGAAATTCTCTGTAGAAATTCTGGGCAGAAATTCTAGTGTTTGGAGCGAACCCAAAATGGGGGGGGGGGGGGCGGAATTGTGTAAATTAATGTGTTTAGAGTTCTGATATTAGCCCGGTGTTATTTTAAAGGTGTGGAAAAGGTTGTGTTATGAGTGATGAGTTGGAGTGGTGACGATGTTGCACGTGTTTAAATCAGCTGAGGGTGTAACCTAAGCTGGTTTTTGTGTATTTTCCCTTATTGTGCTTCACGGTGACCGTTGGAAGCCCACAAGTGGAACCTGCTTCCTTGTAGATATTGTTTGTCGCTATCAGACGCACTCCCGGGCGTGTTACTGCAGAACTGTTGCTCTGTGCTTGGCTCCAGGCACTGCACTGCTTTAAAACACGTATAAAGCATCAAAAAGGGAGCCTGTTGTCCAAAGGGGTTGGAAACAGGACGTGGAGGCCTCGCCTCTCTGGTCCTCTCCTAAAGTGGGTCATTTTTACCCTGCAGCACTGGTCCAAATCCGGCTGAGATCAGCAGTGAGATTACAACTGGGCCACGAGTAATTTATTTGTTTGTTTGTCTCCAAGAGCGTGTCTGGGCACTGATCGCATTGCCTTGCGCCTTTTTGCCGTTCACATTTGTTTAACCAAATCTCTTCTAAGAAATGATAATCCATCGCATTATCTGATTGCTCAGCCAGGTAGCTCAGGTACAAGTGGTTCCATCGCCAGATTGAATAAAACCCTAGGCGTGTGTCTCATTTGGAAATGTCCTCTGTAGGAATTATGATTAGTGCAGATGTTGCTTCTTAATTTCTTAGAGCACCATGTCAGCAAATTTGCTTAAAATCACAGTATCACAGTGTTACAGGGCTGGAAAAGCCCTTTGAGATCATCGGGCCCAACCTATGACCCAACACCAACACCAACTCATCGTCTGCACCATGACACTAAGTGCCTCATCCAGTCTCTCCTTAAACACCTCCAGAGATCAAATAGCAACCCCAAAAGTTGCGATGGGGAACATGTGGAGATGCCATTAAGGATCTTCCAGTGTTCTCTGCCCTCCTTCCCCCCTGCAGCACGCACTGGGCTCCATCCTGCTCCGAAGGCAGCCGTAGCTCTTGCTGCAGTGCTTTCCAACAGGGAGTCACCATGGCCCGTGGAGAGGGGAGCCGACACGAGCACTGGGGAGAGTCTTCCCATTCCCAGACCTCTTCACCCCATCTAGTTAGTCAGGCTCTGTCAGGTGCGCATGTATCCAGTGCATCATGTCTTATTCATTTCAGTCCTGACTGGATTTCTAGCGCAGGGAAGAAAGCTCTAAATGGAAAGATGAAAACCATCACCCATCTTTATTCTAGTCAGCACCTGGAATCCCACACCTGGATCCTGCAGAAACCCTCATAAACTTTGCTTTAGTTGTGGCTGCGTAGTGTGTGCACTCACAGCTTCAGGGCCTTTTTGCCAGACCCTTTTTCAGGACTTTGGGCTACGGAAATGGTTTTACTGGGAGTTGGCGTCCCAAGTGCCTGACCTGCTGCCTCTGGTGTTGGAGCCACCTCCAGGGCCGAGGCGGCAGAGCAGCGCGCGGCTTGGCCACAGCGTTCACCTGGGGACTTTAGGAGCTGGCAGGTCAGGGTAAGCGTCATCAGCCCTCCCCCAGCCCAGATTCTTTGATGTGGGGCACCCAGCGCGTTTCTAATACTCGTGCCTTCAAACGGGGCCTCGGTTTGCCTGACAGTAAGCGCTCAGCAGGCTGATGATTCAAATAGAGTCGAAATGCTGGTTCTCAGCTTCATTTCTTTTGCTCAGACCAGAAGTTCTAGAACTGAAAAGCAGTTTTCCGATACAGTTTGCGTTTGTGTGCTTAGTGCTGGAGGTGGCCGTGTCGCTGAAAAATGGTGTTGTCTGTGATTCCAACCATGTGACAATTAACTCAGCAGAGAAGAGTGTGAGAATTCATTTCCAACCTGTTTTAATAACAGGGTAAAAACCCAAATGCTTTCTCCAGTGGTTAAACCAATATTAAATTTGCCTAGAAACTTGTTTATGGGCTTTTCCACTGGGTTTGTCTATTGCCAGTGCCGTGAAGGACATCAATTTTCAGTAAGGCAACCGCCTCCAGCACTGGGATTGGAAACGCCAATTGTAATTAAAACTTTTTTTTTTTAAGCAAATGCTTTTTGCAGTTTAATTATGGCAAGAAACGCTTCTTGTTTTGTGAACTTCCAAGCTGTTGAGCTCAGCAAACCTCTGTTTGGCATTCAGCGGGTGAGCCCTGTCCTTGCTGATGTCAGTGGTGCACTTACTACTCCAAACACAATGATATTCAGCCTTAAATAAAACCCGAACAAACTGTGCTGCACCCAGGTTAAATGTGCTGTAAACACTGATTATTTGCAACCAGCGTTTAATCCTAACCGTGGGTTATGTATATTTTCCCTCTTTGATATTTCAGCTGTAATCACAAAGTGAGTCAAGAAGTGCAGATACAAAGTACAGTCATTTCATGTGTTTCTAAACAATGGAAACAGAAAGAGAAAAGTAATCTCTCAGCAGCTAAATGTTTTCTGTTTTCCAAAGGCTCTTGCTGCTGACATTTCTCCCTGTACTGCTGTTTCTACAATCACATAGCAACACAGCCCTTGAAATAACTTTTTGGTACTCAGTATATAAGGTACAGTGTTTGGAGAAACTGATTCTACTCAAATGCCACCTGTTTAAATGCTAAATGGCATCAAACCCAGGAAGGAAAAAAAGGACAGTCCAGTGGAGGAGGCTGCTCCCCTCCGAGCCTGGCTGAGTTCCCCTACCCAGCTCCTCCTCCTTTCTTCTGGAGGCTCAAAGCAAATGACAAGCAGGTGGGTGTAGCAGAGGTAACTTGGTGCGGTGCCTGACCATCTTGGAGCTTGCCCTCCTACAGTCCTGCGCAGGATTGGGGCTCGCTGTTGAGACACGCCTGCAGCCTCCTCAGGCTCTTTAAATATTGCCATTTCAGCTTTTAAACCGCATTTGAGCGTCCGCTCCTGGCAGGGCCCAGCTGGGCAACTTGGCAGGAAGCATCCAGGTACGAGGTCTGACGCAAAAATTGAGAGTGACCCCGTAGCTCAGGAACCAGGGGTGGGAGGGCTGAAACAAAGAGAGGGGTGCGGAACATGTTCTAGCCTGACACCGCGAGACAGGGCTCAGCCCGACCGCTTCACTCGGGGTGAGTGGACGTGTTCAAATACAGGCGTTTTCTTTCTCTGGGTCGGAAAATGTTGGTGTGCAAGAGTGAACCGTGAGTTCACACCCAGTTTGTGGTGGAACTGAAGGAATCCACAATGGAAACTTTGATTTTTGACTAAGGCTGATGGCGAAGAGATCCCAAAGCTCCAGTCAGTGCCCAGAGGAACCCATTTTTTTGTCAGTAGATGTGAAAGGAAAAATGATGGGGATGCTCAGCAGCCTTTCAGAAAATGACCTGTGGGGTTGTTTGGAACGCTGGCAGCATCCTCTGCAGCTGTGTGTCACCCCAGAAAGGAACTGTTTTGAAGGTGATTGTAGTTGATTTTCTTTATTTGTTAAACAAAAAAGAGTTACAGACACAGTCAGGGATTTTTGTGTCGGACCTTGCATTTTGAGTCAGAAAGCAATGGATAGGAGGCAAGTATCTAACATCCAAGTACTCTCAAACTTGGAGGATTTCACATCTTCATCTCAAATTTACGTTTGGATTCCCCTTACTTCAGGACAGCACTTGCATTTTTCTGAACTGCCTGTTTTCCCCAAGTTTTAGGTTCTCCCTAAAAGAGGCTCTCTTCTCCCCAAAAGCCACCCTGCTCCTGCTCTCTTGTAACTGCACCGTTAATGGACTGTGCTCCTCCTACAGAAGCAGGAGCCTCTCCTCGCAGTCTTCCATTTCTCCCAGCCAGCAAATCCCAGTTCTCCCTGGTGCCAGAGGGATGAGGTGGTTGTCAGCTCGGCCACCAAGTGCTGGCTAGGATTGAATTCCAGATTTTTATCTTAAGACTTTGCACCTCTGTGTAGAATTCGTGTCCAGGCGTGTATAGGGTTTAACTGCTGGACAGGAAGAGGCCTGAGGAAAGTGGATTCGTTCAAGGCAGAGAAGGTTCCTGTCCAGTCAGGAAATGCAGAGAATAAGGGTTGACCTAACCGAGTGGTGGAGTTGGTTGTCATGTTCGCAAGAGCAAAGCAGAAGTGGTCAGTGCTGCACGTTTCCATGCAAACGCACGTTTGTCAGGTTCAGGGTTGTTCGGCCCACCTTGGCCTCCAGGAAAAGGTCAGGACAGGGGATATCCTTCAGTGGGAGGAATCAGGAGTTCAGAGGAAGATGTTGAGGGACATGGAGCTGCATATAGCAAGAAGCAAGAGAAGGTAGAAAAGGGAATGCAGAGGTTGTTATTATTTCTTTAATGAGCAGCAGAAGCGATTTTCAGGACGGTTTACTTTTCTGAAACTTGCACAGTTTGCGTTTGTATTCAAGTGCGGAAAAGGGAGAGCTCCTATTTTTCTTTTTTCCTGAGTAAAACCTATCGTTCTCTGTGCTTTCCAAGCTATAAAATTAGCGCTAGCAGCTATAATACGGAAGAACCACAAAAGACTTTGCAGACCCAAGCCTTCTGAAGTCGATCTGGCCTATTATGGATGGTCCTTGTAATGCAGCCCCGAGGGGAAGCAATTCGCCTGACTGATGTTGTCAGCTTTCGCTGAAAGTTTCCTCTGTGCTTCCACAGCGTGTACCACTAGATCGAGCATCTGGTTGAGACCACCTAGAGATTCTCTCATCCCAATAGTGACTTTTATTTGATGAAATCTCTTCCAGTTCCTCAGCACAATGTTTGTGGCCACCCTAAGTCTTAATGGCAGTGAGGTCAGCAGGATGGACAGTGTGGTCACATCTCTTTTCCACAGCAGCTTTGCCCACACCAAGATTGCAGGAGAATATGGTCATTGTGTGCTGATTTTGAACAGATTTTCTATCTAGAAAGGCATAGAGAAGTAGAAGATATTGTCAGTCGGTGGTCAATGGCTTTAGTGACAAAATCAGAGGGAGGTGGAGCACTGGAACAGCTCCCCAGGGAAGCAGCCACAGTCTGGCAATATTCCAGCAGCATTTGGCCAACACCCTCAGACGCATGGTGTGAGTGTTGGGGTGTCCTGTGCAGGGACAGGAACTGGACTCAATGGTCCTTGTGGGTCCCTTCCAACTCAGGACATTCTGAGATTCTATGAAAACCCCTTTCTTCACTGCACAGGGATATCTGAAGGTACTGTTCATCATTTCCCCCAGAGAAGTTTTCTCCAGTGTCACCAGTGTACATCTGAAATACTGACATGAATTATACCAAGTGAAGTAATACATAGGTTTCATTGTCATACAAGATACACGCGTGAGGTTATTGTGATAATAATACCGCTGTACTGTGAACTGTCTGCGTGCCAACTTCCATTCGCATCAGCTGTGCAGGATGTCAAGTGTGTTGCACTCACAGTAATTTTAGGAATGTAATATTTTCAAGTTCAGGAAGTTAACAACTTGGACTTTTTGCTTTGCACGTCGTAACCTTTTATGTTATCATTTGGTGAGATGAGGTGAAGACACAGAGGCGCGTAAGTGGGAGACCTCAGCTCTGCGATTGCGTTGTTGCCGACCCTCATCACCGTCGTCCGGTGTTACCCTGTGCAGCGCTGCTCCCAGGGAAAAAGCTGCCTGGAGAGAGGAGACAAAGTGGAACTTGTTCACTTGAGAACAGTTGTGTTTTGGTTGGTGTAAATCGGGGTGGTTGTGCTGAGATCAGTGTGCATCTCTGAGGGTTTGGTGGCTGCATCTTCCCAGTGTGCTTCATAGAGATCCAAGTTCGCTTTTTGCTGGAACTCCTTAAACAGCATCAATCGTACAAAGCAGCCCTAAAGGAGGGAGCCCTTTTTAGTGAGGTCAGTACCACCAAGAGGGGCCTGAAGGGGCTTCCCAATTGCCGGCTACCGTAACAGCTCCTGAGTCGGAGCTCGACGCGTGACCCGAGCGCAGCCCACCAGCCACTCTGCCTCGTGGCAGGACGTGGGCCAGCAGGCAGCCAGCCCAGGCTCCAGAGAGCATGAAAGGGCGGTAAGGATGGCATTGCCCACACACAGGCACCTTCTGGAGCCTCACGTGTGCTTCCATGGCGATCTCTGAACACACAGAATTGTTGTGGCTGTGGTGCTGTCGGCTCGGGATATCTGGGGGAGAGGGTTCCTACTTGAATTCCATTTTCCCAACACAGGACGGAGCGGCGATCTGTCCAGAGGAGTTTGTGAGGGGGTGTGCGCTCTACAGCACCAGCGCTAGCATGGGATGGCTTTCCCATACCCTGGTATAATTTAATTCATGAAGCAGATTTCATTCATTTGCTTTTTAAAATTAGCCAGGGGATCTGAACGCTGATACAGGCACACAGGCAGCAGCAGAACCAGACCCTTTAAGGCTTTATCTTCAGCCGTGTGGTGTCCCAACTAACCTTCAAGAGAATGAAGATTCACAGTGCCGGTGCCTAATAACTGTATCTCACTCCATTACGGGTATTTCAAGGCCATTCTGAGTAAACAACGTGCATTGCTTTGTGTCTTAATCTGTAAAACAACCAAATATCTTGCTTGCAGATATATGTTAAGGTTTAATGCATCTCCTGCCATAAAAGTGTTGCTTAAGACTAATGAACAAACAAATGTTTGCTTAAACCCGTTTGTGAAAGTCAAACAAGCTTTCAACAACTCCTCATGTATTTATTGTCAGATGTGAGTCATCACTTAGGGGCCTGGCCCTGGGCTCTTAGCAGCTAATGCCAATAGTTTAACAGCATTTCTCCACTCATTTCTCCCTCTTTCAGCCCCCAGCAGAGTCTCCAGCAAGAACCTGTCTGGAGATCCTTTTGTCAGGGGCAGAGCTGGCTCTCCTTGGCTGCGGTTTGGGCCATGGTGGCAGCCGATGCCCCTGCTGGCTGTGAGGTGAGGGTGGCGTTTGGGGGCCCGTGGTCCTCTCAGCGCTGTTTGCTTCGGCACCACCTTGGTCATCTTGGTGACCAAGTGTCCATAAGCAGAGCCATCTCCTCTTTTGTCTCTCCCTGGCTTTCCAAGGGAGCCAGCGGGGGGCTCAGGCTCTTCCTTCCAGCAGTTGGTCACCACTCCTTCACCATGTCCTCCCAAGCTGCCAGCTAAGCAGTTGGTTGGGGCACCCCCTCACCTGTCTCAGTCACGATGGATTGGTTTATCCTGAACATTTCAAATCCCAAGGCTTTGCTAACCAGCCCCGTTGCTGGGGCAGTGGCCCTTCCAGCAGACAGATGTAGCTGCAGCTGGAGAAGCATGGACATCTCTACCCAACAGTGTCTGGAAAGTAACTATGGGATTCACCTTCCAGGTGGACTTAGAATAAGGAATAAGGACTGATTTCTTGTGTTCCTGGGTGGTGTTAAAATTGTGTGTCACTGCTTGTTTTATTTTTATTCTGCTACTAAACAAGCTGAAGGCTTTAAGGGTATTTTTTGTTCTGCTGTGTCAGAGGGCTCTACCCAGGATGGAAAAGAAAATCAATGTTTCAGGGTTGTGTAACTGTGGGGTTTTTTCTTGCGTTGCTTGTTTCATTATGAGGAAGGAATTAAAAATCCCTCCTAGACAGTACTTAAAATATCAAAGTCATTGTTTAATGCCTTTGAGTCACTGTACAACTAATTCAATTGCACAGCATAGTGCAGTTTCACGGTATGTGAAACACAGATAGTAGAGAGGAATGATTGGAAAGTTGAATAAACACAGCATTAGTTTGCAAGGTCTGAAACTTTCCGATGACTTCTTTTGCAATGATCCAGCACAACAGCTCATCAGCAGAAGTGAAAATGGGGACTTGTAAATCCAGAGCCCCTGCCTCCTCCACCCAAGCTAAGCTAGCTGGGTTGGTGCTGGCAGGAGCCGCTTCTCCCTCCTCTGAACCAGCCCCTGGAGCTGGGCTGCGTCAGCGCTGGCTCTCAGCAGCTTTCGCGAGGTGACACGGCACAAAGCTCTGGTCACAGCTGTAGCTTTGCAGGACCCTTTGCCTTGGAATGAGCCTCAGGTGGGCAGGGACCAAGGCAGCAGAAGGCTTGGCCGCAAGACCCTCAGGAGGGCCATGTACAGCCAACCTGGCCCCCTCTGGGTTGAAACTGGTGCTGTGCTGGGCAGCCCAGAACATCTACCGGAACCGAGGGTGCTTGGTGACAGGGCACGGACTGAGACTCTTGTGGCTATGCCAGTAAAGGGTGGTTTTGTAGTCAGCCTGGTGCCTCTGGCTTCACACCCAGACCTCAGAGGGGATCATAGAGGAGATCTTCTGAACTCCCCAAGGGTTAGTAGGGAACGGTAGAGATCCACCTGCCTGATTTGTGAGTCCTGTTGCCATCATAAAGGAGATCATCCCAGATACTTCCTGAATTTACCTTCATACCGGCTTTGTGAGGTGAAGCAGCAGCGTAGATCCATCTCGGTTGGCTCTCATTTAGCTAGGTGTGGTAATATTTTGCCCACAGATTCCAAGTTTCTTCTGATGCAGGCTTTATGTGGGCAGAAACATCCAGACTTGGGGCCCTGCTCGCTCTCTGAAAACACCACTTAGCCTCCTCGTTAGCCTCACCAGGCCCCACGGAGCTGCTGTGCCGAACTTAGCCGTTCCCTGCCCCAGCCTCCTGCCCCGCGTACAGGTCTCCCAGCGGAGTTGTCCACCCCTGCTCTAGGCTAGGTGCTCACATACCTGTGAGTGCAGAGCCCCAGGCCAAGCATCCCCCACCTTGTTCTTAAAGCCAAACTGGAGCTGCATGGTTTGGGCGTACCTGTGGCTGGGAAACCATCCTGTGGGAGTAAAACACCCCTGATCCTGAATTCCTGCTTTGGTTTCATTTACTCCCACATGAAAACAAATACAAAGAATTAAGTATCTTGAAGCTGTCACGGTCACCATTGAAATGTTGATGCTTAGTGTTTGCGACTGATTAATATTGCCACCGAATCGCCGATATTTCCTGTATTAAGTGGCCCTAAACAGTCAAAGTCAACATTTTAATGACAACAACGTTATTGTAGGTAATGGCAGCTTGGCAAACAGAGAAGGTAGGAGTGGGATTAGTCTTTAATGAACATCCTGAACAGACACAGATAGGAGAGGAAAAGGAGCTAAAAATGGGAAGGACAAAGAAACACACAGATGTTTTTAAAAGTTTCTGACAAGCTAAAAGCCTCAGAAACAAATTTGAGCTTAAAAGTGCATTTGAAAAGTTACATACTCACTTTTGTACAGCGCAACAATGGTGGAATGCTAATAACATTTAATTTCCCTTGACTTCTAACCTTCTTAACCTGCTGTGCCGCTAGAACAGCGCTGTAAATCAAAATATGCTGTATTGTATGGTGAACATGTGTATTGAGTCATTCCAGACTGCCTGGTGCTTTTTAAAAACAAAACTCACAATAGTGTTTGTACTGTTTTTCATTTTTCATAGACCTTTCCCCTCAATCATGCTGCAACCGGTTAGGTTGTGTATTAAAAATACAATATAAAAAAAGGGAGGGAAGATGTAGGGGTAGACACAATACCTCAGAAAGCACAGCGCAGATGAACGGGCCAAAATATCGTTGACATTGCTTTCCCCTTTGTTCTAAGTGTTCTTCCAATTTCAATAAAAACAAATTGGAATATTGCCTGGGGTCTACTAAATCATTAGTAAATTAAGAATCTGTTTTTAATAACATTTCACTTGTAAATAATGCATTAATTGACTAGCTTGAAAGTTAGCTCGAACGTTAGAAACTCTGGCACTAAATGCGTAATGAAAGAACTCTGCTGTTGGAGGAGGCTGGATGGTAAATGTAACAAATTAAAGATGACAGTTGATATTTGTGAAAATGGTGATATAATTAGAGGACACCTGCAGCTGTTTTCCAACCAAAACAACAGAAATTAAACATGTATAAAGTACGTGCGTCGCAGTTTCTCTTGGCATATTTCTTTTGTTCTCCTTAGGGCTTTTTTTGTTGAGGGCTTTCTGGTTTTTTTCTTGCCGTTTGTCGGGTCGCGCGTCTGACCAAGCAACAAGCGTCTCTTTGTCCTGTGCTACCGTTTATTAGATCTATAAATGAACGTTTTGTAGAGTAAAGGCAAAGAACGGGAATCTTATTTACCAAGAGCTGGAAGTTACTAAAGCACACAACGCATGCCGGAGCATATTTTAGCCATGGGTGCCTGGGAATAGTCAAGGATTACGCCAGGGCCCTTCCTGTGTGGTGCTCACCTGCCAGATGCTCGCTTCCGTATTTCTCCTTGCTGGCGTTGATTGTCTTAGTGAAGATTTCTGTAAACTAAAAGGTATAAGAGGTGTAAGAGCTTTCCCTCATAGATTCCCATAGAATCCTTAAAGTTGGAAAATACTCTGAGATCATCAAATCCAACCATCAGCAAAAGATCAACATGTCCCGAAGTGCCACATCTACATGTTCTTTGAACCCCTCCAGGGATGGAGACTCCACCACTGCCCTGGGCAGCCTCTGCCAGGGCTCCACCACTGTTTCAGTAAAGCATTTTTTCCTGATATCCAGTGTAGACCTCCCCTGGCACAACTTCAGGCCATTTCCTCTTGTTCTATCGCTTGTTACTTCAGAGAAGAGAACAGCACCCACCTCAACAGAACCTCCTTTTGGGTAGATGTAGAAAGTGATGACATCAACCCTCAGCCTCCTCTTCTTGAGTTTAAACAATCCCAGACCCTTCACAAGCCTCGTTGCCCTCGTGTGGACGTGCTCCAGTAGCTCAGTATCTTCCTTGTACTGCATGTGTGCAGTTGAAAGAGAATGTGATGCTACCTTAGCCATCTCACCAGGGTTTTGAACAGCAAGTTTCTAATGATAAAGGGAAAACATGAAGTTGTTGAACAACGTAGGTCCCCGTGTCATGCCACTGCTGGGAAATTGTGAAGCATATTGACCAAAGATGGCCAAAAAAAAATGATACATTTTTGATCTGGAGCCAAAGATTCTGGCTGTTTCGGTTCAGGGGTTCTCTTCCATCTGTCTTTGCTCCATTCCAGTTGGTGTGCAAGACAGCACCCTGCCAAAGCAGGTAGGATTTAGACTTGGAAAAGCAGGAACCTCTAGGCTGACTCTTCAGAGTTAGGACAGTAACAAGGCAGTGGAATTACTGTGGAATAAATAAACTGAGCCTATATGGAACAACAGTTTTTACTCCCGGTTCAAGCCATGTGACCATTTTGCCAGGTTTCCGACTTAATGGGTGTAGAAACTCTGCTGCGGGACTGGGTGTGAAGCACACTGAGCCAGTATCACCCCTGTTCTCATGTTCTCCACCTGAGGAAGCACCTCGGGTGCTCCTAGAGTGGCTTTTGCTCGGCTTAGACTTAGAGCACGGTGTCCATAGTGAAAGGGAAGCCAACAGCAGGGCAAGGCAGGCAGAGACTCCGCTCTCCTTGCAGATTTTTCTCCATGGCTGAGGCACATAGAGAAAAATCCAGTGGGGAAAGGCCCGCTGCACCTCACAGCCAGCCGTGGGGACTGCAAATCTTCAACAAGCCCTTTGTCAGCTGTCAGAAACACAGACAGTCATAAACAAAGGAGAGTGGGTGACTGAAATTCACTCTTAAATAAACAGCGTGGACTTTGATTTGGAATGTGCTAACAGGATAAATATGAGCCATTTAAATAAACACACCAGCCCGTTGTGTCAACTTTGCTTGGGGGGCAGCAATACCTTTGTTCCCGGGGTTTGTATCTGTCTTGATTAGGGCCGTGTCAGGCAGCCATTGAGCTTGCCGTGGATGACAGATAGGATGTACTGAACGTGGCACGGGAAGCAGAGCATCATGGAGACAAATTGCGCAACGGCTGAGAAAATCTCCGCAGCTCTTTAAGATACAGCAGAATTCTTCCCTGCAGATGCAAATATATCCATTTTATTTGTCTCTTAAGTTACAGATGTAGGTATAGCTGGTCTTGCAGGTACCTGTTGGTACGCAACAGCCGGTCAAGGGAGGGGATTGTCCCACTCTGCTCTGCGCTGGTGCGGCCCCACCCCAAACACTGTGTGCGGGTTTGGGTCCTGCAGTACAAAAAGGACATAAAACTACTGGAGAGCGTCCAGAGGAGGCCACGAGGCTGGTGAAAGGTCTGGAGGGGACGGAGTGTGAGGAGCAGCTGGTGTCACTTGGTCTGTTCAGCCTGGAGGAGACTCAGAGGGGTCTCATAGCTGTTTGCTGCCTTCTCACAAGGGAGGGAGGTAAAACAGGTGCTGAGCTCTTCTCTCTGGTGACCTATGAAAGGACTCCAGGGAATGGCAGGAAGATGCCAGGGGAGGGTTAGATTGGAGATTAGGAAGAGGTTCTTGCCCCAGCGGGTGGTGGAGCACTGGAACAGCTCCCCAGGGAAGCAGTTGTGAAATGAGTCTGCCAGCATTCAAGAGCATTTGGCCAATGCCCTCAGCCCCACGGTGTGAGTGTTGGGAGTGTCCTGTCTAGGGACAGGAGTTGGACTTGATGTTCCTTTTTGATCCCTTCCAACTTGGTTAATTCTATGATTCTATGACTCAGTTCTTCAGCACCTTCACCCTGCAGGCTCAGGGGAGTGCACTCTGCATGCTCCGTTTGTTCTCATGGTGCTGTGTATGATAACCATGGCAGAAACCTCATTTGCCACCTCCAAGAACAAGTTTTACAGAAAGTGCCCCACTTTTCTCGTTAGAGGGTTTTCTTTAGGTATCTAGAGAAACAGATCAAAATACAAACCTATCCATAAAGAAAAAAATTAAATTAATATTCCCGACCATAAGAAGATGTGCTGGCTTAGTTAAATAAGGCACAACTGGTATTATTTAATTAAAATCTAGAGTGCAGCTGTTAGGGGGAAATCCAGCCAGTTTCAGATAGAAAAATATGCCCCAATAATGTGTTTCGACATCATTTTAACACTAAACTCAAGAATAAGGTACTGGTGAATGTGTGCATGGTGTGGGTACGTACGCACGAGCGTCTGTGAGAGTGAGGGAGAGGAGGAAGAGACCAATGTGTTTAAATAGCTTTTCTTTATCGAGATAAACTATGTGTCATAGAATGGTTTAAGGTGGAAGTGATCTCAAAGCCCACCCAGTGCCACCCCCTGCCATGGGCAGGGACACCTCCTACTGGATCAGGGGGCTCCAAGCCCCATCCAACCTGGCCTGGAACCCCTCCAGGGATGGGGCAGCCACCACTGCTCTGGGCAACCTGGGCCAGGACCTCCCCACCCTCACAGTGAAGAATTTCTTCCTAATGTCTAATCTAAATCTTCTAAATCTTTCCCCTTCCGATTTAAAGCTGTTCCCCTTCTTCCTGTCACTCCAGGCCCTTGTACAAAGCCCCTCCCCAGCTTTCCTGGAGCCCCTTTCAGTCCTGGGAGGCTGCTCTAAGGTCTCCCAGAGCCACCTTCTCTCCAGGCTGAACAACCCCAGCTCTCCCAGCCTGGCCTCGTACAGGAGCTGCTCCAGCCCTCAGGTCATCTTCGTAGCTTGCTCTGGACCCGTTCCAAGAGTTCCATGTCCTTCTTGTGTATAAATGCAAAGAAACAGAGATGTATGTGAGCCAGTGGCCAGGAGGCTCTGAGGACACAGTGTGTGTGGAGGCTGAGGACAAGGGGAGGGATCGCTGCGAGCTGCTTTGCCCACGCACATGAGCCAGGATTTTCTGTCTTTTTACCACCCAGGTGCACGCAGTGGACATCTCACCAAAGGAAATGGCTTTGTGCACTGTGTGAGAAATCATTTCAACTATGCAATTTTTCAGTTTTCTCCAGCTATGATAAAGATGCATTTATTTGCTATAAAGAATAGTTATAGTTAATGGCATTGCTGCTGTTTCTAAAACTTACGGGGCTAACGCGGTGTTTTACTACCTGAAGCGGAGCGTTGCAGTTTCTCAGAGAAATAATTGTATATTTTGGACTGGCAGAAAAAAAAAAAAATAGCAACTTTTAGAGGATGTTTTTGAGGAACCAGGCAGTTCTGGAAAGCAAGGGAACAGAAACAAAGCTCTGCGGGAAGGTTGGGTGGTATTATTTTTATGATTTTGATGACTATTTATACAGCACCGTAATTTTGTGTGGCTTCAGAGATTGAAAAGGAGCTGCCAGAGGGAGCTTGCAGTGAGTAACGGGTGGATATGGGAAAGGAGGAGAACAAGGAAAGAGGGAAGCAGAGAAAGGAGGTTGAAGGCTAACGTAACTTAAGCTCATTTTGTTCATTACATCTGCTGTTAGAAAAGTACCGCCTATTTGTAATGAAAAAGGGTGTCATTTATGTTTTGATAATGTCAGTCTTTTATTTCTGTTCATAATACCACGTTCGTCTGTGGGGTTTTGCCCTCCTTGTAACATTTTTCCAGAACAGGTAGATTTTCTTCTCTCTGTGTTATTTCATGGTCTCTATAGAGCATTTGTTTGGTCGTTAATAGCAAATAGTTCACCTTTTCCTGGTTCACCTTTGGTCTACAAGGGAAATTCATGTCCTGTTGAAATGTGCCAAGAGACAATGGTGGGTCCTCTTGCTTTCTCTACACCCATGGTCCCTGTGTAGGAGCTTTGGGGGTAGCGGTCGCTGGGAGGAATCACTGCCCTTTCCCTTCCCAAGATGCTCTGAAAGAATCTGCGGGATCCCTTGTGTAGGCACCGTGCCAAAAAAGTGGTCAGGGAGGTAGAAAGGACTTCCAGGGAGGATCCGAAGGGGAGATGGGAGAAGATTTGAAGCAGAGAAAGGTAGCTCTCACTCCAGGGATGTGGAGTCGTGTTTGAAAGCTGTGATGAGCAGAGTGGGGAAAAGAAATTGAGCCACGAAGTATGGGTTTTCTCAGTGGCTCCAGTTCATCTGAAGCAGCGGTGCTGGATGAGGGAATGAAATACTGGAGGAGAGAGGGGCAACCAGGGAATGAGGCAGGTGAGGGAGGAGGGCCAGGTCTGGTTTGGAGCAGGGTGAGGGACCCGCAGGAGGAGGGGGCGAGCTGGACAACTGCCAATCGCACGTGGCAGAGCATGGGTGAAGGAAACTCGCCCCCAAACTCTTCCACAGTTGTGCTGGCTTTCTGTAAGACCTGCAAAAAGCAGTGTTGCAGCTCCTGTTCTGCCCTGCCCAGCCACGTGCCCTCAGGGATCTCAAGCCACGAGGGATCCACGCGTTGCTCAGAGCGCGTTGCTCAGAGCCACTGCACGCGGGAGGCTGCCACCAGGAGCTCCTCAGGCTCCGAGCAGTATCCCTGCCGTGCCTCCTCCTTCTCCCAGGCACAGTGGCAGAGCTGAAGAGCCTGGACGCTGATGATGTTTGCTCTGGGCAACTTAAATTAGACCCTTGTATGTTATTTAAGGCATGTTTTTGTATTTTACCCAGTGCTGGAATCTCAGATGCAGAAATCCTTGCGCAGCTCCTCGTTCCTTGGGGAGCAGACATGGTTTTTCCCCGGTGGCACAGTGATAGCTTCTGATCCGCCAGGCTCCTGCTGTCCCCTGTCACTGCGGCTCACGGTCACCGAGTGGCCCGAGGAATAGCTGGCACTCAAGGACCCCCCTCCAGTGCCCATAACTCTGAAACTACATGACATCTTAACCTTTATGAAATTTCTTCAAGACAGCATTTAAAAACACCCAAATCTTTCCTGACCTTTACATTTTAGTGGAGAGATTTTTGTTTTGTTAGTTTTTTTTAAATTGATGTTCCTATATTTTTTTCTCTAGCTGTGGCATTTTTAAGCCAGTTCAAGAGGAACTTTGCTTCGCCGTTCCCAGCCTGGTTGAGCCCAATCATTAATCATAAAAGGAAAACACTCCAGACTCCAACCGAACTTTATAATGTTTTTATGTTTGTGACATTTTATCTCTCCCAGTCAGTGGGAAGTTCTCGTCTTTTTAGTTTATAATCTGTTAGGTTTCCACTGGACTCTGGCAGCTGCCTTGCTTTGTAGCCTCTCTTGCCCGTTCTCAGCCCCGTTTCTCCGTGCTGTGGCTTGGTGGTTGCGTGTTGGATGTCCAGAATCTCCCAAGGGCATCGCTGATGGCTGCCCTGGAGCAGCAGGAAGCTGACCCCTCCTTGGATGTGGGAAATGAAGGGATCTGCAACAGAAAAGCCAGTGGTGCAATTTCACAGTAACACACGGCCTAAACCTAGAATTAATCTGTTGGGTACTTGAGCGGTGCTGGCTTAGTGTAAAGCAAGCGCCAGAGAGGGAGCAGTCCTGGCGTCCCTGCACAAAACTGTGAATATTTGCAAGGAGAGACTGAAAACTCAAAAGGAAGCTTTCTGGTTGCTTCTAGGCACTTGCTCTTTCTAATGTAAATAGAAACTGTATCCTGCGGCGTGCAGCAGCCGGCTGCAAGACCTGGCATTATACAGAGGGAGATCTTTCCACGTTCATACATAGCCTTCATCTTGCGTAATCTCATAAAATCTTCTGTGATATCAGGCAATTATGCCATTCGAGGCGCAGGGTGTAACTGCTCCTCTCGTGGTGCCGTGGGATTTGTTTAGATAGCGCTGTTCCGTTGCGAGCTGAGTGCAAGGCTGCACGGCTTTGGAGGCACAAAGCTGAGCTCTGCTAAGCCTGTGCAAGTCTCTGCTCTTTAGCCCAAAAAAACTGAAGGTCAGTTCAAAGCTGCTTGTTGAGGGAAACTAATCCTGCAAACAGTACATTCGCTGGCCGTTATTTCCAAATCCAAACTATCTTATAGTCATGAAATGGAAAGTTTATGGGGAAAACAAATGCTGCATTTATTACTGTGATGCAACATTCATAAAATATATTTCATTGGGGGGGAGTTTACACAGGGGGTAATGAGATTTTTCCTTTATACATTATTTATAACCGCTTAATCCAGGTGCTGTAGGTTATTTTTTTTATCCCTCAGTTTCACAGCTACAAAACACTTCAGTATTTCTAATTTATTTCTGCTTACAATACAGATGTTCTCAATTGTGTCTCTAACTACATTTCGACTGTTATGATCACTTTTATTTGTTTGTGTTGCTGTACACTTAGAGGTTGAATGTGCAGTACACAATAGTCAGGTTCCAAGCAGCCTGTAAAAAGCCTCTGGTGATTTAGTTACCAACAAATTAAACTATGCCTAACAGTAATATCTTTATCATTAGTGGTTTTAATCTTCAGATGATTTCCCTGCAGTTTATATCACTCTGTGCATGGGCTCTTATATTTTCACATAAAGGTTTCATCCTTTTAAACAGCATTTTTCAAGATGACCATTTGGAAACAACATTTGGAGGAACATTTGGGTTGCATCCTCTAACTAAATTTCCAAGCTGTTGGTAATGGACTAAAGAAAATGCGGTCTGCGCTGAATACTGAAGAGCTGCAAATGTAAGAGCCTTGAAGGTTATGTGTAAATATTGACATTTTTATTTTATTTAGCATACAAAAATGAACTTGGCAATGTTGCTTATCTGATCGTACAGCAATGACCGCATCTGCATCATCTGAGATCTGTTCCTCACACTTCTGACTTTCATAGATGTTCCAGACTTTTCCCATTGAGGATGTTATTGATGTCCCTGATTAGGCAAGAGATATCTGGGGATTGAGTGTCCATATAGGCTACGTGTCAACCAAGAGGCAACAAATGGAAGCAGAGAGAAAAAAAATCCTTTCATCTTCAAAGGCCGTGTTACACGTGCAGATATGGGTCCCAATAAAACCATTAAGGTCCTTTCCTGAGATGCGTAATGGGACTTCAGGGCATTCAGCATCCAACAAAACAAGGTCTTTGGTTCATCCTAGAGGAAGCACGGAAGAATAACTGTAACATTACATATAGCCCAGCTGTTCTTTGCACTGAGCTACACTGCCCTTTCCCCTCCAGTGTGAGTCTGCTCTCATTTCTTTTTTAACCAGAGGTTGCTACATATTTACATGGGGTTTTTTCCTATAACGCTGAAAAAGACCCCAATGTGCGGATAATAAAGCTTGCAGCTCTTCAGGGCTGTTGTTTATACCAAATGCATTGACATGTTGACTCCTAAGGTGGTCACTGCCTGGTCTGTCATTCCAAGGCATGAAACGTGAGGGCCCTACGGCGTTCCCCTTCAGTCAGCTCGGAAAGCCGGGAGATCTTGGCTGCTTACACTGCAGGTCTGGGGAGCTGCTCGATGAATGGCACTGCGGTCACCGAAAATCCCCAGTAATGACTCGAGAACGCGTTAGCTTTCAGCCTAACCTGAACACCAACACTATCAGGAATGTTTCTAAAGTATCTGCTTCTCCTTTTTGACGCTTCTAGTTCCACCATGACGCCTTGGCACGCTATTTCCCTCAGCCAGCCGCCTCTTCTGCTCCTCCGAGTGTGTCGCAAAGATTATTAGTATTTTTTTTTTAATTTCCATGTGTGAGAGAAGGATTTAATAAATTGCAGAATCATAAATTTCATTGAGGGCGAGGGAGGAAGAACAGTAACTTCTTTGTGTTATGTGGAGACTGTGTAATTTGCATAAATATTGCCTCTCTCTTTAGTAGATAGAGTAATTAAGAAGTGACCAGCATGACTCTTGTTTGGTCACCCTCCTTGTCCTTGTATAAACTTCCTTTAACACAGTCTGTATTTGCCACAGAGTCTCTGGCTCTCCCAGTTCCCTCTTCTTACTGGACACAGCAGTGTGCCTTACTGAGAGGTGCAGTGCTCAGAATGAATCCCTCCTTCACTTGTTCTAAAGAAAGCCAGGCTAGGATGCTTTTCATACAATCAGAGAATCCTAAGGTTGGAAGAGACCTCTGAGATCAACGAGTCCAACTGTGCCTGTCTGCCTACTAAACCCTGTCCCTAAGGAACTCATCCACCCGTCTTTTAAACCCCTCCAGGGATGGTGACTCCACCACCTCCCCTGGGCAGCCGTTCCAATCTGCCTGAGCTGTTGGCAGCTCAGGCAAAGTATGGAGAACACATGTAATTGGTCCTTTTTAATTCATCCTGCCCTGCCCTACGATGGAATAGCAGCCTCGTCCTGCGTCAGCCAAAGCTTCTGAGAAGGCTCCCTGAGCACCTCCACAACTCTCCTGTAGCGACAGTGTGGCACTGTGGAAATAAAAGACGCGACATATGCAAATGATGAAGTCGGCTTCTGAAAGGGATGAACCCGTCTCCCTCACCAGCACAACGTGGCTAAGGGCGATCTTGTGGTGGCTGGTGGATACAAGTGTCTGGATCCAGTTTGTGGCTTTGAGCTGGGCTTGTGGAAAGGCTGCGTTGCAGCACTGACAGGGCCGTGTCTGTGCCAGCCAGCCAAGGGACAGCAGTAGATTATCAACCTTGATGATCATCTAGTCAAATGGGCTGAGAAAATTAATTCCCCTTGCTTCTCTGTTTGGGGGTGGGGATGGAGAGTGGAAAATTCTGCAGGGACTAAGGCCAGGCTTTGAAAGGAGTAATAAAGACTCAAGCTTTTGGAAGAATCAGCAGCTTTGGACACGAGAGAGGGTCAGGACAGAATGCTTTATAGCAGAAAGGTTCCACTTAACGATAGGACTAACTGAGGGCAAAGAAAGGTGATGTGATGGGAGGGAACAGTTAAGAGGGCAGCTCTGTATTGCAGGCAAGAAAGGATGGGCATCCTCGAGGAACCTGATGTTACCCAAAATGTTGCTGTGAATTTGGAAAATGAGTGTAGATGTTATTGGGTTTGCATTGACCTGCGTGTCTCTGTGCTATGGAAGTGTAATTTTGTTTGGGGGGCTGAGTACAGCTAAGCTGCGTGCTATCATATTGCAGAAGAGATAACAAGCAAAGATCCTCCACCCAGAAAACATGCCCGAAGGGCCTAGAGCAGAAACAGTGCCGCTGCCTACCTACATCTAACGGAAGCTTAAAAAGTCACTTGATTTGCTGTGATCTTCTTTTTGGGCTTACGTTTCAAGAAATACAGCCCAGCTGGAGAAGAAAGCAAAAAGAATAATCAGAGGTCTAAAAAACGATTGATCTCTGAGGAAGGATTGAATGGTCTGAGGTTGTCTAACCTAAACAAGAGGAATCTTAAAGAATATTAATGCACGTTTTCAACTACATGAGAAACACTGATCCAAAGAGAAGGAGAAAAATCCTTTCTTATGTTCCTAGGGGAAAGTAAGTACCGATAGGCTTCAACTGCGGTAGGAAAGATGTCAGTTAACCATTGAGAAGTCTTTGGTGTCCTGTTAGGGATCTGGAGCCAGGCTGCAGGAGATCAGGAAGGGGTTCAGCCTTTGTCACTGAACGTCTTCCTTAATAGGCCAGACAACAGCTGAAAGTAAGGACAAAGACGTAGTGGGACCTGCGTTGACCTTGTGAGCCTGGCCAGCAGCAGACTGGTGAACTGAAATTGAGCACCTGGTAAGTAAAGTCTAGCAAGAGACACGTGTATTTGGGTCATTTTTGTAGCTGGGACTCCAGAGTGAAGTAGGAGGTGGCAAATCCCTGGTGCATTTTGAAAATAGCAATCTCCCTCAACTTTGAAAGCAGATTTTTGTCAACTCAAAACACTTTTTGCTTGCCAAACCCATACACTACCTTCATCTTATCTAGAGAAAGCCTCAGCCAACTGGCTTTCATCCATGTCTTATCTCTGCCAGACACAAGGAAGCTGTAACATATGGCTTCAATGAAAAGGAGACCTTGGTGTCATCGGGATATTGATGACACTGTAGCCCATGCCATTTCACAATATCCTCTAGTGGTTTCGTATGGGGTTTGAATAAGACAGGTAACAGCAGTGAACCCTTTGGTATTTTAGGCTGTGAGGCCTGGGAGAGAAAAACATTTATCCATGCTTCTGGGGTCTTCTTGACAGAGATTTTCGGAACACTTCAAAGAGTTCCTCGTCTTTGTCAACCATTTTTCCGTCGCAGCAATGTGTAACAGCGAACAGGAAGCAGACGTCGTGTCTGGACTTTGATCTGGCTCAGAAGCAGTGGCAAAGCACCGGGAGGATTAGCAATAGTAAGTTAAAATAATGTATTCAAGAATGTATGTGGGTCTGTATGGAGTCACGTAACCGTATCGGGACAGGGCTTCCCCAGCTTTCCCATAAATTTGCTGAAGTCACTAATCAGAACGTGCAATCTGATTGTTAAATGGAAGAATAAATTCATACGCAGTTAGGAATTCTGGTGCTGAAAGCTGTAGGTGAGAACACTCTGCACAGCTGATCATCTGCAGAGGTCTCGCGACGAGACCGGCTCTAATAGAGCAGGGGACAAACAGGTAATCGCTGAGTGAAAGTGCCAGGTGAAGTGATGTGACCCCTGGGTCAAAGAGGGAGGATGGAACCCACTGATGAAGGCACAGAATGGGGGAAGAGAGTATAAAATCTCACTTCAGTGTTAACAATTACTCTGTAGGCAGACATCTTTCCCCCCAGGCGTACGTCCATCTGGAGCTCCAACCTGCGCTGTGCCAAACAAGATTTAGCTTAAATGCCCAGCCATTTATTTGGAATGTATCGTCGGAATACATCTTGGGTTGGGGGACAGACTTGCTAATAGCGATTTATATGGTTTCTAGTCTTGGGAAGTCTTTGTTTCTCATTGAAAAGCGTGTCATTGTGTTGTTCAGGTTTCACTTTCTTTCTTTTCTGCCATCAGTGATGAGAAAACTGCATTGAAATTACTATATACACCTGCCGTGTGCTTCAGCCGGGGGCCTACAGGAAAGCTGGGGAGGGGCTCTGGATCAGGGAGTGCAGGGACAGGACAAGGAGGAATGGTTTTAAACTGAAAGTAGGGAGATTGAGATGAGATCTGAGGCAGAAATGTTTTGCTGTGAGGGTGGGGAGGCCCTGGCCCAGGTTGCCCAGAGCAGTGGTGGCTGCCCCATCCCTGGAGGGGTTCAAGGCCAGGTTGGATGGGGCTTGGAGCCCCCTGACCCAGTGGGAGGTGTCCCTGCCCATGGCAGGGGGTGGCACCGGACGGGCTTTAAGGTCCCTTCTGACCCAAACCATTCTATCATTCATTGTATCTATCGAGAAGTACTCCAGAAGCTGGTGAGCCCCCCCATCCTCAGCTGTTCCCACATAACCACAAGGAGGGTGTCCTGGAGGCCCCAGGTGCATCGCTGGAAGTTTTTTGGAGAAAAAAAACCCTATCCTTAAGGCCACCTGACCTTTCTCCCTTCCCTGCTGTGATATTTGGTGTGGTGGACAAGACATAAACCAGTCCAGTGAAATACTCAGGCCTGAAAAATGATGCATTCTGCACCAAAAACGTGGGGGCTGACAGGTGCCAAAGCGGAGGAGGAGCTGGATGAGTGAGGTGTGGAAGTTGGCCCACCACTACCATCCCACCAGTGTCACAGAGAGAAAGGGGGTTTGGCATTCAGGAATTGATGTAGGGTAGGAGTGAAGCAAATTAGTGAAATCCATCTTGTTTTCTCATAACACGAATGCCAGCAGAGCTGGAGTGATGCTGTGCGGTAGATTGCAATGAAAACATGCAGCTTGTGATAAGCTGGCAGGCGCTGGACTGAGCATAAATAGCTTAGAAACATCAGTGGGTAAAGGCAAAGTTTTTGCTTTTGTGTTTTCAAAAGACATATTTGCTATACTTTGCTTTTCAGAGTGTAACACGTTGTGTTAATGCCAACAACTATTTATAACACCTTACCCTTCCCATGTGGCAATTTTCCGTCTTTATGTATGTATGTTTTCATTTTTTTTTGCGCTGCGGACCCGTTCTAATCATCGTTAGAATGTTGTGACAGAGGAGCTTTGACTCTCTCAGCGTGACTAACTGGTTTCTCAAGGCGTCCTGGCTGCAATGGGGTCACTGTGGTGACTTTCACGCTGACGGGCGGGTGGTGCCCAGGACGTGCCTGGTTGCAGTGCAGACTTGGAGATCCTCAAGCCACTTTGTTGTGGCCTGATGTATAAGAAAACTGTTTCTCAGCAAATGTAGCCTTTGTTATCCTTTCTGCTGGATGTAGCGGGAAAAAAATCATTACCCGGAGAAAAACAAGCCCACAGCTAAAACATGAGGAGGTGGTGGAGTCGCCGTCCCTGGAGGTGTTGAAGAGGAGATTGGGTGAGGCACTTAGTGCTGTGGTGCAGATGACAAGTAGGTGTTGGTGTTGGGTCATAGGCTGGACTCGATGATCTCAAAGGGCTTTTCCAACCTTGTGATACTGTGATAAGTTTTGGCCAAAGGCCATAATGGTTCCTACCAGATATCCACGTGTGATTGTTCGATGCTACCTAAACCCATTTAAACTCCTCGGGAAATACTGAAGTGAGCAAACATCTGCAAGTCTGATTGACTATGGGAGTTTATGACATAACTCACAATTGCTGAAGTGTGCTTGCAAACCATGCAGTATGACTGCAAAAGCTGCACAGTGTAGCTGGCAAATGGTTTTCTAGAGCTGAAATCTGAATTTTGATTTCTCCTTAGAGTCGGTTGTAAATGTGGAATAGTTCTCTCGCTCTCAAGAGACAGATTTTGCAGCGAGGCTACCTGTGGGCGTCAGTAGGTGTTGTTGGGTACACTGAGAAAAGCCATCCTTGAGACAGGAAGAGAGGGAGAGGAGGCATGGCGTGCTTTGGAGTGCGTGGCAGCACAGACTGATTCCATGAAACCCTATTGTTTCGTAATCCCAGTTCTGAGAATGGATAGCGTAATTTTCTACAGATACCTGGCTAGTGTCCACTAACTGCTGAGAAGAACTTCATGTCCTACTCTGTGACTGACAGCTCCCTAATTAGAGTGGTTTTCAGCCGGGGCAGCTGTCGTGCTCTGCTGCTTCTGGGTGCCAGCACCCTTGGCATACTCTTTTGCGGCTGTGTTGCGGACTTCCCGTTACGCACTTCAGGTTTGACTTCCGTTAGTTCACTTTCACCTATTTGGGACAAACTCATCAGTGTCAAACTGTTGTAGAAGTGGCTTTTGCTGGGTGCAGCTAATGGGATTTATGCAAGTAAAATGCTTCTCCAGAAGTCCTCTGAGAAGCCATAAAGACCAGGAAAGTGCTGATTTAGGACGTAAGTGGGTAAGATGGCAAATTTCATCATGAGTTTGAAACTGGTTTATGCCTATAATGCCTTTTTATGCTCAGTCCAGAGCATTACAGAAGCCTCTATGTGTTAAACACCAGCTTCATCAACTTTTTTACATTCTTGCTCTTCTCTGCACGCGAGGAGTCCTGGAAGACTTAAAGGGTCAAGGTAATGCTGCGATTATATAGAATTAGAATTCTTCTTTAGAAAAAAGATCTGTTAATGTGGCAAAACCAATGGACCAAGGCTGGCTGTGGCATAAACAGTGGGTTTGCTTCTCAAGCCAGTAATATTTTATTATTATTAAAGACAAAGGCGTACAGCAGATACGGGAGCCTGGGGGTGCCTAGCTCAGATTGACTCTCCATTAACCACTCAGACACTGTGATTTTAGAAGGGCTGGGCTTTAAAATGTTTTTTCCTGTTTCTTGTTGTTCTCAAACACACCCTTTTGAATTGCCAAGAAATTAAACCACAGGAGGAAGAGTAGTGGTATCTGGTTTGCACCCAGGCTGCTCCATCACTCTGGGGCACAATCAAAGAAAACGGAATTATAGCTCTGCAAATTTGAGGCCCAATCCTGCCATCCGGTCTGTTCATCCACTGCTTGCGTAAATGGGGGAGTCCTCGGGGCTGCTGGGCTAACAACCATCCTGTGATAACTAAGAGAAAATCCATGCTAGAATTTAGCGGAGCTGGCTTTATTAAATCCGATAGACCAATTGTCCCTTTGATATCAAGGTATTCTGAAATGACTGGAGTTGCACAGGTCTTACTTTTCAGGGCCGAGATCAGAATCAGATCCAGTTTGCTGAAAACTAAAGCAGTTCTGTCGCTTGCTGCTAGCAAGGAATCAGTTACCCAAATCTTAAATCTCTCTCTGTCCAAGCTGAATTTGTACACTGTAAATATGTTACATGGACTCCGTGCGCTGCTCTCCTAAATACGCTCTGCAGTGTTTACTAATAAGGCTCTTTTTTCTTCTCCGTGTAGCCTTTCCTCCAAGGGTGGTAGATGTTTCTGCACTAACATTTTGTTGTCTTTCTACTAAAACCATTTAAAATTCCAGGAAGAATTTTGATCTTTTTTGTCTTCCAGAACTTTTATAAATATCCACAAGTTCAAGGTTACGCTGTCTGTAAATGCATACCTTTACATCCAAATATCTGAGGTGGGATTTATGGGAGGGAGGGGTTAAGTTTACAGCAGGGTTTCCCAATCAGGGGTATGAAAGTACCAGGAGGGGCAGGTGAAAAACCAAATGACATGGGGACATTGTACCAGGGAGGGGAGAGGATGAACGGAAGAGTTTACTGGGGAGAGAGGCACAGGGTGGAATCATTTGCAAAGTGCTGGTTTACACAATCGTAGAATCATTGACTGTGTTGGGTTGGAAGTGACCTCAAAGCCCATCCAGTTCCACCCCCTGCCGTGGGCAGGGACACCTCCCACTGGATCAGGGGGCTCCAAGCCCTGTCCAACCTGGCCTGGAACCCCTCCAGGGATGGGGCAGCCACCACTGCTCTGGGCACCCTGGGCCAGGGCCTCCCCTCCCTCATCGTGAAGAATTTCTTCCTAATGTCTAATCTAAATCTTCTAAATCTTCCCCCTCCCAATTTAAAGCTGTTCCCCTTCTTCCTGTCACTCCAGGCCCTTGTGAAAACCCCCTCCCCAGCTTTCCTGGAGCCCCTTTCAATCCTGGGAGCTGCTCTAAGGTCTCCCCAGAGCCTTCCCTTCTCCAGGCTGCACAACCCCAGCTCTCCCAGCCTGGCCTTGTACAGGAGCTGCTCCAGCCCTCAAATCATCTTTGTGACCTCCTCTGGACCTGTTCCAACTGTTCTATTTCCTTCTTATGTTGGGGACTCCAGAACTGGACCCAGGGCTCCAGGTGGGGTCTCACGAGAGAGGAGTAGAGGGGGGAATCCCCTCCCTCGCCCTCTGCTCCCATTGCACTGGGCGCAGCCCAGGACACCGTTTGCCCTCCTGGGCTGCGAGCGCCCATTGCCAGCTCTAAAGGTAAAGGCACTGGTTTGTAGCAGGAGACTGAGTTGTGTTGTTTGCCCGGAGCTGGCTCCTGGTTACACCTGACTTCACAGGGCTCACAGCGTTCGCAGTAAAGCTGCCAGTTTAGCAGCGGAAGGCGAGGGAAAGCTGGCATCCCTGTTCTCCTAGCGCTGCCTCAGAACTCCCTGTGCCCCGTGTGAAAATGCTGTGCACTTCTTGCTCACCAAGCAGCTTAAGTTAATCGAAGGGGACTCGATGTTCTGATGGTAAATGCCAAGGGAGCCATACCTGAAAGGTCTGAGGCTGAAGCATCGGCCTACACAATTTCCTATTTACTGTAGGCAGTATATTTAGTAACTAATCATCCAACCTAATAATCTAAAATAGTATTTGACAAAAAGGTCAAGTGTTTAATATTAGGGCTAGGAGAGCCATAAAAATCTATAAGGAGAATGCTCTGTGGAGCCGCCGGCCAGATGCAGCTCCCAGCTCTGTCATTGTATCTCTCGGTTCCTCCTCTCATTCTATAAAAATGTCACAGTCTCTTAAGCTCAAGTGATTCCGTGCGTTTGTTGCTTCTGGAGGACGTAACTCCATGGAAAGCTCGGGTCCTGGTTGCCAGACCAAACAGCTCTGGCTCTGGAAGTTTCCTTGCTTGAAGTCTTGTAGGGCTTTTCAAAAAGTGTCGTGGTTTCTGGAGTAAACAAAGGTTCCCGGGAGGCCGTGGAGGGCTCTGCATTTTATGGAAATCTCATTAGAAGGCAATGAAAGAGACTTTTTAAATTAAATAATTGCTTTATAAGACTTAGCAGACTTCACATTCGAGGTCTGTTAGCCAAATGGATCTCAGCCAGAGGGCCGAGAGGAAGGGAACAAACTGAAAGCTGGGGTAAACGGGCCCAGCTTTCCCATGGTTTGGAACTTGACTAACACATGAAGTAGCCACAGCGTGCCGGTGATCTGTACAGCAACCCGGGCAGCTTCCCCCATCCTTCAGAACCTCATTGCCTCTGTAAAACCTAAAAACATACCACAGAAACAGCAACTAAGACTAAATGCTGCACTTGGATCCAGACTGCAGGACGCATACGTCTGATTTTAGTGTTAATTCTGTCCTCCGTGCGCTCCCGTCTCCCTGATACTGTTCCCACACTCTTCTTCGTGACTCCCTTCATGGCTGTTGGCAGTTTAATTGTTCTATCACCACATTTGCCCGCAGGGACCTCAGCTATCTTCCCTCTGCCCATGGCATCCCACCTCAGCCGTACCTGTTAGCATCAACAGCCTCCTTGCTGCATCTTCCGGCTGAGGAAACCACAAGGAAAAGTGCTGTCACGGCCAGGAGAACAAAGAGATGATCCACCCTGTATCTCATTGCTGTGGTGATTTTGTGAACCCACATGGTTAACAGCAGGTTTCTCAGCTGCTTTTTTTTTTTGGATGAGCTAACGTGCACTACAGGAACAGGGGTATTTGGGAGAAAAAAAGGGACACGCCTTTTAATTCTTATGGAAGCTTTACCATGGGAAGTCTTCTTACAACAACAGAGTGAAAACCAGTGAAATATTTTGTTTCAAAGAGATTATCCCTACCCAGCAGGGAACAGCTGGCATGGAGCATTGATCCATCTCCCATTGAGGACGTGAGCCAAACTCCTGTTGATTTCGTTGGTACCGAATCAAGACCTTCGTAAGCCCATGACCAGCTTTGCACAACTTCTGTCCCCGTCTACTGCCCTTACACATAGGTGTGACCTTCTCTGACCCTGGAGAACCCACGCTGAGGGGAGCTGAGGAAAGGAAAAACCATTTAGCAGGGCCTGTAGCAATAGAACAACGGGTAACAGTTTTAAACTAAAAAAGGAGACGTTTACACCAGACATTAGGAAGAACTGTTTTACGCTGAGGGTGGTGAAGCACTGGCACAGGTTGCCCAGAGAGGTGGTAGGTGCCCCATCCCTGGAAACATTCAAGACCACATTGGATGGGGCTCTGAGCACCCTGATCGAGTTGAAGACGCCCCTGCTCACTGCGGGGGGTTGGACTGGGTGACATTCATGGTCCTTTCCAGACCAAACCATTCTACAATTCTGTGATTTGAAGAGCTAAACGAATGAAATAGTATAATGGCTTTTTGTTCAGTTGTGGAGTACATCTCAAACAAGCCCTGGACTTAAGTCTACCCACCGGTCTGGACAGCCGAACGACAGGTGGCAAGATATACCCAGGGTCTGAACTCACTGAAATGAACCAGGTCCTTCGTGTTTTTTCTGGATTAGTGTGGTTCCTCTCTAGGTTGTGTCTCATTCCTGTGTGGAGCCACCTGAAAAGGATCGTTATCTCGTCGTATTTTCAGGGTTTGCATACAGTTACACTGCAATGTGTTTAGTAGAAGAGCTACTGATATGTGTTGAAAAATGTTGCTCCCAAATCTAAGAGTGGCCACAGCTGCTTCTTCTCTCTCCTGAGCTTTCGCATCAATGCACAGAGATATGCAGAGCTGTTTCAGAGAGAATATATTCATTAGAAAATACCCTAGACATTAGTTAGGATCCCCACCTCTGACATCAACAGGCTCCTTGTCACCAGCGTCCGGTCCCTTCGTGGTTACATTGTTTGGAGGTGACTCTGCTGACTGGCAGACCAGGCTGAAACCAGGAGTGCCTCGGAGTGGGGAAAAAATGTAATAATAAGTGATTGGGTTATTAAGAGCCTTATTGTATGTGACAGTGAAAGAACGGGGGTTGTACCCTCATATGTCATCTAAAAGTTAGTACTGTGAACAAGATGTTTTCATATCCTTTCTAATACTTTGAGACAGAGCAAAATTTATCATCACTATCTTCATTTTACTCAGTTAATAATGAATGATCAGTGAAACATTTTGGAATAGGGAAAGCTGGATGATTCATGTAACCTCTGCTGTGGAAGGTTTTCAAAGTTTAAAGCGTATGAAGAGGAGTGAAAGTAGCTCTGTCTTCTGGAAGATACATAAAAGCCAAAAAATTGTGTAGGAGAGCCGAGAAGTTTTAATTGAATAACACAGTTTGTGAGGCGGTCATACAGGTTTGATTTTTTGATAATCAGATTGAGTTTCATTGTTCAGCATTTGCATGAGTTCTCAAACAAAGAAACTGTCTTTGTGAGCATTTCTTTTCACTGGAAGTCATCCTTTGATGGCAGTGGTGTGACGCTGCGAGTGGTGCATAACTGCAATTTTCAACTCCCAGTGGAGGTGCTGTGTATAAAGCTCGGTTTCTCCTTTTTTATTAGAACTGATAGAACATCCAAGATGTGAAAAAGAGTCCAAAGTCTTGCTCAACTCTTGATGGCTAACAAAGAATCCAGACACTTTGCAACAGCATTCCTGCTATAGGCACTCACCTCTGAGAAGTCTGCACTAAGAAGACGGCCAGATTCTCTGCTGGTACACAAGTCTGCAATCATAGAATTATGGAATCATAAAGGTTGGAAAAGACTTGTGCTCCAGACCCTTCACCAGCTTCATTGCCCTAATCATAACTGTCGATCCCGTTGCATCGTTTTCACAAGTGTGTAAGGCTCAAAACTGTGAAAAACTGGACATGCTGGACCCCTGTTCTGGACTGGTGTTGCAGTCCTTCTGCTTTCGTATTGTTAGAGCTACTTCTTCTGAAGGTTGTGGCTAGCTAAAAGTACGCAATATTCTGGGTTGTTCTAATTATGAGGAGGAAATGTTGGTGAGAGTCATGTACCACTGTTGTGTAACTATGTATTGACAGAAACAGGACAAGGATCTGTTTTTCCGACCATGGGAAAAGTCAGACAACTAGAAGAATAAAATAATATTTATCCCATTGCCTGTGAGACCTCTTGCAGCCCGAGCCTATTCCTTACACTCATCCTTGGCCTCTTGTAGGGGTGCGCATGTCCTGCCACCTTCATTTCTGCGGCACTTCTGGAGCCTCTCTCCCCAGCCAGCTCTGGTGGTCTCGGTGCAATTCTCAGAAGACGCGTTTCCCTCAGAGTTCAAGTCTCTGATCAGACTGGCCTTGCCTTTGTTGTGTGCAACAACGCGTGCCTGTGCTTTGCTTTGGAGGCCAAATATCTTCACGGAGGAGTTGAGCTGTTCCTTCCCAGCTCGCTCAGCTGAGGGGCGGGGACTAAAGCCACCCGCTCTGACAGCGTTTCCTCCATCCAGTTCTAACTCTGTTTTCTGTCACAATTATTCCCATAACTCCCTGCCGTCATAAAAAAGCAAGCCTGAAAAGAAGAGGAATAAACATAGAGTGGTTTAGAATTGTATACTAGGAATAATTAAACTTTTAGAAAGAGGCTTCTGTCATTTCTCTATTTTTACTCACCGTGAGGAGGACAGCATGTTCTCCTCTCTGTGGAGTCGCATAAATGACTTGATTAAAGTGCACGTTGCAGAGCTGAATCTGGGCATTTGGAACTTCCTTGCTGTTTTCTTAAGGTATTTGTATGATAGATGAGGAAAAAAAAAATAGTCCTGTGTTCCAGTCTTTATGATGTGGCTATATTTTCCACACATTTGCAAATAGAGTGAAGAACAAGAGTTCTTCAGCTATTTAAAGTCTTTGAAAGAAGAAAGGCAGTTTAGATTACCAGCAGCCTACAATGTGCGTGGCACAAAAATGTCAGTTTTAATGGCAAAGTTCAGGATAAAACTGTGTCAGCTAATTTAATCATTTACCATGAAATACCAGTTATCTTAATCTTACACGCAGTCCTTAAGTCTGCTGCATATTTTTGTGTAATTGAATCCTGACCCTAAAAGGGAAGAAGCAAGGAATTTTCTTTTTAGTGAATAGTTAGGCTCTAAATGTTACTGTTTATAAGTTGTATTGGCGGCACTGTCAGATATTTTAATACTGAGCAGCTAATATTTCTGATGAGTCTATTTTTTCTCTGTTTCCTATTTGTTTTCCATGCTGCAGAAATCATATTAGTATTCAGTTTCTATGGAACTTAACTGAGGTCTCTGGAAAAAAGTGCAAATATCGTTCCCAGAACTTAAGGCAAAGAAATTAGTATCTAACCCAGATGACACATTCTATTCATGTGCTTTGCTTTCCATCTAGATACCTGATGTATTACTTCAGCAGAAAATCCAACGAGGCCAAGATGTCTTCATTTTCCTTCAGAGCAAGGGCTGCAAGAGCAGCGTGATGGAAGTATTGGTCTTCCGTGGGCAGCCGGCGAGAGCCCATCGACAGCTGTGATGAGCAGAGCAGACACGGGGAGACAGGAGGCAGCTGAAGCCAAAGAGGACCCACGCCTGGAGCTGCGTGTGTGTGATTGGAGCAGAGAGAGGCCAGGACCCAAGGAAATCCCAGCAGCAAGGGGAAAAAACAGATTGACTCTCAGTGACTCATTTAGCTCCTGGATTGGACAGATCTCTCCCCTGCTGGCAATTTGGCTGAGCATCAATGGACAGATACCAGGATGAATAGCTTAAAATAATTAGGGGTTGGGAATCTGCAAAACTGCTAGCCATCCAATTCTTTACTGTGCAATGCGAGGCACAAAAAAGAAATTACATTTAGGTTATTAAATATTAAGTCAGTGGATTTACCTCCATTTGGTCCAGAAGAGGAAACTGGCTACAATTCAACATTTATATCATTGTGTTGATGGCCTGTTTATCGCCGAACAAGTGAGTGCCTTCTGGCAGGTCAAGCTCTCAGACACATTGCGGCGAGCGTGTGTTTAATTTCTCCCAAACAGAAGAATTAATATAATAATAATTAACGCAGATGAGAACAGAATTAAAATCAAGTACAGTCAGGAGTTCAGTTTAATGCCAGGTGTCTCCCATTCTACATGTTCTGCGGCTGGATTTGTTCCTGTTGAAGGTAGTGAGGGTTTTGCCATTGGGGCTGATGGGAGCCGGTGCAGGCTGAGAGACCGGATTCCTGGTACTTTCTATTTAATGCTCAAAACCAGAAGCAACAGGCTCATTTAGTATCAGTAAAGGTCAGTTAAAATTATAGAGACATCCTTTGGAGCAAATCCTCTGCCTTGTATTTGCATATTTATGAACTAGAGATTACGACAGGCTATTCCATTTATTAGAGCAGCGTCACCGTAGTTAATAGTCTGTCAGTATTTCCATTATAAACCCCGTTTTTCAGTGTTTTAATATCTCAGCCATTTAAAATCACATCAGGAAGCAAGTTGGTCTTGTGTTGTCGGTCAGGTGCAGTTTTTTGGTTGGGATTATATTCAGAAGTGAAATACTGTTCATCAGGTATGAGAATGAGCCACGGCATTTCTGGAGTCCTCAGCGCAGGAAGGACATGGAGCTGTTGGAGCGAGTCCAGAGGAGGCCACGGAGATGATCCAAGGACTGGAGCACCTCCCATCCAAAGACAGGCTGAGGGTTGGGGTTGTTCAGCCTGGAGAGGAGAAGGCTCTGGGGAGACCTTAGAGCAACTTCCAGGACTGAAAGGGGCTCCAGGAAAGCTGGGGAGGGGCTCTTGGTCAGGGAGTGCAGGGACAGGACGAGGGGGAACAGTTTTCAGCTGAAAAAGGGGAGACTGAGATGAGATCTTAGGAAGAAATGTTTTGCTGTGAGGGTGGGGAGGCCCTGGCCCAGGGTGCCCAGAGCAGTGGTGGCTGCCCCATCCCTGGAGGTGTTCCAGGCCAGGTTGGATGGGGCTTGGAGCCCCCTGATCCAGTAGGAGGTGTCCCTAGCCATGGCAGGGGGTGGCACTGAGTGGGCTTTGAGGTCCCTTCCAACCCATTCCAGGATTCTGTGATTGTTGTAGGGGGGAAACAGCAAAGTACATACGTTCATTCATTTGTTTTTCTTTAGGAAAGAAGAGAAAAGAAGGATTTGACCAATCATCTCAAGTGAGGCTTCACGTTTGAAGAACTTCACAAACAGCTGCTCTCAGAAGAAGCACCAGTTCTCAGTGTGCGCTCACGTTGCTCCTCACTTACCAGCAGTGCCCAGGGTTTGTGGATGAGGATGGTTCCCCTGTCCCTCAGAAATCTGTCTGCCAGAAACATGGGCAAAGCACACCAGGTAAGAAAGCACCGAAGAGCCTTTAGAAGTAACAGAAGCCCTGCTTAAAGATTCAAAAAGCTGGTGTCTTTACAAGTGTCTTCCAGCTGCAGGGAAGCGTAGAACTGTATTGAGTTTAGCGTTGATGTTCGGGGTGGAGTAAAGGGATTGCTGAGGCTTTTGGGGAGGGGACAGTTGTGAAGCTGCCCTGCATGTGTCTTTGAACTGAGCAATATTGTTTACTTTAGCAGTCTCACATCAGCAGGGGCAAATGTTTAGACTGAAATGCCAATTTTTAACTTGTTCTCAAGGCCTTGGAAAGTCACTTGCTACCACAGTAACTGAAAAGTTAAAAATCAAAGTAATGAAAAAATGAAGTTATATGCAAAATATTTGCGGCTCTGTATGATTCGCCCAATAAATACATAGTTGGAGGTGGAAACACAGTCCATGTTTTCCATCTTTTCCGTCATAAATATCTTCGTGCTTCAATGGGATTCTAAGGAAAATAATGATGGCAGGCCAAAAAAACCCCTGAGACCTTGTGTGTGACCCGCTTGGTGCGTAGCCACTAAGAACACCTGGGCAAGGCCCCGGCCTTGATGCCTGTGCCTCCTTCTTTGGATTTTCATAGAATCATGGAATGGTTTGGGTTGGAAAGGACCTCAAAGCCCATCCAGTGCCACCCCCTGCCATGGGCAGGGACACCTCCCACTGGATCAGGGGGCTCCAAGCCCCATCCAGCCTGGCCTGGAACACCTCCAGGGATGGGGCAGCCACCACTGCTCTGGGCACCCTGGGCCAGGGCCTCCCCACCCTCTCACAGTAAGGCATTTCTGCCTAAGATCTTATCTAAATCGTCCCTTTTTAAGCTGAAAACCGTTCCCCTTCCTAACAGTAATTTTGACTGAATTAGGATTAAGGACAAGTTTAGACGTTACATCACATAAACAATTTTTTACGTACGTGTAAGACACGGTGGCAACAAAAAGTCCGTGATCTTAAAGCTCCAAAATGCAAACGGTGAGCAAGACTTTACATCTGGCATCTCATCTTCATCAGGAGAACCAAGAGCTCAGATCAAGGCACTGCATTCAAGCTTGTTGAAAACCTGTTCCAAATCCAAGTTGCTTGGGCTCATCAGTTGCGCTTTCTTAAAACAATGGTATTTGGGATATCTTAGTAGGTAATTGCTAACTTAAAGTACATTTTCCAGAGTTGCCATTGTAAAGAACAATATTTCTTCCCCAGGCACGTCACGGTGCTTTTTCAGCCAAAAATTATCTCTGGGCATGATAAGTGATCATAACTCAGAAGCAGGCAGACTACAGCAATTCTGACTGTGTTGAATACGAAACGGCTTTCACAGTTTTATAAAGCAGGTGTAGCCCAAAGTAACAGTGGGAGAGAGAGGGTCTGCCAAACAGGTGTTTGAAATGTATGCAGCATGAGGTATCCTTCGCTGTCTGCTGGCAGGTGAGTCTGTGCTCAGTAAGCTGGCTGAGCAGCGTTGTTCACTACATAGATGTGTTATATTTTGTTTTCAATTTGCAGTGACGTAAAATCTTGCATAACCAATTTCAGCCCATCTTTGAATATTAAAAATACTAATTATTATGTAATTAGTCAACAGGATGTGTGTAATTGTGTAATACCCGCATTCCTGGGTGTGGTTGAGTAGGTAGGTAGGATGCCAACACTCATCTAGACAGAGTGTTAGAAAATTACACAACAATGTACACCCTGGGTGGGTTCTCTAATTATATTTTACATCTAAACAATGGCTACATTAGCAAAATAGAACTTACTCTTTTTAAAAACATCTTCCTGCAGGCATGGATCACAGGAGATGATAGTGATAGTGCTGCCCAAATAGAGTATCTTCCATCTCCCAAAGGACCCTGGCTTGTTCATAAACATAAAACTAGGAGACAGAAGCCAGGCACAAAGAGCCTCATGGCGTGAAGCCGCCTCAGAATGGCCATGTGACAATTGCTGAATCATCCACCAGAGTAATTGAATGCAGAAAATGAACAGGAAAAACTTTGTCTCATGAAGAATCACGAGATTAGCCAGAAAGCTGACTAGAACTGTTATGTTTTCATGACTTAACAGACATCAGGACCATCCTTAAAGCATGGTGGAAACAGAACCGCACAGTGAATCAGATTCTTCTTTGAACTTACCCAGGAGGATCTAAGTTACAGCCAACACATGGCCTGAGCATTTTAGTTAACTCTGATCTCTGCTAAGACTTATTGCCAATGTGGTACAAAAGTATTCGGCGCTCCTGGCCAAAACCTCCCTGCCTTCTCACCACTCATCCTTCCTGTGGGACACGGACAGTGACTGACAGGTGTACGTTGCCAGGGCCAGCAATGCAGAGATGGTGGAGTCTTCAGTGCCAACAGAAAGGGTGAGTGGTTCTTTTACATGGCTCACCAGTATTTTCTCTCTTTTGATATGGATCTAAGGGAAAAAATCCAGGAGAAGAATGAAAAGGTGAAAATTCCAACTCAAAAAAAAAAAAAAAAAACCCAAACAACTCATAAGCTGTGACTCATTATAAATGTAAAATGTTGGAGCCTAAAGCTGTTGGGTTTTTTTAATGTGCCTGGGTGGAGAGGGGTGAGGTGCCCTCTGAGGATGATTTTATCTTTTACTTTTGAGTCTGAAGATCTTGGATGTGGTTTGGCAAGTTTGTAAAAATATTTGTGATAAAGTTGAGCTGCCGTCTGGAAACGTTACTTATAGAGATCTAAGAAAGCTGAAGGAAAGAACTGCAGATGCTGGAAGAAGAGTCAGCAGAGCACATGAATGAGATTAAAATTGCAGACAATTAGCTACTAGATGACTCCTACTAAATAAATCATCAAAGACTTGACTACTGCTTCCAGGTTTCCACAACAGTATTGGCTCATCGGAGCAGCCAAAAAGATGTTAATTTGGCCAAAGTTTTAGGGATTTGCTATTCTTGTTTGAATTAACTAATCAACCAGCAAGGCCGGCATACTCTCTCTTGCCAAGGCTATAAAGCAGGGCCTTCACGATTCTACAGAAGATACTATATTTATTGCTCAGGATCAAGGGCCCCATGATATGGAAAATAAGGGGGTTTATGTTGAATGAGAGCTACATGGGAAAGAAAAACAACCTGAGCTTGTCATGGAATCTCACATCTTATTTCAGCACTCAATAAAGCACTTTGCTTGCCCAGTTTAATAGAGAAGTACATTTTCTTTTTCCTGTATGCCTCCACAGATCAAGCCTAACTCTGATCTCATTCAGAGCTTAATCCAAGACTCAAAGTAAAGGGAAAATATTCCCCTTGCTTCCAACAGGCATCTGGTCAGTCTGGTACTGTGGTTTTACTTAAATGTAAATTCAGAGCTGAGCTTCTCCCAAGGAAAAGAAGGATAAGGGGTATGAGACGGGAGTCTGTGTGCTCAGCTTTCCACCCTGCTGTTACTTGCTGCTGGTGGGACCAATCCTTTGGCTTGACAAAAACTTCTTAATCTGTCTGGCCGCTCTGCAGGGTTGATTGGTGCAAAGAAGTCCTCGCCTTGACCTTCTTTATTGTCACATCTGGGCAGCTCGCAACAATTGTGCTCTCTTCTACTGCTTGATATTTACTGGCATGTTGTGGTCAGCCTCCCAGTGTCACTGCTGTGGAGGGTTTGTTCTGCCCAAAACCTCTCCAGAGGTTCCGTGAAGGCAAGTAGGGTTTGGCTTGGTTGGAAAGGAGATTGCACGTGTCATTCGAATTAATGGAAATACGCAAGGTGTTGGTTGAATTGAATGGGAAAGTGGAATGTTTGAATTGTCACAAGGCCAGTTTATAACATGTGGACTTCTGACGTTGTAGGTGAACCTCACCCCATGTTGAGGGGCAGCTCAAGGGCTACTTATCACTTACAGGCAACTTAAACTATCTTCAAAATGGGAATTAAGTGGTGCATAAGCCTCGCGCTCTGTGCAGGAGTGTAAAAAAGGAACCTGATTTGGAAAACACTGGGGAGAAACACTGAAGTTTTACACATCAAAAAGGCTAATTAGAAATGCTTTTCTTTTATAACAAATAAGCCAAGCATATTGACATTAATTATATGAAATACTCAAGGTTTGGACTAATCTGTTGAAGAGCACAGATGTATACCAAATCCTATGCAAATGAGCATATGCAACTGTTGTGCAGGTAACACATTTAGTTATAAAAAGAAGCTACATGTTCAAATTCCTTTTTAACGGGTAGAACATTACAAGTCTCTGTCTGTTGCTTTTACTCCGTGTAGTGAGATAGTTGTATCTGTCCAGCACGTTCCAGGAGCTCAGAGCAGATCCTTCCCATACCCGAGTTAGCATACTCTGTCAGCTTTCCTGGAATTACATCACTGTAACTGGGAGCAGAATTTATCTCCTCTGGTGGTAAATTTCCTTTGGTTGCAGAAAAGCTAATGGAATTCTTCAGTGCATTTGTATTTTCCAGCCTGTGTCTCTGAGCTTACCAGCGACAGAGGTGTTTAGAGACAGTGCTGTGACCGTGATTTGCCATGTTGCCCATTAGTGTTGTTGGTGGAGACTCTTAATAACAGCAGGAAGAAAACTTCATCTGTCCCTCCTTTCACCCTGGCTGTGAAGAAATCCTTTTGGTTTTGATTGCTTTACTTCGTGGCGAAAAAGTTGTGTGTCAGGGCCATGATGGGACAGGCTCAGCGGGCTGAATCGCTCCATCCCAAATACTCACATCCCCCCCAACATTCCCAGCTCCTTCCATCTGAAGTGCTGCTTCTACACAGGTGGAAGACACTTCACTTTCCAGGTTAGATTTCGCTACTGAATTTGCCAAATACTTGCCTTTCAATTAGACGAGATATCTAGCCTACGTAGGAGCTGCTCTGTGGTCATCATAGGTTGTCTCCTGGCTGGGCTGTGTTGGGACTGGCAAGCTTGCTGGAGCCTGCTCCACGATCTCCAAACCATCCTGCAAATGCCTGGGCTTAGCGCTCCTGCTCTTGAAAACAACCACCTTCAAGGGCAGGTGTTGGTAGTGAATAGTTGTTCTCTCTTATCACCAGTAGAGAATGTTGGTGCTGCCGGTGCTGGTTCAGGTTCTTTCAGTTCTCCCAATTTAGCTGACAATCTTCTTAACACGTCACAGGTGTTTCCAGAGCTACCATGTCTGCACAAGTTCCAGAAAGCTCATGGTAAAGCGTCTGCTTTCACCTCCCAAGATTCAAGCCCATTAAAGGATTTGAGGAGAACTATTCAGTGCTGTGGGCAATGAAGAACAAACGCGATCCATTTCGATGAGTTGCAGGTAACATTTCAGACCTCTGAAAAGCAGAAAAAAAATATTTTGTAGTCTAAAATGTTAACAACAATCTCTATATATTCTCTAGAATTGTCAACAACTGGCCTCCAATTTAGCTTGGAGATGTGCTGACCCCACCAGCTGCTGGATCTGAACAAGGTCACCTAAGCCACAGATCGCTGCTCCTCATAAGACTTGTGCTGCAAACCCTGGATGTTACAGGTAGCAAAAAAAGCAAAGTCACAGATGGAAACTGTGGGTTCCTTTCTAGCACTAGCAACTTTCTGCTGAAATTTTCAAAATCTGTTGCTGGGACTGGTGGCAAATTCTTCACACTGTTCAAAGGAACCAGAATAGGGATGGTCAGCATCGCAAGGAGAAACAGAGGTACCAGGGAAGAAGACAGCCAGGTGGGAGAAGAAGGGATGCAGAGATGAGAGGAAGGCAGGCTGGCTGGTGGAGGTAGCCTGGCTGGCAGCAGGGCTGCAGGGAAGGAGGGCATTGCTGGTGGGTGAAGAGACTGCTTAGGATGCATGTGGAGGCCCTAAAATTGGTGCTGAGGGGTGAGGTGCTGGAGTCTCCTGTCTGGAGAGAATATGGCAGAGGAGGAGAGCAGGAAAGCTCCTGAGGTGGTGTTGTTGGGAGCACAGAGAGGAGCAGGGCCCCTTCTGCACCCACCCCGTGGAGTGAGGTGGCCTGGCCACGGCTCCAGGACTGAGGGGGAGCATTGCCTCTGGGTTTGTGGTCAAGGTGATCTGAGAGCTGGGGCACCTCTGCTATGAGGACAGGCTGAGAGCTGGGGTTGTTCAGCCTGGAGGTGAGAAGGCTCTGGGGAGACCTTAGAGCAGCTCCCAGGACTGAAAGGGGCTCCAGGAAAGCTGGGGAGGGGCTCTTGGTCAGGGAGTGCAGGGATGGGATGAGGGGAATGGCTTCAAGCTGAAAGAGGGGAGATTGAGATGAGATCTTGGGGAGAAATGTTTTGCTGTGAGGGTGGGGAGGCCCTGGCCCAGGTTGCCCAAAACAGTGGTGGCTGCCCCATCCCTGAAGGGGTTCAAGATCAGGTTGGATGGGGCTTGGAGTCCCTTGATCCAGTGGGAGGTGTCCCTGCCCATGGCAGGGAGTGGGACTGGATGGGCTTTGAGGTCCCTTCCAACCCAAACCCTTCTGAGATTCTATGAGCCTATGATTTCAAGAAAATAAGAGAAAAACCTAAATCTCTTACTGTTCAACTGGGGAAACAGAAGCTTTACCGTGAAGAAAAAGTCCTTCTACCTCCCCCCAAAAATCAGCAAAGCACCAGTCAGAGGTTTTACCTGGGGCTTTCTTGAAGACCACTTTTTCCCCATGGGTGACATCCCTGTCTCTGCTGGCGCCTGGTGGGGCAGTGAGAGTGCCAGGGCACCTCCTAGTGTTGTGGAGGCACCAGGGAGGGAGGTTTGTGCCAGCTACTCCACAGCACTTTGATGGTTTCTGCATCCCACAGTAACCTCCGCAAGACCTGCAGTGAAGGAGAGGTGTTTGAGAAGCTGTGGGGCAGGCTGCAGGCTGATTTATTTGAGTCCTTCCTTCTCTGAGCATCGAGTGCATTGCTCCTCTGGCTCCCTTCAGACACCGTGCCACCGCCTGTCCACGCTGGGCAGCCCAGTGGCAAAGGGACAGGAGTTTTGCCCATCACTGTCACATAAATCAAGCCCCAAATCTGCTCCCTGTAAAATGTGAGAAAAAGAGAGATTCGATTATCCATATGGATCACTCTGGATTTATTCCAGATTGCTTCATTAATAGCAATCAAAGACATCACTTTAATGGATTTTTTATCCTCAAAATTATGATCATGAGGAATTTGTTCTGGCTATTGATTTTGAAAAGGCTTTTGATTCTCTTCAATAGCCTTAACTTATTTCAGATTTAGGTAACAGTAGGATTTGGTCTTAAATATGTTAGATAGGTCAATCTCCTTTATTCAAATCCACAGTTATGTTAAAACTAATGACCGTAGTTTGAAGATGATTTATATACTGGGGCTTAGGCAGGAGAGTCCTTTTTCTCTGATACTTTTGTTGGTACAGAGGAGCCTTTGTTTTGGGAGAAATTAGTGTTTTCAACAGAAAAGCCAGTGATGTTTCCTGCTCTGCCCTTAGCTGGAGAATAAGTTATTTTTTTAATGAAGATTTTTAGATATTATGCTGGAAGACACTGAATGTTCGTGTTTCTTCTTTGTTAATTGGGGTAAAACTCTTAAAGCCATTAGGCGATTTAAATGCAGCTCTATTTGAGCAATATCCTTTATTGGATCCCCCATTATCCTTTAAACATCTTGGTGTGCAAGGGATAAAATTAGAAAGAATTTGTTTGCTTTAAATTGCCAGCCTCTGCTTGATAAAACTATTAGCTATTTAGCTAATTGGACTGCTCTTCCATTATCATTAATTGGCAGAATTGATACAATTAAAATGGGGGCTTTATCTTAAAGTGTTTGTGTTTTTTCTGAGGTGTTCCCATCAAGTTCCCTGACACATTCAGGGAGCCTTGTGTTCTGCAATTAGTTTTGTTTTCGGGGTTAGAGGTAAATTTCAGATTAATTTTGAAGCTCTGCAGCTTCTCAGAGTCAGCTGGACGGGCTCCTGCTCATTTTAGTGTTGGTTTTGGCTACCCTGGCACAACGCGTTGTTTCCTGCTTTACACAATCCCCACCATTATGCGGCCGTGGAGCGCTTGGGCAGCACAACCGCCGGCCCAGCAAAAGCAGGCGCTCGGAGCCCTGCAGAAGGTCAGAGCCAGGCTGGGGCCAAGGGCTGGGTCCTGCAAGGTACTGAGCACCCATTATTCCCTGACCCACCAAAGCACAAGCAATAGGACGGAAGGAAATGGCCACAAGTTGTGCCAGGGGAGGTTTAGACTGGACATCAGGAAGAATTTCTTCACTGAAAGGGTGGTCAGGGATTGGCACGGCTGCCCAGGGAGGTGGTGGAGTCGCCATCCCTGGAGGTGTTTAACAGACAGGTGGATGAGTTCCTTAGGGACAGGGTTTAGTGGAGAGACAGGCACGGCTGGACTCAATCTCAGAGGTCTCTTCCAACCTTAGGATTCTCTGATTCTGTGATTCTATGATTTTAACACAGCCGTAGCCTTTAGGCACTTGCAGGGCCGGTGACGCCAGTTAGGTTTCTCATAGCAGGAAAGTTAAACAAGGTCTGCGCTTGGTTGGGCCTCGGCAATCGTCACCTTGTTGGTTTGAGAATCCCTTGTGAATCCTTCGCCAAACAGCACATGCTGCCCTTCAGGTCGTCAGGGCTTTGAGGAGATGCTGCCAATCCTTCTCTTCCCCTGTCAGCAAAGCATCGAGAAACTGTACCGTCCATTCCTGCCATCCCTGGTGGGCATGACATCCTTTTTAGGCTGCTGGTACAAGCCACGCTTCTCCCTCCTAACCCTGTGATCCCTTTCGTCATTCAGCCTCAGATAAATGAATGGGCCATGAGAAAATTCAAACCAAACGAGGCCTCTGTCAGGGGGAGGTCTCATCGACAGAATAGGTCACCTGGGCCTGCCTTTTGCACCAGAGACTACGAAATCCAGAAGGTGATTAATTGGGTAGGACCAAGAGGCTGTCACACCCCCCGTGCCACTGGCCAGTGTGGGCAGTTTGTAAATTGCACCGTGAGGACAGTGGCTACGTCACTGAACGCGAGCACTACCTCTGCCTCGTTGAGTCATAGAATCAGGGAATGGGTTGGGTTGGAAGGGGCCTTAACATCATCCACTGCCACCCCCTCCCATGGGCAAGGACACCTCCCACTCCAAGCCCCATCCAACCTGGCCTTGAACCCCTCCAGGGATGGGGCAGCCACCACTGCTCTGGGCAACCTGGGCCAGGGCCTCCCCACCCTCACAGGAAAACATTTCTCCCCAAGATCTCACCTCAATCTCCTCTCTCTCAGCTGAAAACTGTTCCCCCTCGTTCATCTCCATCATGGTTTTATATAGACCTAGGTACCCACATTTGCTCTTCACCACCTGAACATGTTCTTATACTGGGACTTCCCTATCTAGGAAGCCATGTAGGGCTGGGTCTATCGCTGTTTGCAGGTGCTTAAAATAACTTGTGTCTTAAATATACAATTGTTCCATGCTAAAAAAAAAATTAAAATATTTTCTCTATAGAACATGTGCACATTTAATTATGTATAATTTTAACTAATAAGATCGGGTCCATTTTCATAGGTGTGACCCGATGTGTATGTAACAGGTATGAGCAGTGGAGCAACCTTGATGCAATCCTGCCCTGCTTAATTCGTTTGAGTCACTGTAGTTTTTAGACTGTACCAAAGTCATTTCATGAAACACATCATGCTCCATGAGTTAATCCTGATTTAGCTGTGATGCTTTGCTTTTGGGTATTATCTAAATTGTTTTGCCCATCTCTTCTTCATTCATTTTGTCTATCATGAATACAATTCTACGTGAGTTTCACTCATACATTTATTTGTATTTAAATTATGCATCCCTTTAAGGAGACAGACCCATCAAGTGATACAATGCCCCGTGGCACAAAGAATGAGGCGTTGTTTACTTTTGCATAAAAAGCCATGGAGATGGAGCACACGCTTTATAGGATACTAATGAATTATTTGGATGCTGGACCTTAAATCAGACTCAGTCCAGCTCAGCTTGGTGGCCAATAGAATTGAAATATACTGGATAATAGCCCGAGTGCCAGGGTCTTGGAGATCTAGCTTGCACAGCGTGTCCCTTATTGACAACCTCAGCCAGGCAGCTGATGAAGGACCTCACTGTAGAGACACAGGTCTGCCTTCTCGCCACCTCTGGGACGCAGCGTGGCATGGACCAAGGTCAAACGGTTGCTCCAGGTCTTTCAACATTCCTAGAGAGAAATAAGAGAAACGGAGCACCTGAGTCTCTGGGGCTGACAACCTGCCGTGTCTCATGAGCACTAAATTCACTGTGACAAAGGTCACCGTGCACTCCCACCAGTGCCGTTAGAAACCCCACTCTCGCGCTGGCTGCCCCATGGCTCAGGGAAAGAGCAGGGGAGAGCAGAAACAAACCCCTTTAGAATAAGAGGCTGGAAACCAACTGCCTCGCAGGGCTAAATGTACTGATCCTGTGCTGATTGATATTTCTGGATTAATTGCAGTAAATAAGGAGCATCGCAGTGCTGTAAAACTCACGTGAAGGAGATGAGAATCAAGCCCAGTGGGATCAGAGGAGGTTCAGCGTGGAAGCCAGTCCTTCCCATGCAACATTTAAGGTATTTTGGGGCCAAAACATCCTTATTGCAAGCAATGCTATTTATTTGCTTCCAGTTTGGCTTATTGTGAGCAAGGAGAGTCCAGAATAAGGGACGTTCCTGGGCTGAAACATTACAGTGCCATAACATGCCTCTTCCTCGTTTGAAGTAGAGATATAACTCTGTATATCATTAACTAAGACAATAATAAATTAATACAATAGCCAAGTAATGGTACTGTAATGCTTTCATGTATGAATTGGAATGTGAATACTGAGCTTTTCATTTCATGGTTGAAAAATACATGAGTTGACCCAAATATTAATTTCTGCATTTCAGTCATTTACATATCATGGGTCAATAATCATTTCTTGCACAAATGACTTTTCAAATGAGAAGCAGTATATTGTAATGGTCTATCGTATTTACAAACATCTCATTGTTTTCCCAACTTAGCACTTAGTATTTAAAATATACTGGACCAGGGATTGTTTGCCAAATACAATACAAAAATGGCTCATGTAAAATGCAGAGACTATTTTCTTTTACTATTATCCATAATTTATAATGTTCATAAACCATGGAGCGGCACGCCCCTGCCTCTGGCAGGTCCGGTTTGGAACGGGCATGGTTTTCCAGCAATGGTTCGAGAGACTGGCTGCCCTCTTTCTCCTCTTTCCTGCCCTTAAATATCTCACCCCTTTGAGGAGCAATCCCTCTGGAGATCCAGCACTCTCAGAAGGGCTAATGATGAGGGGCTGGAGAAGTTTAATACATCCCAAGTTTTCTTTACATCCAACAAGATGCCCAGGGTATCTTTTTTCAATTAATTTACAAGGCTAAAACAATATAAATAACCTTACTCCTTACTTACTGGCGTTGAACTTACTCCATCGTGTCGGGCTCTCCATTGTTTCCTCATATTCCACCGCTTTCCTAGCCGAGACATCCCAACAGAAAGCTTGTGTCTTGGAGTAAATCGTGTTCAAGTCCTGAATTAATCAGGATCTAGCGCAACATACATACGCTGCCCAGCAAGATGAATTTACACATCTGCCTTTTCCCCTAATTATAATTCCAGAGGTTGAATGTCAACAGCATATGGGTATATCCTCGCGGAGGCATGCAAACACACACATATGGGCGCACACACCGTACATTAATCTCTCTTGGCTTATCTGTTGCTGTCTTTAATTTGTATACTTCAAAATTGAGTGGTGAGGTCATTTATTAGGCTGTTTCTGTGAGTTTTATGTAGTGATAAGGAAGCAGTAACATGAAATTTGTTTTTATAGAGCTCACTTTCCTAAGTATGATCTAGTATTTCCTTTCTTTAGCTGCACAGTGAGGAAGAAGAGCTTTTGGAGCCCACTAAGAGTTAACTGGCTACATTTCAACTGTCACCGTTGTCTTACATCTACATAGAGAGCAGGAGAGCGCCAGAGAGATGTAAGTACAGGAGGCCACTGGGAAAAAGCGTTTATAAGTAGAAATCTCTCTTCAGAAGCCTCAGAGCAAATCTTTCCAGTTTGTCTTGATTTTTTTCTTCCCCTATTTTTTAAACACAACGTGTGGTGGAAATGATTGTTATTATCCAAAGGACCTTACTTGCTGGCTCACTGCATCTCTGTTTATGAAATGCCATAACAAAAGTGAGCTCACGCTTGTGTGCTTCCAATGCGTGATGTTCCTGTGTGCCAGATGGGCACTTTCATGACTGTATGAGCGTGGATTATTTCATTTCCTACATCTGGGACTCCAAATGGCTGCACAGAATGCCACAGGAGAGAGGCACAGATCTTCAGCTGGGGAAACCTACCTTCACAAGGGAACCGGCTACATCAGAGGGGATGAGGCAGAGAAGCCCCGAGTGATATCTGAAAGTTCACATAAACCAAGGCCATAAGGGAAACCTTTAGAACCAGGAAAAAGATGAAAATAAACAATAACTAATGCTGGATGTCAGCTGCGGAGAGGGGGGAGGGAAAATAAACCATAAGCAGTTTCTTGTCTGGCCACAGAAGATGTGTTTGGAATGCTGTTTTGTATTTCAGCTCAGAAACTCTGCTGTGACCTTCAGATATTGCTGGGTATTACAAGTCCTACAGATAGCCAGAGAGAAATATCCCAAGGAGAGCTGGCATATACCATGCCATGGTAGTTAATGTTGACTGCGTATTGCTCGCAGCCCGTTGCAGAGCTGCGACCAAGCAGCCTTGTAAAAACACTGCAGAATCCTACAGTAACAACCAGGAGTACTACAGTTTGTCCTAAAGCTATTGCAGGATTTGGGATAATTACTTGTTTGTTTGTAGGATAAAAGAATGCTTTCCTTTTTTTTTTTTTAAGCCCAAAACAATGAGAGCAGATCCTCAGTATAAAGAGGACCTGGCTCGCTATGCTTTTGCAGTATATGTTGCGTTGCAGAGCCAGTAAACAGGAGGAGATGGTAAGAAGAGAAGGAATAGCCTGTCCTATATATTTGATTGAATTAGCTGTAGCAGAAAAAAATATAGTTAAGCCAGTGGCTTCCTTAAGATAAAACAGAGCAAGCCTCTAAAAGAGAACAAATGGAAAAAGTAATGAACAAAAGAAAGTAAGAGCTTGTGACACAAAGTAAGAAAAATAAACAGCACTTGACTTAACTCTTTTGCATAAGATATTTACAAACCACAGCATATTACTGTTTGCTTTATGCATTTTCACATCCTGCTCAGTTTAAAGCAGTAATTTTCTGCAAGGACAACAGAGGGAAAAAAAATGCTTTACACTGCTTATATTAATTACATTTTTTCATTACCCGTCATGTTTTCTACAGGCTTGTGTATTATTACTGTAAAATGTAATGAAACAGAAAAAGAAAAAAAAGAATGGACTTCTGGGAAATTTTCCAATTCTTGAAATGCAATGTTAATTGAGTGCTATTTTTAGGTCATCACAGATAGAGCTGAACCCATTGCCATCAGGGCACAGAATGGGGACAGCCCAGGTGCAGCACAAACTGGGCGAGGGTATCAGTTCCTACTGATGGAGAAAAAGGGAGAGAAACTAACTCCCCAGTGGGGAGGTTCTTTTGGGGTGTTGAGGCAGTTTCTATTTCGCCACGTAAAGTTAAGAGGAAATGAAAGGGAAGGGTGCAGTGCTGGCATGGGTCCAGGACCCACTGCGAGCATGGGTTCTCCCGAAGGAGACCTGGTGACTCCTGTGGCAGGAGGGCAGAGCACGTGAAGGTGAGAAGCCCTGTCTGGTTTGGTGGCTGACTTCCAGCTCCGGGAGGGAGGGCACTCTCAAAGTCAACATGAAGTCCCCCAAAATGTATCAGAAATGTGATCCCTGTGATTTATAGATCTCCTAAAAGGCTGCCAGAAATCAATTATTTTAATTTGTGTATAGTGTCGCTATGGACTGATTCGAGCTCTTTTGAAGTATTTTTAAACAGCCATTGCGCAAAGCCATGCTCTTTCCCATATGCAAAAACTGAATTGAAACCCACAAATTCTCATGTTTGCTTTGATCATGGGAAAAGACACGCAGGATTCTGCAAGCAAATCTGAGGCCCCTCGTTATGTCCTTTAAGCACGTGCCTTTACTGTTAGTCCTGAGAATCAGCGAAGCTCTGCTGCTCCTTGTGTCGTCTCTCTGTTCTCCTAGAGAGTGCAAGAAGGTGTTTGAGCCAATAACAGCTTGCAAAGACAAAAGGAAATAGTTATTGGTTCTTGTGGGTGAGTGGAGGTTCCCTATGAAGCAGGAGAAGTGGAAAATCTTTGGTGTGCACCTTACCAAGGCCAAAGGGAAAGGGGAGACAGCATCCCACGTGAGGGAAGCCAGCGTTGTCTCGACAAAGCTGTTTGTTCTCTCTGTTGCACGGTGCTGCTGTCAAAGCAAGAGCCCAACACGAACAGCAGCCGTTCTTAATCACCGGGGAGCAAGTTTTGGAACAACTGAGATTAACCCAAAGGGTTTCCTACCTGCTTTGGCCCCAAAAAGCAGTCGTCGCCGGATGGTGGAATTACCAAGACGGTACATCCAGTTCTTGTTTGGTTTGGTGCTACTGGAGTGTTGATAACCAATCCGTAGCTACAAGAGACACCTCTTCACCCATGCAGGCCCAGATCATCAAAGGCATTTTGAGCAGGATTCTAAACAAAAACACTTACGCACCCAAATTCCTGAGATGATCCCTTTTACCTTGGAACAAATACCTTGGATTCTGGCCTTTTCTTTGTTCACCACACGTTTCTTTGCTGTGGTTCCGTTAGTCATCTGAGTGTCAATGCTTATGCTTTTGCGGGGCTCAGCTTTCCAACCAAATACACCCAAGGGCCACGTGAAACAGCAGGCATCGGTGCTCCTGTGGGAGTGGCAGGGTGGGTCTCCTAGACCTATGCAGTAGCACGGGCTTCAGCTACTTATCGTGAACTTGTCTTCCCTTCTTGACTGTCTTTTTCCCCTCACTACAATGAGGACATTGAGGGGCTGGAGCACATCCAGGGAAGGGCGATGAAGCTGATTGAAGGGAACTGGAGAACAAGGGATATGAGAGGTGGCTGAGGGAACAGGAGAAAACAAGGCTGAGGGGAGACCTTATCACTGTCTACAGCTGCCTGAAAGGAGGTTGTAGCGAGGTGGGTGTTGGCCTTTTCTCCCAAGTGATTGGCAATAGGACGAAAGACAATGGCCTCAAGTTGCACCAGGGCAGGTTCAGATTAGACATCAAGAAAAATTTCTTCACTGAAGGGGCACTGGAACGGCTGCCCAGGGAGGTGGTTGGGTCCCCATCCCTGGAGGTGTTTAAAGGACAGTTAGATGAGGTGCTCAGGGATGGTTTAGTAGTGGACAGGTACGGTTGGACTCTATAATCTCAAAGGTCTTTTTCAACCAAGTGGTTCTATGATTCAAACTTCTGCCCTCCCCTTAAGTCACACAAGCTGTGACATCAAAAATACCACCTCGGTGCATTCCAAACACATCTTCCCCCTGTTCCTCAGCAGATTTGACACTGGTATGGAAGCGTTACAGATTTGCCTGGCAAGGCTTAGATGGATGAAAGAAAAACAAGGCAAAGCAAAACACAAACCAAAGAGTTACTTTGCTCTCCAAACATCTCTAGTGCTAAGATAGAAGTGATAAATCATAAATATAAGCCAACATGATTTTCTCTTATCTGACACATTGAATTAAGACTGTTGAGCTCAAACACTTACAGCAAAATTGACAAACACTTCCTTTTAGGAATGCTGCATCAAAGCTATTAACTTTTATAGTCAGAGACCATTTAAAGCCAAGGCAAGGCATGTGTCTTAGAACACACTGCCACACACCCACACGCAAGGCGTATGAGCTGTGATGTTCTGTTTGCCAAGCAAGGAAAGAATCCTGCTCCTTTCGACCATGCGTGTTCTGCCTCATGCAGTGGTGCCAGCATTTGGGCTTCAGTTAACCGAGCCAAGTGGCCTTAGCTCATTATTGGCTTGTCAGCACTGTACTTCATCAACACCAACCTCAAGCCTGACAGCTAACCCCGCACTTTGATATCTCACCATGACATACTCCTTCTTGTATTTAGATTAGAGTTATTCTGCTTTGCTAGGAAAATTGATCTGGATCCACAGTGCTATATTCAAGGGTCACAACATTTTTCCACAAAGGACCCGGTTTTGTGCACCCCCAGGGATTTGCTTCTCCTCAGCACCCCACGTTGTTCTTGCAAAAAAAAAGGAAGGAAAATGTACTATGGACCTCAGCTGACAGGAAGATGGCATAAGCAGTGATGTGCTAGGACGTTAGAAGGTGCCGTTGTATACATCAGATCAAACCCGGTCAACCTGGGGAAACTACTTTTTCCAATTTAAAGGTTTTACACCAGGGGAGGTTTAGGCTTGACATTAGGAAGAAGTTCTTCACTGAGAGGGTGATTGGCCATTGGAATGCGCTGCCAGGGGAGGTGGTGGAGTCACCGTCCCTGGAGGTGTTTAAGGAGAGAGTGGATGAGGCTCTTGGTGTAGTTGACAAGTAGGAGTAGGTATTGGGTCATAGGTTGGACTCGATGATCTCAAAGGTCTTTTCCAACCTTATGCTACTGTGATACTGTGATGCTTCCCACCCTGCTTCCCAGCCTCCGTGTTTCCCCTGTTGAGGATCTGCACGGCTGCAGGTGAAGAAGCCCTGTGAGGCAACATGGCCTGCGTGCATGGGCTCAAAGGCGTTGGCAGCATTGGCACCCAACTTGTGTTACTCTGGGTGTCCATGCTCACGTTTAAGCCATTGAAACAACTACATCGCTCTCTACCACTACCTGGAAGGATGTTGTGATGAGGTGGGTGCTGGGCTCTTCTCGCATGTGACAGCGATAGAACAAGAGGAAATGGCCACAAGTTGCACCAGGGGAGGTTTAAACTGGACATTAGGGAGAATTTCTTCACTGAGAGGGTGGTCAGGGATTGGAACGGCTGCCCAGGGAGGTGGTGAGGTCGCCATCCCTGGAGGGTTTAAAAGATAGGTGGATGAGTTTCTTAGGGACAGGGTTTAGTAGGGAGACAGGCACGGTTGGACTCAGTGATCTCAGAGGTCTCTTCCAACCTTAGGATTCTGTGATTCTATGATTCTAGGATTCTGTGAAACAGAAAATGTAAGTGGACCAGCTCTTGAGTACTTTGGTAGATGTGCCAGCATGAAACTTGTGTGATCCCCTTGCAGTCCCACCCAGGCTGGATCTGAGACCAGGCAGTGTTCTCACTCAAGAGGATGGACTTTTGTGACCTAATCTGTTAAATCCATGTTATCCAGGAGGGTGCTCAAAGCCAGACAGTGAAATGCTTCTAAAGAACAAATCCTACAATGGGATGCACTGCCCGCACGTGCTGCTGCTGACACTGCACCCCTGCCAACCTAGGCAGGAGAGTGGGCTCTGGAGCCATGAGCTCTGGGCATCAAGGATTTGGAATAGAGGGTATCAGAGCCATCATTTCTGGGTGTCAGGGATTTTGAAGAGTGGGCTCCGGAGCCATTGGCTCTGGGCGTCAGGGATTCTGATGTAATACTAGAAAAAAGTAGCTGATTCTCCACTCTTTTACTGGTTATGTGTTGAGGTCAGTGGAGTGGCGTTGCCATAAAGCCTGATACAAGAGTGCAGAAATCCAGCTCGATATATTTAATGTCAATAAAGTTAATAATATTAATGTCAACAGAGTCCAGAGCAGCAGGCAGGTCTGACCCCTGGCCTCTTGGATTTGCCTCAGTAGCTTGCACCTTAACCCTGTTGTTGTCCTGAATTTTTGTTGCCTTATAGTCTTCCTGGGTATCATCAGAATAAATTCACCTCCCAAGCAGATCCCTGTTCAAATACTGGGACTGGGATAAAGAAGACCATGTTTAAATGTTATCCCTCAAAACAGGGCACTGTGCGTAAAAAGGCCTGCCAGGTTCCTGCCCGAAGGGGCAGCTGGAGGCTGGGGGGGGGGGAAACACTGGCTGCAGCCGGTTCCTTTGGTTCTATTTGTTAATCCACTTTGTCCAAACAGTGTGAGTGTATTTAGCTCTAAATATGTCAAATGCTCCTTTAGGAAAGAACTTCCAAAACCTAAGATCAAATTAATTGCCTGAGCTCAAAATTATTCTTTTCTACTCAAATAAACACACACGCTTGTGTACTTTGTCTGCACTGCAGAGATTGTCCCGGGGCAGCACCGTGGAGCCCTGCTAAAAAGCCTGGCTTTCTGATACCAAAAGAGCAAATCTTAACATATCGTTGGCGGGGGGGAAAGCAAGACTGATTATCCCAGAATGCAACAAATCTAAAAATAAATTGGCTTAATTTTCACCTCTTGTAGACCAATGGGGGTAAAACAACTTTAATTAGTGTAACAGGACAATAGGAATGAAATTGGCTTGGTCACAAGATTCTTGCAGGATGACACCGGTGGTATTACTATCCAACTTCAAAGATTTGGAAAGATGTGGCTGCTAACACTGGAGAATAGAAACCTGGTTTTCATCAACTAGGCTGGCCTGACAAATTAAGTCTGTGGAGTCATTAGATTAAGATAAGAGCTTATCTCCTAGACTGACATTTATTCAGAGGTTTTTATGCTGCTCAGCTAGTAATTAGTGCAGTTGGATTTTTAACACTGCTTTGTCCAGTCTTTTGACAAATTTGAAATATATACCATTTTGATTAAAAAATAACTGAAATCCAAGAATACCAAATTATTAACTTGGAAAGGTTTTAATTGCTGGAGGAACCGTGATGATGCTAAAAACCTTCAAGCAGGTCAGAAGTGCTTCTGCTATTGACTCATTTCCATACACAGATTGAGAGGCCCCTGAAACTAAATTTTTAGGCAGTCCTCAGCAGATACCTAGCAAATCTGTAGTATTTTTCATGCCCATCCATTTTGTAGTCCCACTGCTTTACAGGCACAGCAATACGGGGAAGGCTGCACTCCTGCTCATTAACGCTGCTCTGCCTCCCTCAGCACTCAGGTGGGGATTTCAGGGGGGAAGTTTCAAAAGGATTATTGTCTCATATGGCTGATTTAATGGGATACGGTTTATTTTTCCTGATTTTTTGGCAATAACAGATGGATTGTTCCATGGTGAACCAATGCATCCCTTTTGGTCACATATGTTAACATTGCTTTAGACTAACAAATCTCACTTGTGTTTAAACAGCTCGTTTTGAGTAACTGAAGATCAGAATTGGATTAGTAATTAGTGATTAAATGGATGAATGTTTGCTTATGAACCTTGATGGGTTCGTTACAACTCCATCCATATAGCGTTTGTTTTGTCCGAAGTGCAGCCATCTCAGCATCCATGGTTGTTACCTCTGGAAATACACAGGCAAGGGAGGTTCATCATGGTGAAATATGGTTCATCCAACTACTTTATTCCTATGAAGTTTATGGTGGTAAATTATGGTTCATCTGATTACTTTATTCCTGTGATTATGGGGTTTCACATATGAGGACAGGCTGAGAGAGCTGGGGTTGTTCAGCCTGGAGAAGAGAAGGCTCCAGGGAGACCTTAGAGCAGCCTCCCAGCACTGAAAGGGGCTCCAGGAAAGCTGGGGAGGGGCTCTGGATCAGGGAGTGCAGGGACGGGATGGGGGGAACAGTTTTCAGCTGAAAGAGGGGAGATTGAGATGAGATCTTAGGAAGAAATGTTTTGCTGTGAGGGCTGAGGCACTGGCACAGAGTGCCCAAATGCCCCATCCCTGGAGATGTTCAAGGCCTGGAGGTGTTGGACAGGGCTTTTCGCAACCTGGTCCAGTGGGAGATGTCCCTGACCGTGGCAGGGGGGTTGGAACTGGATGATGTTTGAGGTCCCTTTCGACCCAAACCAACCCCAACTCTTTACATCTCATTTTGATGGAGATAACAGCATAGAAGCATCTCAGTGCTTCCTGTCACAGCTGTCCATAAACAGTGGTTGCTCATGGGGCTGCTCCCCGGTCCCAGGGCCATTTCAGACACCTCCTTGCCTGCTGCCCATCCGTGGGCAGTCTTACAGAGATAGGAGAGATACCATGGACCTGCACCTTTGCCTTGGGTCAGCAATTTGAAGACAACTGCTGCTTGATGGTGCACACAAAATGAATTATTAGTCTTGGTTCTGGCCTAAGTATCTGGAGACTGAGACCTTCGGTGGCCCCACACAGAAGGCCAAGGGCTGACAGAAGCACCAGTGAAAGAGGAGTCCCAACAGGTCAAGGGAAGGGGCATCGCGGACTAATAAACTCCATCACTACAAGGAGAACTTTGTTCAACTTGTGATGCTGGAAAAGACAGCCTGGACTGGCAGGTAAATCTCCCTGAAGATAGTGGAAATAGAGGTTAGAGCACAATATTTATCTCTGGCTACTTAGTAAATTGTGAGATACTGCAAAAAGAGAGTTGGAGATTTAGCAGCAGGAAGGCGTCGCTGATGGCAGTAACAGCACAACCATGCTTCACTCTGCCTTCCATTTGCAGTGGCCCTCTCTGGGGTGGGTGAGAGCTCTTCAGCTTTGGGCCAAGGTCACACAGGTGAGAGAGAATTTTTTCTCGAGTTTCTAGGGTTCCTAAGCAAGTTTTAAAATGAGAGAAAAGGGCAATAACTTTTTTTAACTGGCAAATATGTTTTCAGTGTAACCAGAAAACGCTGCCTGCTGACTTGGACATCACTCTGATTTCGTTTTGAGCGCTTTTGGCTTCTAAGTTTGGTACAAGAGCTACTCGTGTCCCAGGAAAAAAAATACGCTTGCCCTTTTTACCTGGATTCCACCGGCTGAAATTCATCCACGGTCGGTGTTTCAGAGGACTGTAAATTATGCAGCAGGTTCCACACAAACATTCTTTACTCTCTGAAACAAAGGTAAGCACTCAGCAGCACAAGCACATTGTGTAGCCATCCAACTGTTTGTGTTTCCCCCGGGGCATTCAGCACTTCTCACAAATAACTACACTTTACACCTCTGTCGCACGCATCCTGTGACCCCACAGGGCAGCGGCAAAGGTGGGGTAAGCGCCTCTCTTTCTGTTTTAAAGGTACTTAGGGCTTCTGAAATGTGAGCTCAAGGCAGGTTGTATTGAGCGTCTAAGCTTCGAAAAGTGTTTGTGGGAAGCTGATGGAGTTTATATGCTCAAATATTAGCAGTCGAGCAGTCAGTGGCCAGTGGCACTTTCAGAGCACAAGTCTTATGAGGAGCGGCTGAGGGAACTGCGATTGTTCAGGCTGGAGGAGGCCAAGGGGAGAGCTTGTTGCTCTCTGAAACTACCTAGGTTGTAGCAAGGTGGGCACTGGTCTCTTCTCCCAAGTAACAAGGGATAGGATGAGAGGAAATGGCCTCAATGGCATCAGAAAAGGTTTAGATTGGATATTAGGAAAATTGTCTTTACTGGAAGAGTGGTGAAGCATGGGCAGAGGCCGTGGAGGAGTCTCCATCCTGGGAACCAGTCACAAAAGTGTGTAGGTGTGGCACTTGGGGACGTGGTTTAGTGGGCACATTGGTGTTGTGTTGATGGTTGGACTTGATCTTAGAGATCTTTTCCAACCTTAATGATTCTGTAATTCTGTGTGGGAAGGTGGGTTCCCTCGCACTGTATGAAGGTCCCTCTCCAGTAGCCCAAGTTTCTCCCCATTTTGTTTTCCTGTTGTGCAATGTTCATTAAACCCTTTGCCATGCCATGCCATTGCCCGTGTGCCAAATCCTGAGCAAATCACACCCTCTGTCCTTCTATAACAGATTTTGAGATAATCTATTACAGATTAATCACTTCAGTTGTACGGTGCAATGTCAAAAATAAATTGGGGTTATGAAGCTGGAGGGGAGCCACTTGGGGGGCAGGGTGAAGGTGTTCTCAGTGAAGCTCCTTATTTTACTTTGAAAACAGTGTCTCAATGAGGTTTTTGAAGCTGATTGTTACCCTGTGGAATTCAAATCACAAGGTAAAAATGCTGTGGAGTTAAGTTTTCATCTCCACAAATATCAGCTCAGTGTTGAACTGGAGATGATTTTCTGGCTATTTCCTCTCCTCACAACACGAAACGTATCTGGGCTGATCCATTGAGTCTCTTTAGAATAATAGATGGCAGAAGAATAAATAGAATAAAATAAAAGCCAGCCTCCTTTAAGGACTGAATATGCGCTGGAGATGAAGGTATCCAACCCAGGAAAATAGCAGAGGCCAGGAATACAACCGAATATACTATATGAAAATATTCATTTGTATAATTTGAAATATTGCCTCCCATTGTAGGGGCTCCCAAATGTCAGGCAGTGAGTCATTTGCCTGGTGCTACCGTCCTTGTTACGCTCCCAACTGAGTCACAGCAGGTCCATGGTGTCTCTAAACCAGAGCAGGGCTCAGAGCACAGGGAGAAGCTGTTCTCCCCCCGGAGCTCCCGAGTCTCTTCTGCAAGACCAGAAGAAGTGGGTATGAACTGAGAAATGAGCTGTTTAGTCCTACCTGTGCTGCCGCGTGCCAGCCACCCGGACAGCCAGGCTTCATCCTGCCAGCAGATACCGAAAGCAAACCTACAGTGGCTTCATGACATGCGTTACCTTCCAGAGCGTGGCAGGATATTGCAGGCAATGCAAGGGATGGAAAAGCACTATTTTTGTTTCAGTTTCTTTTGCTTGGGTGCAAAGTAAATCAAACCAGGCTCCATGCTGAGTGATATATCACACAAACCTGCGATGCGATATGTATTCAGCAATTTGTTTTTCACTACCGTAGCTTTTCACAATCCATAAGTCAGATAGAACTTAGAGAGATTTCCTAGCTTGAAATGCAAAATGATTTTTTTGAAGATATGCTGGGGATTTTTTCCATACCAAGAATAGTTGCCGAAGAACACAGCTGCAAATATGTGTCACAGCATATTCACTAATGATTTACTTGAAAGATATGACGGTAACTAGAGTCCCATACAGAATTCTTCTTAGCAATTAATGCATTAGAATTGTGCATTCAAGCAACATTAAGGCTAGCAATAAAATAACCAACAGAAGAAAATTACTAGCATAGAGCAATTCTGGACTGGTTTGAACTGATGCATCTTCCTCTCATGACGTATCTTTTGTATTCAATGGGTAATTGCATGTCATAGGCAGCATCACGTGCTAAAAAAGCTTTGATGCAACCCTAGTTAGAGAAATACGTAGCCAGATAAATGGATAACATGTCAAAAAGGAAAGATGCCTTTAATAGAGCATTAGAACATTGATGTGATGGACAGATAGTAACAGTATTTTACTTAAAAAGTAGTGGGCAGAAAGCCTTAAACTGGTAGCTAATTGATCCTGAGAGGGAATCTTCTCTCCTTGCTTCCCCAGTGAATGATCCTGTGCCACCAGCTCTGTTTGCTCAGCCTCTCAAAGGCCAATTCCTGTGGAGCTGTGAACACTCGTTTCCCTCAGGAACAAGGATAAGAACCAACTTTATCCTCAATCTGGCGTGGGTCAGAGGATGAGCTGAAAGACCAACCTGGCACCCAGACTTGCCTCATGGATGTCAACACAATGAATGCCACTAGGGCCAGCCCAGGGATGATCAGCAGTCAGAATTAATGTATTCTGGGGCACTTGGTGTGAATTGATATTTAGGGACTCAACACGCCACCCTGGAGACCTCTTTGCATGACTTATATGCCAAAAAACCCACATTGTGTTTACATGCAGGGACTTCCAGGGTTTTTGTGAGCACCTGGGGGCCTCACCATCTTTTATCGTAGGTCCCATTTTAAGTCATTTACAGTTGTACCTACTGAGTACAACTTGCATGTAAGATACAGGCGGTGGTGGAAGTCTGATTCATTGGCACCCAACCCAGGTGTGATTACCACACGTGTTGGGAAGCAGCAGGTCAAGTCGGTGGTGAGGTGCAGTGTTTTCCTGAGGTGTGAACCTGGGTTGATCAGCTGGCTGAAATCACCCCAGATCTCTCCAGATTTTAATTCACTGACCTGAAAGG
>JAUMJM010000024.1:8277500-8287500 GCA_033558235.1 Neomorphus geoffroyi | reverse complement strand
CACTATTGAAAATAATGAAATAAGATAATCCACGCACAAAAAAATTAAATAGATTGTGCCAGCGTCATCTCTCTTGGAATTCACAGTAGAGCGATAAAAAAATACTCTACATAGGCAAGTTCAGTAGAAGGAAAAAAAGAAGGTGGGGGGAGCAAAAGGCTTGGGCACAGCACTATCTAGTTTTCCCCCCTACGGCGTTTCTTCATACAGTACAAGCTTTAGGTTTACTTTTTTTTGTTGGCGTTACAGATTTGGGTTTTTTTTTTTTTCCCCCCCAAGAATCCTCTTTTCTAAAAACATCATTAAAAATGTAATTAACTGGCTTATTCTTTGGAAAGTCTGCAATTGTTTACAAAAAGAATTGCCACACAAGCTGCCACCTTCGATGGTGTTGAAGGAGGAAGTTATGCTCTTGTTTACAACTGCGCATCAATTCCACAATATATTTAGTTTTGGTACAAGTTACATATAAAACTCTTACTGAGCTTAATGTTGCAGCAAATAACACATATAGTAAGCGAGTAGGATTTATCACTGGCTGTAATGTCGTAGTACATATTCTAAATATATAGGGTGAGTGATATATACGCACACACACGCAAACAAAATGGAAATATATTTAGTTTAAGAAGTGATGAATTGTGTTTGCTTTCATTATTCTCATTTTCTGTGTAGGAGAACGGAGATGGAGCACATCCATGAAAAGAGCGGCTGGTTGGGATCGCATCTGTGAAGCAACACGTTTGCCAAGGAGCAGGTTAGAGCAGAAACAGCACTTTGCTACCTGTGGCACAGGGTGGGGTTCCTCGGGAGTGAGGGGCCCAGTGTGGTTGGTGGGAGACCAACAAATCCCACGGAATCTCAAGGTGCTCCCAGAAAACTTCTATCAAGCCCCAGGATGTTTTATTCAAACTTCTTCCTTGAAGAAGGAATTGGCAATTTTCCCCTTTAAATCTTTTTCTTCCCCCCTGCCCCCCCGTTTTGGTCTCTCTCGTAAACACAGAGGCCAGAAGGCTACGCTTAAATAATTCATCTACAAATTTGCAATATCTTTTTGAACTATAGCAATTAAACGGAAAATAGAAAAATCAGCTCAGCATCCTGTTTGGATGTAATTAAAGGTATAATCTGTTCCATTTGAATACTTCAGTGCTTACCCTTCTTAAAACAACAAATAAGAATAGTAGCTCATTTGCAATATGGGTTTTTTTTTTTCAAGCCAGCTAAAAAGACTAACTGATGAAGCAAGAATAATAATTTTTAAACGTGGCATAAGCACGAAAATACCAACTACAGCTTTCAAATGATTGCTGCAGCTCCCAAGTGTGATGAGAGTTCAATAACGAGGGGTATAAGCTTTATGGCAAAACACTGAAGTCTTCCACTATTTTGTATCAACATCTTGATACGGCTGATATAATTACCTATCAAATACATCAGTGCAGTGAATATCAGAGGATATCCAAAAAGATGTCAGTGGGATGCGTATCAGCTCCATCTTTTAGGGGCTGTTTGATCTTAAGGTTCTTTTTCAAAGAATAAAAGACAAATAGCGCATTCATTCCCCTCTTTTTTTTCTGTGAGCAGCTGATGATTTTACAGCACAATAAAATTAGCCTATTAATGGCTGGCTCCCGAATTTTAGCTGGATTTCTCTTTTTTCCTCCTCCTGGACATTTCTCCACTACTCAAAGAAACTGAAGTCAGGTATAAAGTTAATGTCTGCCTCATTCATTTATTCTTCTGTTAGCAATCAAGATTTCCCCAAATCACAGGGCAATCTCTTGCCTTTCGAGAATGAGGCCCTGTTCTTTCAGTGTGGTTTAACAAAACAACTGGCATAAGTTCAATGGAAGCGATGATTATTCTGAGAGGTTACGGTGAACCACAGAAGCTGTTAGCGAAAAGCTTGCTGGTAAGATCCCCTAAGAGGAAAAGTATATGGATATTTCAAAATGGAATTAACAGCATCTTCCAACAACGCGAGAAAGAAGCAGGTTTAGCGGCAGAGGAACCTGGCTGGACATGGAGAGCTTCAGCTTGCCCAACCGCAAAGGGCACAATGAGCACCAGAGGGGACCACTAACTGCTCACCGCTGCCTTCCAAGAGGGCAGGCTCTGTCTGCAAGGGGCTCCTTTCATCCTGCCAACCTCCCTGTGCTTGGCCCTCCCTCACGGGCACATTCATTGGGTCCAGGACCCAGCCAGAAGAAAGAAATTTGTTCAAAATGTCCATTTTATCTCTCAAAAAACATTCCTTTGGTGTAAGAATGTCACGAGCTCCGTTCTGGGCTTACTGTTACAGTTTGTAGGACTGTTTCAACAAAGCTGTTGAGCTTTTGGGGCGTTTGGTATGGGTTTATTTATAAAGTTAAATATGTAGCATGAATTAAAAAATCTAAAAGGAAAAATATCTTTTAAAAACATTCTTAATTATTCCAAAAAAATCGATTTTCAGGCTCAGCACTGTAAGCTGAGGTGAACCTCTCCTGTAGCAGAGAACACATTTAAAGAGATAAAATGGTTACAAAAATGAGTGATGTTACACAGAGGCACAGAACGGCACAGCAGCCCACGAGGCCTGTGTGGGACAGTGACTAGGAGAGAAGTTTGAGCTGGAATTCAGAAGCCACTCGGCACCTATGGACATTTCCCGCCCTCCTGGGTGTGCTCTGCTGTCTGAACGCCCGGGCCCTGCTCAGGATGGGTCCCTCAGGCGCCTGAGCCCCACGGAGCATCATGTGGTACGGGGACAGCTCGCGTTGGAGTCCCCGGGCCCTACAGCTGGCTGAAGACGCCACGCCCGGCCTGCGCGCGCCTTTCCAGGCTCTGCAATCCTGCAGTCTCTTACTTCTCCCACAGTCGCACCTCATTAAAGAACCAACCAACTCCCGGGCTTGCGGGGCCGGGCCCTTGCTCGGCCTTCAGCGGGCAAGCTGGGGGCGAGCAGGGGGGCAGAACGTGACAGGGCAAGACCAAGGCCGACATGCCCGGCCTCCGTCTAGAGCCTGGTGCCTCCCTCTTGGACTCTGCGGCCTCCGCACGCCAAAACCATCGCTGGGAGCTTCATGCTAGAACAGAACAGGACCACACTTGTTAATAAACACCCGCAGAGGAGGGAGGGGTGGCAACAGCCTCAACGCAGCGGTCTCCAGTGACCAGGACGTGTTTCAGTCCTTGGGCTCGGCTGTCTGACCCCCCACTGCGGGAGGACGGGCTGCCGGCCGGGCCCTTGGCACTGAGGTTTGAGCACAGGCATTTTATTTTCCTTGCCAGGGCTGAGAGCCTGCACACGCTGGGTGTGGGTGCGTGTGTCACCCATTTACCACCGGCACCGTGGGTCTCACTTCAGGACTAGGACCCAAGCCATTTCACCCCTCCCCACAGAAGATCTTTGAGAGGCAGGAACCTGTTTCTAAATGAAGCAGCGCTTATCTCATGCATGCCACAGGTGTGATGTCATCCCCTCTGGCGCAGGAACGAGGATGTCTACAGCCTCCGCTGTGCAAAAAAGGCAGGAACTAAAGTTAACGTGTCTCAGACTTTGTAAAAATGTGGTGATAATTAAGAAATATAATTACCACTACAAAGTTAATTCCTCTTTGACTTCTTACAAACAAGTTTTTAATTTGCACCAAAAATTTACATTTCAGATTTCAAATCAACTCTGAAAGGCTATGAGCGTGGCAGGCGATGCCGGGCGGTGGATGGTGGGGTCAGCCAGGCTTGGGGCAGGAGCGCTGTGGCTTCCCAGGAACCTCCCCAGCGAGCAGTCACCAGCAAAGCCCTGCTGCGCACAGGTAAGCGATGGGGTTGCTTTAAACTCTCTCATCTGTTGTACAAGTGTGAAAATAATAGCCGTGTCACATAAACGTCTGCCTTTTATTAAAAAAAAAAAAACCCAAACCAAACCCAACTTATAGGGTAATTGATTGCTTTCTCCTGGTCTTTTATTAGTTGTGATTAAGGAGATCTAGTAGCCCTGTTTACACACCTCCAACAAGTCAGGACCCGCGCTACGTTATTGGCTCGCGGCCCTCAACTCGCAGCCCATTCTCAACAGAATCAATCTGAGGTTGAAAACATCCCCCGTAGGAAGCGTTCACATCCCTGCTCACACAGGAACAGAGCACAGTAATAACTTCAGGTCCTGTAAGTCGCGAGTTCAACTTCCAGCGATCAGCCCTGACTTGTCATTGCTCTCAGCATGTTGGTGATGAGATCAGAGCACTGCGCGGAGGACTCGTACGGCCAACTCGACAAGGGACATAGGTGAGCGCGTTACACGGCGCTCGTACTCGCAGCTCAGGCTCTGCAGAAATAAATCGAGAGCTCCTCGCTGCTTAACATGCAGGCAGAGCACTGCCAATCTAAAATGGCTGATCAGTAATACTTTAATTGCAGTTTCATAGAAACAAATTGCTGTTTAATTGCAATAAGCTCTTCCGTGGCTTAGCTGGTGGACTGACAGTAGGCATCCACCTGGCTGCAAGGAGCAAGCAGCAACAATGGGGAATCTGGTACTTCAGATAGGCTCAGGCAGCGAAATGAGACCTGGAACACCTAATTTCCCACTGAAGAAATATAGTATTTAAATATATATACACACAAATGCTCAAATCTCAGTTTTGGTATTTTAATAGAGCTGTTTCGAATGTAGATCCTTGCAAAAAGCCTCAGACCTAACACAGAACTACCTGCCAATGAATTTGATAAAAAATTTAAATTAAAATCATCTTTTGAAATGCCTGACGGTTCTTGATAGCAAGTCATACTATGGCAGTACGTGATTATTTTTTTTTTTTAGTATTTACCCTAAAATTAGCTGATGCAAATTTTATCAGTGTAAACTAACAGGGAAAAAGGGAGACAAACTCAGTATGGTTAATATTCCGAGGATGTGACTTAATTTCATAGGCTTCATTTTGGTAAGACATTCTCATTTTATATTTCATAAGATACTGCATAACCTGTTAAAATATTTAAAGATAAATCATGTAGGACTGAAAAGACAGTATCTTGTTGCAAACAGAATTTGGTTTGGAAAGGCTTAATGTCCCACTGCCTGCCAGGATGCGTAAATCTCATAACTAGACAGCTGGATAGGTAAAAACATTAAACCCATTTAGAGGGCAATCTTTTTACAAAATTGTTTCATTAATAAGAGTGACAATTTATATGATTGAGACATTTAGATGCAGTATAGACAGTGCATTTTATCCAGGTTCACGAGGATGATTTCAGATTAGTAATATTTCCTTTGATTTTTTTTTTTAACAGCATTCATTTCTGAAAGTGAGGGAAGCTCTTACCGAGTGATTATTTGTATGACTTCTCAACAGCATTAAATGCAGAGGGTGTATTTCAGCCTCAGCGTAGCAACTGCATGTGATAAAAGGTGAACAAGTACACGTTTTTCCTCACAGATCTCCTAAAAAAAAAAGTGATTTTTTTTCACATAAGGCCAAATCTGAGTGTTTCCAGTAGCTTTCTATCCACACCTACTGTTCCCATTAGAGCCTGCTTTGCTGTCTGAAATGCCTCTGGTTTCAAGAAAGTGTTTTACCTAAAGCAAAAATACTACTTAAATATGTTCTATTGTATATTCATAGCTCCATTAGTCCTCCTCCAATTTAGCACATCAAAGCAAAGGCTTCATCACTTGCATGTGGATTATGCTAACATGAGTGACATTTGTAATCTTATAGGTCTGCAACTTAAGAAATGCTTTTAAAGTAAGCTATTAAATAGGTAGCTGTGCTTTACAAATGAGTCGTATAATAGTTTATTTAAAGCCGTTAATGAACTTCAACCTCTACATCACTAAATGCTATACTACATCACTTACCAGAAGTTATTAGCTATCTTCTTAGCACTTCTAGGTTATATTGGACAACCAAAAATCCGTGCATGTTAAGATTTAAACACTGTACCTTGAGTGCTGAAAGAATATAAAGAGATGTCTACAGCCTCACTAATACTCGAATTCTATATTCCTACCACTTCAAGTGTCTTTTCTGAAGAAGCAAAATTTGCAGGACTCTACCTACAGACTTTAATGCCAGATCAAAAAGCTTAGAAACTTATTTAAAAAAAAGTAAGTGCATTTAATTAAGAAGTCATACATCGCTTCAGTCATTTTATTGCTTTATAGGCTACGCAAGGGCTCTTTTGTCTTTACTGTCTGATACTGTACATTACAACATTTTCCTTTCTCTGCGACAGCCCTATTTTTCCTCAAGCACTGAAGTGTTAAAAGAAGAAATTCAGCAGGACCTCCAATATACCAGAGGTCAAGAAGTAGAAGCTGAAAACAACAACAAAAAAAACCCCTGCTGTCGGTTGTTTAGACAGACAAATCTATAAATCAGCTTTTTGTTTAACGGCATCACAACAAAAATAAGCCAAGCTCATCCCGTAACCAAGCACACTGAACAGTGAACACCTCAACTACAGCATTAAAAAAGGAAACATACTCCTAATATATTTCAGATGACCGAGGCTCCCATTAAGGTAGAGTAGTTGCTAATATTGATTTGTTATTAATTGCTGCAGGGGCACATTCCAGGTGCCTGCCGTTCACCTGGCTGAAGGACTACCATGCCCAGCCACAAATTCACATTTGCATTCTTGCTACAAACATGGGACGTGAGGATTCTGTCTCAGAACCGTTCTGCGCTGCTCTGCCACTGAGCAGCTGATGGGGGGAACCCCCTGCACGGAGTGGCTCCCCTCTGAGCTTAGAGGAGGCTCTTGGGGAGTTGGATTTTGTTCTTTTGCTTTCAGAGAACGGATCGTAGTTGCAGTCGGTGAGTTCTCAGAAATAGGCTGGGCAACACATTTTTATTTTCCTTCAAATTTATCAGTGTTTGAAAGGTAAGTCTTTTACCCCAGCAAACACAACCTTACGTGGTTCCAATCAGAATAGTTCTTGCATTCTTTTTTATGAATACTCAGTTCTGGTGCTCAGCAGGAGGTACAGACCTTTATGGGGTTTGGTTTTATTGTTGTGTGACTTCTCCTGGTACACACACAGACTTTGCGCTCAGACACGTGCACACCCTTGGCGCAGGTGACTCTACAGAAAGGAACTGGACAGAAAAGGACCACAATACCTGTATGCAGACCATAATTCACTGCAATATGAATTAGAATACACTTGCTGTTACCAGAATTAAGAATCTCAAATGAAAAATAACAATCATTTTCAAGTAGTGCTCTGTATCCTTACCAAAAGTAACACAGTTAAGTAATGTAAGAGATTCTTTACTGGCATAAGACAAACAGACCTGTCTGGACTAAAAAGCTACTTTTAAAGGTAGTTGACCATTAAGGTAATGACTACGTAAGACAGAGTCAGAGTCACGTTTGGAATGTAGTGTAAAAAGAAACAAAATGGCAAAGTTTCTAAAACCCATACTCAATTCCGTGTTGTTTTACTTTTTTATTATTTAAATACACCATACTAGAGCAAATGTCTCTGAAAATATCACAAATAAAAGATTTTTCTTCATTCAGCAAATTAGAAGTAGGTGAAAATTTCTACACAGTAGCTGCTATGAGCCCGAGGGGTTTTTTCTTGGGGTTTTTTTTTTTTCTTTTTCTTTTTGCCATGGGAAGTAGCAACATTAGGACAAAAACACTTACATGCATACATACATTGTATTTTACAGAGATACAATAAAAGTGTTTGTGATAGAATATCACAAAAGCCACATCTTTATCTCATGTTCAGTTTGATTGAAACACATTTCCTTACAACACTTAAATATACAAAGAGCAAATAGAATGTTGTTAAGGTAAAACACAGGGTACAAACTGGCCAGTGCCCTGCTAATTGTTAATGAGGGTAGAAAGCAGATTTCAATGCTTCTTTTAATTAGGTTCATTAGTCATCTTCCCCACCCGCCCCCCCAAAGATGTCCTCCGGTGGATCTTTTTTCATTTTCTCTACAGTCTCCCATTAGCCCAGGTTCATGGAGTCCTTAATGTTCATATTCAGTCATTTTAATACACCAATAAATGTGGGAAGGGCAATCGAGAATAAAGAAGGTGCAATGGTATGGAGCTGGCATTGATGCTAGCTACAAAGGTGACTTGTCTACTTGGAGACATGGGATCCATCTGTGATGAACAAAATTTGAGATGAAGGCACGCATTCTGCATTATTCTGACCTTTTAGCAGACCTGTAAGAAATAAAAATGGGTATCTTAGCTAGAATACTAAATTTGAGATAGGAAACTACAACGTGACTGCTTTTGTCTTTTCTTTATTCACTAATCTCTTTTTTATTAGATTACTTTCCAACTGTGACTTGATTAAGGCTTTCTACGCTATCCATTCACGCCGCTAATGTTTCAACTTCAAATAGCCAAAAAACCCAAACATTTTCTGCAGTTTCACTACTAAAAAGAGCAGACAAGAAAAAAAAAAAAAAAAAAAAGGAGAGACGACAACAATAAATAAGTCTACTTTATGGTAACAAATCGTACAGTGAATAAGGTGGTTTTTCTGGGCCCCTTTTAAAAGGGGAGAAACATTATGCCATGCCTTTGAAGAAGCCAGTAATATGATCTTATAATTGGAAGAAATAGTGTGTAAAGCAAATAAGAAGTACAGCCAATATCCTCCCAAGGCAACTTTGGTTAATGTGCTGCATTGCACAAGAGCTAAATATAGGTATTTCAGGATTTTTCCCCCCCATTTAAAATTCCTCATCTGGTGTGTTAGTTAATGTTACATAAACATTTTAATATATGAAGTCAAACATGTGCTTTCACACTGGTGTTAATGAATTGTGATAATTAAAAGTGTCTAACTCAATAAAAATCTAAACTTTCATGGATATATAGAAATGATCATCCATAGTCTTCAAATACAATCTGTTTGCAATTACCAAAATGAAATAATATATATTAGATTTTTATGGTTTTTAAATGACATTTTGCGCTTCCCAGGAAGTTCTTTTTTCACTCTTTCTCTAAGTTACTAAAAGCCTGAGGTCTATTAGTAACTGCAACCCCCCACTTTCAAGCTAATTAAAGTAGTAGAGGCTTGGAGGTTTAATTCCCCAGAGCTGAAGCTCAGTGTGAGAAAGGTAATTTGTCTGTCCAGAACAAAGATTAGGGAGCAGCCAGCAAGCATATTTAATAAATGAGCATCAAATATCTTCTGCTATGGACACAGACAACACCAATTATGTAACTACAAGGGAATTGTTGAGCGATACGTAAACTAGAAGATTTGTAAGATCTTCTCCAAGAGACGCAATCTAACTCATACTTTATTTAAAAGTAGAGAGGCTGAAGACAAGCGTTTGCTACGAACACAGCCAACGGGTGGAAACCCCACAATTTAGTAGGTGGTGATACCGTTGCGAACAAATGCTACAGGAACATCACCGGTACAAAGAAAGCGTGGAGAATTCTTGGCCATACAGCAACTTCAATGAAACGGCACTCAGGGCATCACAATCCAGGACTTTGCACTCTGCAGACGAGCAGCGCCCAGTTTGGATAAACCAGGGGTTTTCAAACGACATAGCAAGTGATGGGCAGTTACAACCTACGGGCACAAACTGCCTCGGGGAGGGAAAAAGCAGGGCTTGCCAACACGTGCTTCCTTATAAAAGAAAAGCAAGTTTTTAAACCAAGTTCGGGCGTGCAATGCTTTCTGCCTGCACCAGCCACCAATAGGTATTAACCGGGAAACTGGATTTCTATTTTTGTCCATCCATGTCCAAAAGGACAACAGCGAGTCCATAATGGTCACCCTCACATACACAAAAACAATGTGGGTTTAATGCTCAATCTCTTCAATTTACTACAAAAAACCCCTGTGAATATTCTGCCCTGTCTGTAATCTCTAGCGGTTTAATGAAAAGTCTCTGCTCCACTATGACAGACCTGGCTGTAAGAACATTTCTAATTGGTGGCCCTAAACCACACCGCTTTCTGGAAACCATCTCTGACGCAAACATCTTACGACCATTAAGAAGCC